>JAJIZL010024786.1:93608-125964 GCA_023969395.1 Amblyomma maculatum
ATCTCGATTTCTTTCTATTCCTATGGCGATCCCAGTGTCCAATAGGGGAGTCTACGCGATTTGATGAGATTGTGTGCGGTTATTGTCCCGTAGAACGTTTGGTTTTTTAGTAGGGCTGACACCGCACATAACGTGATCAAATAAGCAGCAGGACCGCACAAAGAGTTGCGCTCAGGGACCTGGCCACCAATTCGCGGGTTTCGATGCAGGCGAAACGGAGAGGTGTCCGTGTGCTGCCCGATGTGAGTGCACGTTACAAATCCCCCGGGGGTCGAATTACTCCGCACACTCCACTACGCCCGCGGTGAATGACAAAATCGCGGTGTATTGTTCCGCGGTGGAGGCGTGTGACCGCTGACATCTCCCAAGGGGGAAGAGATGCATATAGGGTTGGTGTGTTGTCGTTGCAGTGTTGATCCCAGACCAACAAGCGACGCTCTTCGGCAGTGTTCTCTAGCCGTATTCGATGACGCGTGTGTGACTCGGAAGTGATGGTAGGGAGCGGTAGGAGAGTGGTCAAACGCTCAAGTTCAGCTATAGGAGTGTGCTTAGGTAGAGATGTAATAGTGTGTAGTTTTGCGCTTTAAAGCTTGGCGAAGTTCGTCTTTCACAGTTGGAGGGTGGGTGTGCCATAGAGGATTTTTCCGACCGCCGCTGCTCAGGCCAGCGCACGGCAGGCATGTTGCCGCGCACCGCCGTACCGGTTGGGCTACGACCTACTGTATACAGTAGGTCGTGGGTTGGACCTGCAGGCGACGAATAGTGCGTAGCAGTGCTGGCCAATTGCACTGTAGCTGATGAACCCATTTTGGGGACTTTTGCAGCTTGCAACGGGCAGGCCAAGGATGCGGATTTGTCCATTTGATGAGGTGATGGTATTTCTTCCGACGTGAAGATGGATCTGCATACTGCGGTTGGTTTGTGTATTCCATCGATACTAATAAGTTGTTTTATACGGAGCGCGTTCAAGGCCAATATTGGTTAGAGTATCAAGGGTCGCCTGAAGTTCATTCTGCATAGAATATATGTCTCCGTAATCGGCTCTCAGTCCAGACAGTAATATCATTGATAGCGAATCTTGCGCTTGTGCCCAGTTACAGAACCTCGGCGACGCGCATCGTGGCCAAGTTGAACAATATGGTCCGAGAATGGAGCCCTGGTGTGCACCCCTATCCAAGTAATAAGTTTTGGGCACCCACCCCGGAGCTTTGCCATGCGAGTCCGTGATACGACTGACATATACACTGACGCTTCAATTACTACCGAATTTGCCTCTATGGCCTGGGTATGCGACGAGAACCCTTCCCTTTCAGGCACTTATGCCTACCATCTACCTCAAGGTACCCCCCTTCATGCTGAACTCCTCTCTATTTGGTGGGTCTTCTCAAGATTGCCTTGCACCGGAACTGATTCATTACGCATTCTTACTGATTCATAGGAAGCCTATAAGGAGTTCGCTACTCCGGTTTCGCAAGACGCAACTGCTACGGCCATACAGCGTCTCGTGAAACGCCACCAACTAGCGACCAGAACTGTAGTCTTTCAGTGACCCCAGGTAAAACGGACGAATCAGGGGGCAATGCCGCGGCACACGCCGCGGCTGCCTTGACAGGTGGGACGGACACGTTTCTTTCTAGGTGGCCACACCAGACCCATCTTTTACGCGCAAGACCCATCTCACCCGATTTCAAGAAGTCTTCTTGAGCAAGCTCATCGTCTATGTGGCTTACACGTCACGTATTATGGCCCGCTGGCACAAGGCACAATACACAGGAAAAATGATTACGTGCCCCCCGCCCCCCTTTCCTGCACGACTCTAACGCGCGGCGGAATATCTAATCTACTCTGGGATTGCCTTGCTTTTTCTACTGGACGCTCCGATATCAAACCCTACCGCCTGAACTCCCGTTCCCTTCTAGAAACTGATACTAACACACAGATGATATTTGCCAAGTATGGCTCACTTAGTGGCCTGGTCAGAGCAATGTGATTTGAGTGACGACCAGTGCGAACACTGAAGATTCTACTTACTCCCCGCTACCCCCCACCCACCACCCATGGCCATGAGCATTCATATTTAATAAAGAACTTTCAACTCAACTCCACTACCACACTTCTCTCTTTCTACTTTCAACCCCCTCCCTTCCTCCCTTCCCTTATGGCGTGGTTTGGTGTGCCCAGAGAACAAGGATGGCAGATACAGCGTCTTTTCTTTCCTGTGAACCAATATAATATTATGTTTGCTATTCGGTAGGTACGCATGATTTGGGGAGAATATGTCCTATAACCATATTATTGCCAAGTCATTCACTGAAATAAAAAATCTAAGATGGCTTTGCTTTGCTAAGCCTGGATATACTTAGCGAAAAGCAGTGACAACCTCGGGATCAGAAGAAAACTTCTCCAGTCTTCTGCGCCTTCCATGTCGGCTTCCATGTCTAGCGCGTCCAAGTTCATCGGCGTTCTATAATTTGTTTAGAGGAAAGGAAAGGCGCAGCATTTGTAACTCGCGGAAGGCAGGAAGCGCCGCTCGGCGGCGTTGGAGCGCACTCGTTCCCACTTCGTCCTCATAGCTGACGGCAGATGGGGGACGTCACATACCTGACATCACCCTAATTGAGTGATAACTATTTTTTAGTCTCTTTCTATATAAGCTGTGTGGTGCGGCGTTCAAGGAAGCGCCAAATAAAAGGCGCCGCACGGACACAGGAAGGGAACACCCGGTGGGGTCAGCTTCGTATATGCGTGAATTTCCTGGTGATGTCACCATCAGTCATGACATCATGACCGGAATTGACGTCATTATTACTTCCGGTTATTTTACATGGCCGGATGGGACGTCGTGACGCCACATTCGGTCGTGACGTCACGGCCGATGATGTCACCGCGTGATGGCTATGGTCGTCTCGAAACGTCTAACCATTACTATTGGTTCGTGATAGTTGACCATGACTTGCACTGTCTGAGTACTAGTTAATGTCTGGTTAGTGTTAGTTAAGCACCCTTTCTCAGTAAGTTAGTGATGGTTAGTGATAGTTACGATGACCTCCAAGTATATGTGTTCCTTATGCGCATCTGCAGCGCCGGCAGAGCTTGGCGAAGGGGCTGCGCATCTGGCCTTGGCTGTGACGTCACTCGGTCGCGGCATACCGCATACGGCACAAGGCATACGCGAAGCTCGGCTCTGACCCTTGTAGTGAAGTATTTTGCTTCAATCTACTGACGGATTTAAATGCTGGCACTTTCAGGACATTAAGACGAACTCTCTTCGGACAGCGTTCGGGAACGCATTCTAGGTGGAGCGTCATTATCAGACCACGCCACACATGCGGGCAGCTAGTGCTACAGAAGAGCTCTGATTGATTGATCGAAAAAGTTGATTTGCCACCAGAGAAGGCCTATCACCCCCGCCCCCGGCACGCAGACCTAGGAGGCGGCGGCTGCCGCGTTAAAGGATGACTGGCAAGACTTGACCACTAACAGCCTCCTCTGACTGGTGGATGATGTTCCGCTAGAGCTCAGGGTCGGGGCTTTGCACCAGGCTCTCCCAGTTCTTACTGCTAACTCTGGCTTCCCGCATAAACAAGCTGCTCGCCAACGTGCTACAGAGGGATGGGTGTTCAACAAGGAGAACAACGTACCACATTGCGGCACCTCCGCATCACGATATATCTTTGCAGGCCCCACTCTTGCCGCGCTTTCGCACTTCTCCAACACCGGCGCATTAGGGAGCTATACAAGCACTAGAAACTTTATTTTCGCGTATCTACCTCGTAGAGTTCACCTGATATGCCGGACGCTCCATGAAAAGTGTTTACAGCCAAACATTTGGATTGAGAAAACTTTATTATCGGCGCTTAGTGGACGGTGGGCTTGTATAGCTTGCTAGGTGGCTGTCAGTCAATGCTGGTAGCGTCTTCTTAAGCTCTGGTCAGATATGCCTGCGCCAAAACGCGAGGAACGGCGAGAATTGAAAAGGGGCATGTCGTACACGCTACGTCATCGCTTCTGCCGCGTGGCTGTTGAAGTGACGTAACAATAGAGAGTAGGAAGGAATCTACAATGGCATCATCCCTTTTCTTCGGTAGGAATAAAAGGGAAACGCTAAAAGGCGTGCATGCATTTCTGTCTTATATGTTAATCTTGTCGTAGCACGAACTATACGCGCCAACGTTTTGGCCAATAAATTCTTCTCAATTGATCGGACTGTTCACCTGCAACTGTCGTTATTGTCACTTGATACTATAAAACTTTCTGATCTCATAAACACCATTTTGATTCACAATTTATTGCCTTTCATCTGTTTCACAGCCACGTTTCAAGCACATAATCCCCATCACTATCTCGCTGTTCCATTGTACAGTACGTCACATATCGTTTTCCACGAGCAAGCCCCTAACGAAACGATAACTAGCCAACATGATTCAAGTGTCACGTTAAGTTGGTGTTTGAAGGTGCTTCAAGCGACACGTAGTTACACTTACCTTTCCTGGAAAAGACCTTTAGGTGGTGGCGACCCCCGCATTCAAACAAACCAGGTTTCTCTATTTTACAGTACAACAAATGTTCGGTATCGGCTGACACTTATCGCTCCAGCTATATTTCTCGGCAATTGAGCATTCCAAAACACAATTAACCTCTTGTGCCCATAGAAACTTAGCTTCTTGTGCAGAAATTACCCGACTTTTCAAAAATACGGAAACTCTAGAGCTAGATGTTTTTCCCCACCATCGCACCATAACGTTTATCAAGTTATAGTTAAAAGAACAGGTGAGTTCAGTGGTAAGAAACAGCATCAGGGCAAGAAAGGTTAGAAACATTGATATTACAGAGGCAACGGCGTCATCGCCGTTTCCGTAGTGAGCGAGCTCTGCACGTCACTCCCCTCCCCTCTTCGTACGACCTTGTTTCCGCTTATACCACCCTACTCACATCAAAAACCTGTGGCTGCTTACCTTACCCGGATTGCGCACCAATCTCGGTCACTCATCCCGAAATTCCCATGGTTCATGCCACCCCGAGTGGATCAGGTATTAGGGCACCCGGCTGCTGACCATACGAGAACGCTGGTTCGGTCACGGTCGCGGCAATAGCGTTACGTTGGAGGCCAAATACAAGGCACTCATATATTGTGCAAACTCATCGCATGTAAAAGAACTACACGCGGTCGAATGTTACCGCAGCTCTCTTTTACGGCCCCTTTCGTGCTCAGTTTCTTTTTTCACTGCTTGTTTACTGCCCTACCTCAAAGGGTGGTCCAGGTGTCAATCGACACGTAGGACTGTTGTGCGAAATAAATTTTAACTTTGTGTTTATAGCGCGTGATGTCATATATTTCAGCGCGCACTTCATTGGCTCCAGGTGCAGGGCATTACATGAGAAACGCGGTTGTTGCGCGTGCGTCAACTAGGTCACGCGCATTAACCATGCGACCGGCTAGGTCACCAACCAAGTGTCCATCCGATACAAAGGGACGAGCCAACATTACCATCATCATCCCCATGTCCCTCACTAAATCCTTACCCAGAGTCATTGAAGCAAAGTTGGAGCAGTGGTACAAAGGAAGGAAGCTGGAATTGGCATGAAAACAGGTTGTAAAATTAATCATAAAAACAAGTTTGTCAAATTTAAGGTTGCCGTGGTCTGGTTTTTATCGGCAAATACGGTCAAATCTTTGTAGCATTGTAACATTCTAACGACTTATCTTTCTTTGCGGAAAGAACTGAATATGCGCCTCGTTTCTTCACTTCAGTGTGTACGCTGTTTCACATAAAACACTGCATTTTCATTCTCGGACCTGCTTCTATTTCAACCAAGGATACTTTTTGCTTCATACGTAGTTTCTACGTTACTAGAGCTTTTTTTTGCGTACTAGATCTAGCTCTTTTATCTGATAGTTGTGTATTTTCATAGCCTGTTTCCCCAGAGCAGATAAAGACTCACCCGAGGAGAGATGTTTAACAATCAACGACAGAGCGTATGCATTTATTAACCTCAGGATCTCACCGCTTGGTTTCGAAGCGAATGGTGAGGAAACTGAGAGGTCACTAACAAACAACAAAACCTTAAGAGAGGTTTGGCAGATTACACAAACCATATATATTGAGTTTCGAAGGTACGTGCCACAACATTCTCTTGAAAATATAACCATTCTGCCTTAATATTTATATAAAAGCCTGTGCATTGGCACTAGTTCAGCAAAACAGATACGTAGAAATAAGAATCCTAAACTCGCTTTGCCTAGCAAGCAGCACTCAAGGAGCCGTAATAGAAAGAAGACCTCATACCCAGGCGTGACCCATTTAAAGCTATCAATACGGTGGTGTACCGATGTGTGTCACAATATTGTGATATCGACAAAACTTTCCACCTCCCTTCGAGCGCAACGATCTCGAATGTACCCAGCAGCTGGCGAAAGTGCACGGCAATGGGTGCGTGCTACGACTACGTTTAATAACATCAAAATAAACAGAATTCACCTCAAACGGTGTCTTCCTGTTCGCGTGATGACACGCGACGCGTTCCGCGTGCTATGGCACACTGTGACAGGATGATGAACGTTTGGCAAAGTATGTGTTTCGCCTTTCCTGCTCTTTCTCTTCTCCAAGCGTTCGTCACAACAACAAAAAAAAAAAAAAAAACCTGCCTTCGTGCACGAAAAGTGGCTCGCGTGCAACAGCCCAAATATTGCGTGTGAGGGACCACGAAAGAGAAATATCTCTCTCCCGAGCGTTGCGTCTATGGGAAAGTAGACACATGGTAGAAGGTAACCAAATACGAATGAACAGCATAGGGTAAGGATCAAAACGTAGAGGAAAGAATAGAATGAGGGTGCGAATGGTCGCACAAAGAATCCTTACAGAAATTCGTGGACACCAGTAATTTAACCACGTTTTGCAATTTCAACTTTAGGTTTAAGCAGATTCCCGCTTCTCTCCTTCCTACATTCGATGTAAGAAAATCACTTTTTTTTTTTTTCAGTTAGGTTTTGGGCAAAAGAAGGCACAGTATATATTTGGGTGGTCAGCACGGAATAGAGCACATCTACACTTAATCAGATGAATTTAACACCTATTTTAAAGGTCAAACAGCCGCGCAGGTTGGCCTTGGTTGATGCATAGGGTAGAGAAGCTTCGATGAAAAAGGTTAACATTATTTAGAGCAAATGTGGGATCGCTTTATTTTTGTGGTTGCCGAAGAGACGAATGCAATAGCCAGCAAGCAGCTCACGGGGACCGTATTGTACTTGAATACGAGTTGGTTATTTTAGACGCTACACGTGTGCCAGCACAAAACTACTGTCATGTAATATTAAAGCTTTTATAGCTTAATGAGTGTGGACAACCTTTTTGTGTCCGCGGAGGGGGTCACACGGTCACTGTAGATAAATGATATGACTGTTGAGTAAAATATTTGTTGTATGAGAGAGAGAGAGAGAGAGAGAGTGAAAAGATGTGTCTGTGCGTAAAATTTCGTTGATGTGGTATAATTGGCTAATTACTTAGAGCCAAGAAAGTGAATCCGATGTCGAAATAGCTATCGACATTGATATATAGTTCAGACGTCCAAACAATTTAAATTCTTTGTAAGTAGTAAACTGAAAAGGCGCTACAATGTCATTTAAATGTGGCGTTGGAGTTAGGATACCTCCGCTAATTATGATAAGCAAAGTATCTTTTTACAAAAAAGCAATGGGGCTGCTGGACTTTTTATCTGTATTCCCTGGTCATACAATTGTTATAACAATGAGACGTAATAATTTCCGCTGTAAATATTTCTTTGCATTCGCTGAAGCTTCTTCCTCGGAATCTTATCTTATGTTGACGAAAGGAACTAAGCGTAATCTCTCGTTGATATAGTATTTAACAGGCCACCTACGCTCCTAGCATGCTTCGATTCCTTTGCCTCGGAAGCCATGGAAATGTCAGTCGCACTTAAGAGAAAGAAGAATGGAGTCTATGAACAATAAACGATATGCTACAAATACACTAGGCATACAAGAGATGCCTCCTCTGCAGTGGAAGCACGTGAAAGAAGGAAAACCCCTTTTAATTTCATGCTTGAGCGGCCAACCCAGGGCAATTCTGTCACACGGTAAAGAAAGGTTTTGTTGGAACGAATGTAGTCGTTAGGACGCAACGGTGCGGACGAACAGGTACCGTGATGAAGGACTCTGAAATGCGAAAAACAGTTTTGCCTAAAGGTCGTGTCTCTTGCGCTCCTTAAAATTTTTTCTTGGTATAAAAGCACGAAGTAACGCAGGCGAACGGTCTCTGTTGGCTGAGAAACAATCCTGTGTGCAACGCTATAGATACGCTTTTCCAGAGTGCAAAAAATTTGTGGAAATTTACCGGGAGGCACGAAGAATAGAACCGAAGATCTCGTACTCGAGCTTTCCTTCACCTGGCTTCACCCTCCAGTTCCGTTCAGTACACCTTTGTACTTGATTTTTGCCTTCTTTTCCTCTGTTTTGTGTTGCTCACTGAATACCAAATGGATTAATTAACGTATACTTGCCCCGATAATGTGCGTTCCTGTTGTTTGCTAAGGCTCATTACGGCTGCCTGATCAAGTTTATTCTATATTGGCCTGCCATACTATAATCTCACGGCTGCCGGTCCAGATATTCGTAATGTATTTGTCTGTTCTTAATATGGCTTAGGCTGATTGATTTCACTGACTGATTCATACATTCTATGAATGAATGAATGAACACCGCTACAAACCTTAACCCTCAAACTTGAAGGCCCCGCCGGGGTGGCGCAGTGGTTACGGCGCTCGACTACTGTTCCCAAGGACGCGGGATCGAATCCCGGCCTCGGCGGTAGCTTTTCGATGGAGGCGAAAAGCAGGGCGCCCGTGTGCTGTGCGATGTCAGTGCACGTTAAAGAACCCCAGGTGGTCGTAATTTCCGGAGTCCTCCACTACGGCGTCTCTCATAGCCTGAGTTGCTTTGGGACGTTAAACCCCACAAACCCAACCCAACCTCAAACTTGAAGTAAAGCGACAGCGCAAAAGGATCCATTGTCTGATGTATCTAGCGTTCTCGGCATTGCCAGCGTCTCCATTGTTGGTTAAAATTGGTTCACAGGAAGAGAAAGGCGCAGTAACTGTCACACTTGCTCTGTGGACACCCGAACCGCGCCGTAAGGGAAGGGAGGAAGGTGGGAATGAAAGAGGAAAGAGAGAAAGGGGAGCCGTAGTGGAGGGCTACGGAGTAATTTCGACCACCTGGGGATCTTTAACGTGCGCTGACATCGCACAGCACACGGACGCCACTTCGTTTCGCCTCCATCGAAACGCAGCCGCCGCGGTCGGGTTCGAACCCGGGAACTCCGGCACAGTAGTCGGGCGTCTTACCACTGCACCACCCCGGCGGGGCTCCATTGTTGGTTTGGTTTGGTTTTGTGGGGTTTAACGTCCCAAAGCGACTCAGGCTACGAGAGACGCCGTAGTGGAGGACTCCAGAAATTTCGACCACCTGAGGTTCTTAACGTGCACTGACATCGCACAGCACACGGGCGCCATGCTTTTCGCCGCCTTGGAAAAGCGGCCGCCGAGGCCAGGATTCGATCCCGCGTCCTTGGGAACAGTAGTCGAGCGCCGTAACTACTGCGCCACCCCGGCGGAGCCGTCTCCATTGTGAAAGAAAAACCAGGAGTATGCCCTTGTACGTAGTATTTAGAGGTGGTCATGACCGAGAGTTGACGCACAAGACCAGATGGCACGGCCTTTTTACAAAGGACTGCCAATTCCAGTAGTTCCATTGAAATTGCAAGACGAGTAGGAACGAACTTGAACAGATCCTTTGGTCTCAATTCAGACACATAGGCCCTATGCCATGCAAGCATGCTCGTGCGGCTTGTTTTAAACGTTTCTTTTTTTATGTGTCGGGTGGTGTTTCGCACAGTGCGGCAGCTTAAGACTCTGTGCTAATCAGTCTATGTGAGATAATGTAGGCACATGTAAAGGGTGTGAGTGATTAAGCGAATTATGAATTAAGGGGGTGTAAAAATGTATGCAAGAGTTCAGGGGTTGTGCAAACGAGGGCGATGATTGATTTTCTGCGTAAAACCATGCACCTGAAGGAAGTGCTCTGGCAAGCAATCAAGCATATCTGGGGGCTTCATATGCCTATTTCGACAACAGCCGCTCCACCGTCAGAACATATTGGCGTCTCGTTCTCTCAGTTCGCCCATATTGTAACTTGCACGCCCCACCTGGGTGGTACAGTGGCAAGACGCCCGACTACTGTCCGGAATACTCGGGTTCGAACCCGACCTCGGCGGCTGCGTTTCGATGGAGGCGAAACGAAGAGGCGTCCGTGTGCTGTGCGATGTCAGCGCACGTTAAAGATCCCCAGGTGGTCGCAATTACTCCGTAGCCGTCCACTACGGCTCCTCTTTCTCTCTTTCCACCTTCACTCCCACCTTCCTCCCTTCCCTTACGGCGCGGTTCAGGTGTCCACAGACACAAATGTGGCAGATACTGCGCCTTTCCCTTCCTGTGAACCAATTATCATTATATCATTGTAACTTGCATAAATTATAATTGACACTATCAAAGAAATGATTGCAAAACCCATTGAAAGCTGATATCTTAACCGTCCTGGGCTGGTTGCACTGTGAGACTCGTCGATAGGCGAACCGGGGTGATGAGAAAGAGCCAATGATCAAAGTGTATTTCGTGTGAGTCGGATAAAAAGTGGAACTGCCATATATGACTGTATGGCAGTTTTGAAAATCTAGGAGTAATAAGCAGCAGGGCCATTTTTGCCCTACACCAGCTACACCCGTGTAGCAAATCTCCAATACCTCCAACGATGTTCTGCTACACAAGTGTAGCTGGTGCAGTTTAAAAAAATGGCCCTACAACTGGCTCTAAAGGGACCTAAAAGAGAATTAGTCTAATCGGATGCCTGGACTCCCAGGCAGGGTCTTCGTTCTCTCCGCACGATTAGCACATGATTAGCACCTGGTTGCGTCTGCAATATGCTGATGCCATATCGGATTCTGCGCATTCAGCAGAGCCGTCAAGACTCATGAAAGTTTCTTTCTAACAAGAGGTCATCAACAATAGAATCTGATTCGGTATGTTGCAAGGTACAAATGTCGCAGAGGCAAGAAAAGAGCCTTTGTTCTCTAGTCTTAAGCTACGAGTCGTCTGTTCTGCGTTTTTCTTCACGAGATCTTTTTTTTTTCTGTGTTTCTTCTGCCATGGTTCTCACAAAAAGATTACCTCTTCCAGTCAGGAAATTAGATGTAGAGATAATCCGCCACCCCATGCTTGCCTTTATGACCGATTCAGCAACTTTGTAAGAGCTCTTCAGGAGGATGATCTTCCGACAATGAGTGTAAAGGCCAAGAATACTGATGTAATAAAACAATCACAAAAGGGAAAGACTTGGATGTCATACTGCACTTCGATCTGCTGTTTAGAATGCATTAGGAAGGTACGGTGGAATAATGACAAGCTTATACACCCTATGTTTATCAGAAGCCCATTTTGTGAGTCTTTTGTCTTCTACCTCGAGACAATTCTCTGAAAACCTCACGTAATTTGTCAATGTCATGTTTTTCATATCTCAATTTTCTTTATTATTAAATTATTTTAGCACTTTCTCTCCTTTAACAAAGTTTGTCGTCCTACTCACGCGGTCACGTGTGCAGTTTATGCTTATCAGCATATACGTCATCTGCATAGTAATCTTTTTGAGCTTTGGTTTCAATTGTTATCAGGTGAATATGTTTATTTATACCTGTTAGCTGTGAGAAATCTTCAGTGGAAGCTAGTCATAGTCACGTAAAACTGAAAATGGAGGCGTTGAACATAAACCATGATATGAAGAACTTATACCGTCCTAGAATGAGATATGGAGTAAGAGAGAGGCCGTACTGCAGAGCTCTGGGTACATTTAGGCTCCCTGGCACTCCTGTGAAAGAGCGTAGCGCTCTTTCACGGGAACTAAGGAGCGGCGTGGTGGTGACTGAACTCGCGAATTTTGGGTCCAACATTGGGATCAACAGCACATTCGAAACCCACTCAGCCAATTCACCAGACGGATGGAAGAATCAAAGATTATTGCGCGCATTAGGAGCTCAATCAATCACTTGCGTATCTTTAAGCGTGGAACAGTAACAGTCTTTAATGATGAGGTTTAAAGTCAAGTTAAGTCAAACAGCGGCAAATTTTTGTGTGCCATTTTGAACGCAGTAAGAAAACCTATCAAGGTTTATAAAAATAAATTCAATTTATATAAGCGTGGGTCTTCAAGAATCTGCATATAATTAAAATTATTCTAGGAAAGCTCGCAGCCATGCAGTGAAAAATTACCTTTAAAAATGCTGCTCTGAGGGGTTAATTTTACACTTCTAGATAGGACGTTCATCCCTTCTTCAGGCAGGGGATTGCTTTTGTGCTAAGAGCCTGAATATTTGACAAGCATTCCTTGATTAATTTGCGGCCAACTCAGTCAGCTGCTGTGATCTGAGCTGCACAAAGGAGGGAAAGTCATTGATACCACGGCAGCTGCAGCGTACGCAATTCCAATTTGCTGCTTCTAGCTCAGCATTCTCGAAGATATATAGAGCTAATAAAATACATTAAGGTGCGTTGCTAGGTAGCGACCATATAGTCGGAAAAGACAAAGGGCATACCCTTCGTAGTGATACCACGAAAATGAGATGGCCGAAGCCAGCCCTGCTGTAGCAAGGATAATCACTTTGCGGCCGTTTCACATCTTCGTGACAATAATACACACACGTACACAAGCACGCACGCACACACTCAAATGCCGAATAATAACAACAGTGGGAGGCAGTGCGTGACATCATCGTACGCTAATGAATCGCGTACTTCTCATTGGTCTCCACCTTTCGCGGCCTACGGCAAGTGTAATGCTGCGTGAAAGAAGCAAGAATCCGGGTACTGCGTCCGGGCAGCATTGCATTATGTATATAATACGCGTCATTCGATAAAGCACCTTGTACCAGAAGCTTTCTCATTATTCTTTCCTTCTAAACCGAGGCTGTCAACGTGACTGTTCTAACACCACTAACCGTGCGACGGTGCTTTTGCCCTATAGCCTTGGGGAAATTACAATGTACTATGGTAACTTATTTCACTTACTCAACTTGAGATCAATCCTTGACGCGCAAGTGGAACTTCGCGTACTATTTGCGCGCACATCAAGATCATAACTGTCAGGCGAACAAGTCGGAGTGCCACCAACGTAAACGTAAATTCCGACACGAAGGCTAGCCTTTGTCTTGGTGTCACAATAAATCATCGTTAAGAGCTTGCCGCCCGTATAGGCACTCGGAGTGTTCATAGCAAACAGCACATGTGTCGTCGCTTTCTTCGACACCTCCATTCGTGCCACTATGACAACCACGGAGGACTCTCCGTGCCGTAGAGTGGATACATTACCTCGTGTCTCTTCTGCGTCGCACACTTTCCAAGTAATGCACTGAGCTGTCGCGTGTGCTTGTAAGCATCATAACAGCTTTTGTGCTCTTTTAACGCATAAACATTCCTACCATAATTTTTGGATTTCGTCATGGTGGTTGTGAAGTTCGTTCCTGCAGCCGTTAAAAATAAATCATAGACTTTTAAGCCTTGGTTATACAGCAGATCAACCGATAGGTCTACTGTGACATTTATTTTTGACTTCTACTCATCTAAACCTTTTACAATGATATATGACTTAATGTTGTAATGTAAATTTCCAATTTATTCAAATTAAGTAATAAGAATAAGTTATATATGACATTCAGTTAGTTCAGTCCATTTTTGCTTGGTATAAGCTATGGAACAATATATTACTTGATTCTATAGCTCAAAGCTCAACTTTTACTCACAAAATAATATGAACTGTAATTACTTACGACGCGTAATTACAAAAGCGATCAGTTAGTTATATAGTCCTAAATGGTCAGTGAGTAAGGTGGTCGTGCACAAGTTTCCCCATAGCATGCTATACGTAACGACACAGTTGGAATTTTGTCTGCGCTGAAGTTAATCTGTCCATACCAATGCATTCCTTGTGTTTATATCTGAAGTAGTGCAGCTGCTGCGTAATTGGCAGGTCTTTATTTAAAGTTCTGTGCAAGATATCCGAGAGAAATACTACGTCCCCAAACGATTTGCTCATGGGATAAGTGTTTATCTCCTTTTGAATGTCTCCCTAAAAAACCTATTTATGCCTCCATAATCGTAATAAATGTCTAAAGTAGCCGTTAAATGCTCAACTATACATGGAATGACAAGATATGGCGAAGCCAAGCAAAACGAAGCAGAACATAACTAAATGGATGCTAAATAACGTCTCTGCGTATACAAATGCACTTAGCCACTCTAAACTACCGCTTAATTGCCTGCATTTAAGAATATACAAGTGTCTTCACAGTGTTAGGTTATTCAAAGGCTGCACCAAGTTTGACATGTATCTCTTGTTAATTTATTGCTGCGGGTGATAGTTATGTACTGCGTGTACGAACGCTATATGCAATAGATTGCAAATAAGTTAAGTCAGGTCTGATTTACACCAGTAGTCCTGAGCTCGCGACCCCCGACTGCGAACCGGCATCACATAAGTAGTATAAGCATGCGGTTAATGACGCATCTTTTGAGACGACATTGCGTTTTTGTTTTTAAACATTAAATTTCATGTTCATATTCACGTATAATTCGTGTGGAGATGTAAACTGCTGTCCAAAATATTCACACAAAACCAGAGTACTCATATATGGAAGCGAGTTTCAAGGCTTTCTTTAATGCATATCCACAAGTACGAATGGAGCTCTGAAGGTTTTCGTTATAAGCTTTTTAAATGAATGGAGCGAAGATATAACTGTGCTTATTATTTCACCTCAAGTTTGTTTATTATTCTCTTAAATATTTTACCGTAGCCAAGATGTTATCCTTTTCGAAACTGACCTTGCGCATGAAACATTTTTCATGTCTAGCATGCTCCAAGAGTTTGCAGCAATATTTCAAGAACGTGAGGTATGCAAGAGGACAAATAACACGATGCTCAAAATCGTCTTTGCAGCACTTCGCCGCGAAATCTGCTCCCTGAATTTATTCATAAGCACTTCGAGATTCGCGTCAATTTCTCAACAATACCAAGTCTACCTCCCCATCCTGACCTTGACAGAGCGCAGGCCACCATGCTGTGTAAACTTTAAACAAATTCTATTCTCAGCTTTTCGAGATTGGCACTGATTGCGGACGAAGGATACGACCCTATTTGCCCCAATTGCGACTGTGCAGTAGCGGCCACATTGACACACACCCTTTGGGGATGTAGGGAAAGACCACCCCCTCCTACTTTACTGCCAGCTCCCTCCGAGGAGAGCTGGGACCAACTTCTCACGTGCTCAGACAAGAAGATGCAGCTGGCGTTGTCTCGTGTGCCCAGAGCGTCGCCCCCACCTGGGGGCCACGCCAGGCCGAGATGCCTTAATGATTACTCTTTTGGCAATAAAAGTTGTTTCTCTCTCTCTCTCTCTCTCTCTAGAGTGTGTGCCGGATTTCCCCAGTTGCCAAAACGCCAGAGAAGAAACAGCACGTGCTTGGCAGCACGCAAGGAGCATTCAGACTTAACGTCAGCTCAAAGCTCTGTATCCGCCTTTTTAGATTGAGTGGTTTAATTACCGCCAGCTGAATGTTCACATTTCGGAGCCCTTCGGTTTCAGACTGCCTCAATAATTGATTTTTGTTCGTCTATCCTGCTTGCCTTGCTGCTTATTAATGACCAACAAAAATACCTCTAACGTGGTTATGTTATTTGAGCGGTGCCCTCGAATTAACAGCACGTAAGCAATACACACGATTCATTTAAAACGTTTAAAAAAAGCATCGATGCAGGAAAAGGTACGCCCGTAATTTGATTTGTGTGGCCATTTTCGCGCATATATTTCAATTAATGCTTCACACTCTTAATCTTGTTTCATATACAGGCTAAAAATGTCTAATTATAAGTGTAACTTCCACTTATATAAGTGGAAGTTCCACTTACAAGTGGAACGTTTTTGACTCGTTTATGGAACCAAATTAAGAGTACACAAGAGCTGTGGAGATTCCGTTATCAGTGACAACTTCAAAGCTTATGAGCTAGACCGAAACATCTGAATGGGTGCTATATGGCTGGCACCATCAGTGTAAGTGAATCACGCTTAGTTATTTTAACCTATAAATTTAGACACTAATACATGGGAGACTGGAGTTTTTATCACGAGGCTTTTAAAAGAATCGATACAAATATAACATAATGTAAGCACCTTTTAAAGCGAGCCAGCAATATGCAAGACGTGAGTTTTTTCTGGCTTCAGCCTGCATGAAAAAGTAATGCAGCATTTCAAAGCAGCAGAACGTGAGCAAAAAGGGGAACTGACAAAGGAAACATTGTCACAACACCGAGTACTCACCAGTCTAATAATGATTAAAGAAAACTTTTAATACAGGAAACTAAACGTGCTTTTTGCATGAGTGGGCCATGCTGAATTGACTGCAGAAAAACTGCTGAAAAACAGAGGGAAAAGGAAATTGCATATAAAACTAAATATATCTCTGCGTTCAATACATGCAAGTATTTCAGCACTGTTACAGATATGTGCATCTAACTCGGCGTTGAGAAGCACCGTTGAATGTTCACATAGAATTAGCGCTGATAAACTTTATTGTTACTGCTGCTTCCACATCCGTGAGCGGTATTTACTCACGTGTATTTTCATCTATGTAATAGTTTATTTTATAAACTGTACTCAGCAATATTTGGAGTTGAAGTAATAAGCGATTCGGTGCTAGAGCTGGAGGCCAGCTCAGCTATATCCCAGAAAAATACAAGGAACCGGCGACAACTAAGCACCTGCGGTACCGGCAAGTTTTAGCTTCCGGTCCATTAGTGTCGAGCAAACCATGATTCCAAAGAAAATATACCAAATATACGCTGTTCAACTTTTGAATTCCCCGAAGGAACCAAGAGGCTCTGCCCTATTTCTGTCCGAGTTTCCCAAATGCAACATTTTTCCTTACTCTCGCCCTCAATCCTGGATGTCAAGACCATCGTGCAGCAACTACTGACTTCCTTAGCGTGAACGTAGCCATGAGCATCTCTAGGCGTCGCAGGCCGCAGTCACTTCACACGTTTTTACAACCGCACACTGCTAATTTTGGACCGCGCCTTCGCAAACCTCGGCTCGCAGCCTATGCGGGTGCAGAGTTTAAGAAGCGAACTTTCGAAATTTCATTTGCGAGCTCATTGCGTCACTGTTGTACACAGGCGCCCGCGGCTAATTAGGCAAGCTCCCAGCGCGGCAAGCGCTCTGTGTCCGGAGCGTGTAGACGCCTCCGCGGTAATTGCTGGACTTTGTTAGCGGGAGCTGCGAATGCAGTGAAGACTCCCGGTGCGTTTCTAAAATTGGGTTTGGTTTTTGTTCTGAGGTTTAACTTCCCAAAGTGACAAGGCTACGACAGGCGCAGTAGTGCATAGCTCCGGAAATTTTGGCCACAAGAATTTTTAACGTGCACTAACCACGTGACAAGGCAAGGGTTTGACAACTGCTTCGCCGACGATTGATTTCTCCGTCTCGTGTGGATGAAGTCCGTGCCAGCTTGATTGCTTCAATTCTTCGGGGGACAGCCATCGTTAATTTAAACAGCGCGAACAGGAAGACATATGACAAGAGACAAGCAAGCCGCAGTACAAGCGCTGACTCACAACTCAGCCTAAGCCTTTACTCCAAGGCCCAGATAAAAACAAACATGAAGAAAACAAAGCAATCACGTGAAGCGACCCCTGGATTCACCTGCTACACAAAACGTCACTCAAAAAAGAAATCTCTTTGCTTCCTTGTATCTTGTCCTGTGTCGTCCTGTTCGCGCTGTTTAAATTAACATTGGATGTTTACCAACTCGCCCAAAAAAGTATTTCGGGTCGGGGGACAGGCATCTAGGTAATGCGTAGCGATGTTTAATAGAGCTTACGCTCGTATAACTATAGCTATCACCGGTATAGACCTCCAGAATTTGTTTATATAAAAATCTTTATGGTGCTTTTTTTTTTTTTTTGAAGAACGACGCTTTATCTACGTTCTCATTGTTCCTGTAGGTCGGACAAGATGTAATGTGAGACGCGGGATTATGCCGTGCCGAAGCTACCCTTGCGCTATAAAGAACGCCAAAATGAAGTCCTCTGTATTCGCGTCAGCTCCTGGGCTTCTTTCACGTGCGCTAACAGTGCATAGCAGAAAGCTCTTTTATTCGGCCGCCATTCAGGGACTCCATTCAGGGGACCCAGTGGCAGGATCCGGCCGGCTACAATTGCCAACTTTGTAAAGTCGTTTTCTAGGAAAGAAGCATCCAAACTCTAATTATTCAACAAAGGGAGGTAAAAAAGTTCGCTGCGCTAATATTACTTTCCTCTCATCATTCCAGGACTCGCAGTATATCTGCTTTTGTCGCCATTCTTGGTATCGTTAAGTGAACACCAAAATGCTTGAAGGAGAAATGATAAAGCCATCCTATCAACACCGAATTCTAAGCTGCTGAGTGATTTGCTTTGATTTCAGAAAGACGCAATGAGCCAAACTTTCTGCAAAGTGCCCTTTAATAGTAATGAGTGTGGACGAGCTGCACACGCCAGAATACAGTTCTTTATACGGAAACGACTGTCGCGCCAATTCTCTCGCTCTAAGCACTCTTGGAAAGAGTGAGTGAAGAAGGGGGGAATGCCTCCATACGATGGCGCTTCTATTTCATTTTGGCCTTAGGTGCCCTTTCAAGTACACTGACATCAGACGTTACATCAGAGCACTTATTTATTTAGCCTTTGTCATGAAATGCACCTTCCAAGTTCTGGATTCGATCCCTTTACTTCAGAATTAGTAGATGAATACCATAAGCCCTAAACTAACGCGGTGATTTTAATGGCGAATAACACAATTTTGGCATGAGCTTATTCGCACAGCCTTATCATCTTCTAGGAATAGCGTTTCCGTCGCGTCTGTCACCGTATTAGCGATGTTGCAGCAGGACTTGGGTACGACCCGTCTGATGCTTTATTTTGACGAATAATTAATTAAGTGAGCACAACTCCGTGCAGAATTTAAAAACGTTTCTTGGTCAGTGTCCAGGTTTTCTAAACTTCTTTTATGCGCTAATTGAAGGTGAAATAATATTGTTTGCTGCTGTCACTTAAAGATTCGGCAAAACAAGATGAAGTGCCTCATGTGAGAATTTGGCAGGCTTTTCGGCTTTTCTGGCCAAGTGCGGAGTACTCGAGCACGGATTACCTGTCAAGCGTGACAGCCTCTGGCGACCCGCTAGACGTTAGAGGAAAACATCTAAGCAGCAACTGAGTCTGATTCGACTACCAGTGGTGCAATCGATATATTAACTTCACGTACAAGCATTAATCACTAGGTACTCTTGAACGTCTTTGGGTCCGTATTTGAGCTTTCTTCGAGTGTGGAAATAAATAATAATATATGTTCAGCCTTCTTAAGCCTATGTCCTCCTTGATGAACAGACAAGGAGGACATACGCACCTAATAATTCAGGAAAGCAAGTCAACCAATCCGAGGAGCGCTATAAAAAGTGTGTTTGCATGTTTCAAGAATGATCAGTCAGTTTACCTGCCTTACGACTGAAACCTAATCGATTGGATAGTAGAATAAAAAGCAATCACACGATGCCAGTAGGATTAGGGCCACTGACATACATATACCGCATAGTGTGCTCTACTTACGGGGTTATGGGGGCTGTTAAATCCTTAACTCTCGGAGGCGTCTACGTCGCATATAACAGAACCTCGCGAGTTTCACCCCTGTTGTTCAAAGTGGCGGATGAAGTATGTCTTGTGCTAAAGCGATGCCACATGTAATGAAACCGAACTGGGTTGATGGAAGGTGCGGATTAACCTGTGATGAGAAATTACTCGAATTCTACGAAGCGATAAGACACACTTCAAAATGTTGGTGACAGATTCGGATTGAACATAGCCACAGAGCACACATGAGTTCTGTTTATTGATTTAGCATACCAGTTCGAAAAATGCAGACTAATGCAGAGAATAAGGAAGTCAAGATAAGCTCAACCGAGCACCATCAGGAACAGTGCCCTCAGAAGTACAGCTTTCGCTCATGGCCTAACTTAAACTCAATTCAAGATCAAAGGAGAAGCAAAAGTCAAAGGTGAGGTCATTGTCAATCATTGGTCAGTCATAATGTAAGCTATAATGGACTGAATTGAATTTACTCGTGCGAGTCTTTGGGATAGCGGCGTCAAGGAACAGCAAGACACACTATGTTCGGCATGGGTGGATTCTCAGCTCTCCCCTCTATATGAAAGGAGCTGCCCTAGCTAGCCACTCATTTTAAGTCAAACATGTCAAGTCGGGTGCGTCACAGAACCCTCCACCAGTCAGTATCCACTCTTGTCGCCTGCCAACTACCACCTGTCAAATGAATGCTCCTGATTTCTTAAAACTACGAGCTTCAGCTCATGCATGCTAGGACCCAGTGCGTGTTTATAGCAACCAGCGGGGTGAAGCTAGGAGGCTGTTGGAGTTTAGGTTGCTATAGCAGCAGCTAATGGCGGTTGTGTAAATAATATTGTTCCAAAATAGCTTAGCCAATCAGACCAATGGCACACAAAATTGTGGTGGTCGCCTTGGGGGATCCTATTAGTGTACCGTTCAGCACTCTAAATGTCTTGTCATCTGTGGCCTCAGTCATTTACGAACTGGAGAGGAGAGGGGAGGGGAGGAGATAATAGAAAGGTGGGGAGGCTAAGCTGTCTGCAAAACAGGTTTGCTGCCGTGCACTGGGAGAAAGGTAACGAACGGGTATAAAGATGAAGGGGAAAAGGGAGTAAGAGGGCAAACGAAGTGCGTCAAAGAAGCCAGTGGAAAGAAGTCCGGAAACTCATAGTGTGGGGTGCAGGTTGGACACTCTCGGAAAACTAACGTATGGTGGGCAGGCCTTCACCATACGGCGTAGATGGCTGCCACGGCCACTGTCCGATAATCTTCGAAAGCCAAGGAACGCAACGGGACTATTTCTATCTATTGCTGCGAAAACAATATTCCGGAGTCCCGGAGTATAGAGGTACACTAATCCCTCCCCTTCGATCCCCCCCCCCCGCCCCACCAGCACCAAATGTGCTACGCTGAATCGTTTAAAGCCTTTACGTAGGAGCTGCTAATCCCGAATGTAGCACGGTGTTCTCTGATACTTGGTCATCATATAGCCAAGATGAATTACAGCTGCTTAAGGAAGTCATTCTTAAAGTGCGTTTTGAGGCTAGTAACTTGTATTGGCATCTCCAATCTCCAGAAGGGGAATAGAAATTCGGGTAGTCCGTAGAAGTACACTTGAGCTGCATCGAAGGATAATAAGATATTTTTCACCTCAGCTTTTTAAAACAAGTGAAATTTGTTCTCTTTACATGACAGCTGGATCGGCGTCTCCACAATAAACCAGTCTTTGGGGCTCACTTAGTTGTTATCCAGTTTAATAAATGCGCGCGGAACCTCAACAATCAATAGCTGGTTATTTTTAAAAGAATTTCTTCGTAAGACCACAAGAAATTGCAGCAATCAATTATCACAAGAAAGAAGAAGAGCAAATCAATGACTGAACTTTTTTGTTTTGAACTCATGGTTTGTGCTGCGGTTCTCTGCAGTTCAAGGAGAGCTCGTGCTCGTTGTTAATGACATTTACGGTGCACCCGTTCCATGGTTTACCTTTCAGTCGCTCCTTACATGCTTCCGTTCTCAAGACGCGCAGATCAAGTGTCTGTCTAAGTGAGACTGTTGCGATTCGTTCGCATGCGTCACAGATTCCTATTTGTGTTTCCTTCTGGGTGCGACATGTCAATCAATCAACCAATCGATCATGGATATTTTATTCATTACAAAGAATTGGAAGGAGGCCGAGGAAAAAGATGTGTATGCGGCTTGAGAAGTCCTCAGCCCCCCTTTCGTCCTCTGTCCGCTCTGGGAGCGTGTCGATGGTGGCAAAATTTGAAACCTTCCCTTGTGTGGCGTATGTCAGTGTACTTGCATGAAGTGAAAGAGTAAAAATTCCAGACTCCCCCATGGTGGCACCACTCTCTATCTTCCTTTTTTCACTCACTCTTTCACTCCTCTACCTATGGGTACGGTTCAGGTACACAACAAAAAGGAATAAAGTTTCTGTGTCCTTGGTACGAGCCTAACTTTACATTTTCTGTTTGCTTTCATTTCTTTCCTCTTGGTGATGGGAAACAAACGTTGCAAGAGCTTGCCATATGTTCGAGGGCCAATTTTTTTCTATAAAACTTGACAGAAGCTACGTACGAGAAATAAAAAAAAACATTCAGTGACCAGGAAATTTACGCTCAGGGCGGCTGTAAAAACGCCAGGTACACCTGGCGGTCTCTTTTCGACGTCACTTTAGAGGCAAACACTATATAGAAACGCGTACTTTTCTAACGACACTTGTCACTTCCTTAAGGCCCTTTGTTTTGTATCAATTTTGTTGCAATGCCTGTAGCCCTCGATTACAATAAAAACTTAGCTAACAGTCCGTCACACTGGCCAATGTCGATTGCACAGCATTTCATTGGTAATTTTTTAGTTGTGTTCTTTTTCTCTGAATTGCACTACTCTGGTAAGCTGTCGCACGCAGGTGGCTGGCCCAAAAGAGACATTCTATGAGACTGACTCTGGCAGCACAGGCAGTTTATGTCGCCAAGCAGCCATTTAGATTTTTCCTTTCTGGTGCTTCCTAACCTCCTCCCCCCCCCCCCCCCCACCCCCTCCTCATCTTTCTCCGCCGCATTTCTTTACCGTTTCCTGCCGTTCTTACAAGTTCTCTTCTCACTGTTATCAACTCTTGCATCTAGTAGGAGTGCCTGAGACGCGTGACCGTGACAGTATGGTTCTAAGAGACTGGCCACCATTGTCGCTGTCGTTCGTTCCTGTTGCTGTTATTGTATCGTTGTACTCTTATTCGTCAATGTATCGAAACTTATCTCGTAGACGAAGCAAACATTCTATATAAAAATTTGCCGTTGACAGATACACATTTGTAATGATAGTTTGGTTCCGTGCTTCCGCCGGCATAATAAAAAATCGCACCGCTTACTGCTCACTGCATGAACTCCCTGCTTGAAGGCTTGTCGGCAAGTCACAGCAATTATTATCTGCTTAACGCTCGCTTTTTTTGTACTAATCATTTCTGTTCTAACAGTACAATGACTGCTTTAATGGCGGTATGAAGCCATCCATACAGCGGCTCCTAATTCGCGTTGTCAGTTTAAAGGGTGTCAGTGAAACCTGAGACAGATGGAAAGTGAAGCGTATGAACAAAGACTTTAACGAGCGCAGAACTCTTCATTGTCTCATCGATCATTCTTATTCCTCACTCGCTGTTTAAGGTCTTGACGGAAGCCTTGCATGATAAGCTTAAGGAACTTGGGACACTCGCCTAGGCGGCATAATTTTGCTTTTTCAAATCGCACGATATCCTATATAAGAAAGAGAGTTTGAGTGAAGAAACTGATGCTATATTGTTTTGTTATGTTTTCGTGCGTTTGATTAGCCTGCCCCGCCTACCCACACTATGACTTCACTGCTAGCTCTCTTATAAATAGTATATCTAGGCAATCAAGTTCTTTATGCGGTTCTTTATTTTTGCTGCACTTGCCACCTTTTTTTACTTCAATTTATACTATCTCTTCTCAATTCACCGGGTATCGTATCGGAAAAAACTTGACCACCTATTAGAAATTTAAACTTTCTGACTATTTTCGGTTTTTTTTTCGCCGCAGCAACAGCAGGAACTGAACGTATTTCACCGCACACAGAGACTCGAGTCTCCTAGCAATCGCTGTAACTGTAGAAAAAAAATGAGTGACATTAAATTCAATGTTCGTTGTTTAAATTCTTCACTCTCTCAGTCGAACACTCGTATGAAGTATCTTAGGGGAAATTACGCTTCGAGGCACACTTCGACGTAGGATTACACTTGAGGAATTTGCGCCGGACCAAACTTACTTCTGAACATGATATGATCTTATCACTTGTGCTTATCAGATATTTTTTTCATGAGAAAGACCGGCTTCTTATATTAGGTGGCTATTTTATATTGTCAACCTTTCAGCTTCTTTTCTTCGCTTTCATATTCGCCCAATTCTTTCACAAATAATGAACTATAGTTGCTTTGGCGTCCTAGAAATGCAAGATGGCTATGATCGACACTGTAGTTGAGGGCTTCGGTGTGTTTCGAAAAATGTAGGCTTCAATAACGTCCGATAAGATACCACAGTGCATGACCGATTTAATTTTTTTTTATACTGCGGCGTGGCCGCTACACTCAGTTTTCAATTAGTGTCCTCAGATTTAACCGGCGAGAGACCTAACACCTTTGTCACCATGATTGGTCAGTTTGCTTTAAAATGTGAATATTTTAAATATAATAAAAGTGTCTGCAACCTATATGTGCCAGTGAAATCTGGCACTTTCTTAAGTTGACATGTCGAGACGAGCCTGTCTACTTTCTTGCGCTAAAAATCAAGCATCGGTCACTTTATGCGTGCTTTGTCATAGTGCTCTACAAAGTCTGCTCATACCAGCACCATGGAGGCCTGTACCGTACTCAGTAGTAGTACTCGTAATAATAAACAGTCTCGATTTAAATACTAGAGTACTTCAAATGGATTTATAGAAACCAGTTGAAAGCAGATCATTCGAACCCTTTCTCTATCCCAGATATGATGTCTCGTTCATCTTCTCTGCAGTCAGGTGTGTGTATATTACAATGCCGCACTCCTATAACAGCTACAGCAATACTACGTTTCAATTCCTAGACGTCCCTGTGATAACTGCTTCATGAATCAATCACACGCGGACACCAGGTGTAAACTTCGAGGTTATTTTCCGCGTCATTCCTGGCCAGCATTAAAAACACAAGAATATATATTTCCACACTGACCTCATGTGCGACAACTTCTAACCACCAACTTCTATGCCAATCAGCTTGGCAAGTTTTTAGGTAGGTTCGAATTCTATGCTCTAAATGTGGGGATGTCAGGGAACTGTGGATAGAAATAAACACAAAGATCAATATTGAATCAGGTATTTAATTATCGTGCTGCCAGGGACAGCCTTGATTCCGGGTTTTGGAAGAAAAAGGAATGAGCGCATGAACCACACGCGCCATTACAAGTACTTTTATTCATTTGCTTTTTACGAACTCTCTTCTGGCTTGAACAAACAGTAGTCGATGTGTGTTCTGTTTGTGTCTTTACCGCTCTTCTTACCGTCAACCATCATCTAGTCTGTCAGTGTCAGGGCTCTATTCAAACACAACCTAAGACTGGCTAGCTCCTGTGACCGTGCTGATTCAGGCTTTTTTTTTTTTTTTCTCCTATTGCAGGCGGATTTGATGCGACACCGGATAGACGCGAGATCCACTTCAGGGTACTGAGAAGAGGATATTTCTTCTCGGAAGCCTCTGCTCCCCTTCTTGATAGCGAATCCAAAGAACTCAACCGAAGGCTACGAAAGAAGTTTCTGATTGCCGCAGTCATCGACGGAGCTGTGATAGGGAGATGGTTCCCTGCAAATCGTTCGAGAGCTCCGTGTCTTCGGGTTTTTGTCTGAGATGCGTTATTTGACTTCACCGTGCAGTGACACGTCTTGGACGCTAACCAACCCCACCACCATTCCGGGCTTAAAAAGCCTTACGTTCATCGAAGCGCCGAAAGAGTTACCTCCAGTCGTCGAATATCAAGGATCCCCTGCGCGGCGTTTCTGCTGTGCCTAAAGTAAGCCTCTTTCGTTTTAGCCTCTCTTCTTCTGGAAAGTGGTCAAATGGCCTGCTAATATAACAAGCCTAGGCGTAGCTGTTCTTACAGCCAATAACCTATCCAGCGGAAATAGCGGATGGAGTTCACAGCAAGCTGTCAGGTATGATTTAAGTGAACTATAGGCACGGTGTGGGCGCTACACTTGTCATTGAACTCGTACGAGTCGACCTACCAACACCTGGAGTGTACAAAAAGTACCCAAACTCCCCAATCTTTTTTTTATTTTCCATGCGGCAAACCTCCGGGCACAATGGCATGATTATGTCGGATCCGGATAGTACCAGAGGAGGATGCGGGCAGAAGAAGAAAGCTGACATTGACTTCAGAAGGAAACAAGAGGATCTGGAAAGGAAACAATTCTGCGAGCAGCAGCGGCCATTTTCATTTTCTTCCTCATTTCTTTATTGGGCATAGAATGGGCATAAACCCACTAGAAACTAAACGTTGACTCGTGCGCGCTATAAGGACTGATATGGCGCCCACATTACGCTTATAGTTCACTTCACCCATACCTCACAGACCTCTCGCTTTAGCCCTGGTGTCCAATTTTTATCTGTTGTGTCTTTCACTGCTCTTCGGTTGCTGATGGGGCATCAAGAGGGCAAGCCATTGTGGGCTTACCAGTGAATTCTTTGTAATGTGATTCTCCCTGCAGCTATTCAGTATTCATTGACATGTAGTGACGCAGTTGACGCCCCTTATAACGCTATATATGTGGTTCATTACGCTCCATGCATTCATCCTTAATTCATGCTGATCTTTCGGCGCACCCCACATCACCTTTCAAGATGCCAAAGGGGTAGGAGATTTAATAACAAGCAGTTTTGTTACACGCAACAGCTGTTGCATTCCAAAGTGGGATTGCAAAACTACTCTTGCAGCCATTTCACTCCCTGTAGAAAAAGATGATAGAAAGCGACGCAGCGCTTCCAAACAAGCTGCCCTAGTTGCTTTTAGCCCTGAAAAAAAAAAGTGCCTGTCATTGCAACTTGGAGGGCTGTTCACGAGTAAATGGCGGTGGAGACATCCGCACCTACTAGTGGGTGTCATAATGAGAAAGAATGTGGAATAAGATGGCGGACACTTATCACTGTCACAATGCACCCCACGGCTCCTTTGTATTGGAAAAAAAACATTAATATGCAATAAATTTAGACGGGAATTGACATACATTATCACAAAACACACATGTCTGCATTATAAAATATTTAGTCATTATATAGCAATGTAGAACATTGCATGATACTTCTGTTACAATAGGTCATAAATACTGTATGAGGACCTCGCATCATACAACTTGCCTAGTAGCGACTTGTCGTGTGACACACCAGACTCCCATGACCCCTTGCACAGCGGATGATAGAACCGCCTCAGTATATTTATTGAACTTTTTGCTTTTACAAGAACGAAGTAGGCTGCGTATTCGGCCAATACTATTTACCAGCATGGGCCGAATATGCAGCCCAATAATGAGCCTAGAGGAATCCTTGCTCTGCTGATATTTTTAGCCTGAGAAGAGGATTTGTTTCCCTATGGCAAGTTGCCGTGAATAGGTTTGGTTTCACGCACTCTAGGCTTGCGTGCATCTTGCAAACATCACGAATAAACAAATTATATTCGGTAGGAAAAAAGGCATGCAAATAATATCTCCCGGCATATATCGCGTGGAGACCACACACATAGTGTAATATACGCTAAAAAAGAACACCAAAATGCATGTTACACTATACAGGCAGCTTCATCTGCTTGGCATATCATGCATGCCTGCTGTCTGACGTCAAACGAAATGTTGAGAATAAATTGTTGATTTACTGTGGCTGAAACCTTCATTAAAGCTACAAAATTTAGCACACATGGCTAAGAAAATTATTTCCTCGTTATGACATGCTGTGGCATGCCGCCAACAGTCACTGAAATGACTACAAACCTATTGGAACATTTCTTTTAATCATGAATGGGAAATTAGCAGCGTGATCAGTATTTACCTGAAAAATAATTGACTGTGAAAACCAGGAAGCTACAACCATGCAGCAAAACTGGGATCCAACCCCGCGACCTCCGCACGTGGTGCGTGCGGATATTTTGCTGTCAAACTAGCTATACATGGTCGCTGATGTTGAGTCTTCAAAGGATAATGTTAATGGTTAGTTGATAACCCTCAAGCCGCACTGCACTTCAATACAGAGTAGAGACGAAATACAAAGACGTCACTGGTGCTGAACTTCTTACTGATATTCATTGAAACCAAGAAAGTGCGACTTCTATGCGTTTTAGAAATAAAGATTACACAAACAAGAAAGGGAAGAACCGGCGAATTATCTTGTTAAACACCAACTCTTCTTTTTTATGTTCCACGTACCTTCGGCATTCAACGGTATTTACGCTAGGTTTAGCCTAAGCTTCAGGGGTTATCCAGCCTCGCCGTGTACTATATCGGCGGACGTAGATTGTCCTACGAAACCACAAACGCCACCACGAATATGGCTCGAACGGCGACTACATAAGTTGCTCAAGAATCCTTGTTTGAAAAAGGCAGGCGACGGAGGCGCCACCTTTGCACTCAGCTCTAAGCGCCGTATCTAAGCGATCTAAACAGGCACGAGAAACCCATTTAGATCGAAGCCTAAGTAGCGATTATATGTTACCTTTTGCGCTCCTTACCAACCCGTGTGAGACAGAAACACATTTACGAGTCCATGAGGAGAACAGACAGTTTGGCTCTCCATGCTACCAACCCAGTTTGTAAGAAATCTTAGATGCCGGCCATGTTCTCGCATTTGTAACAAATTTCACAACAAAAAGTGTAATCTAGTGCGCGTTGCTGAACTGCGCAGACATCCACTGAGCTTCCGTGCCGAATTTCTGAGGTCAGTGATCGAATACGTATCTCGGTCATTTTCACGCTGACGAAGAAAGCTCTCTAGCGAAAGGCCTGAAAAAGGTAGGAAGAAAGTTCGCAGCCGAAGACCAGAAAAAAAAAAAAAAGGCCAGGCCTCGGCACATAAGCAAAGAAGAAAAAGGATCAGTATAGATGCTGGCATGAATAAAAGTAAAAGAATGTTGTGCCATTTTGTCTCAGGTCATCATCATCATCATCATCGATAGTAAAATTGTGCTGACGATAAGCTCCCGTAAGAGGTATCAATTAGCCGATGGCTGTAGTAATCCTTAGCTAATTGGAAAGACGCTGCTGGACCGTCAGAGCTAATTCCAGCACGCTAAGGAAAACGGTTTCCGACATACTTAGCTGCCAGACATCGCTGGCACGAAAAAAAGACGCAATAAAACCGAGGCTCAGTAGGCATTGATGACGAGGCAAGGAAACCGAGGCTCAGTAGGCATCGATGACGAGGATCAGTAAACTGTGCAGGACAACAAGGTGTAAACTTCGTTATTGTTTTTTCTTGCGCGCATCTAGTGGATGTTATTTTTACTACGTAAATTTTTTTATCTTTGGTCTCCCATTTCATGCACACAGCGTTTATTTTACTTAATTATTTTCCCATAAATTTATCACTTGTCTGTTGACTATTTATGTATAATATTTGCGTCTACGTTTTGTGTTTATCCTTTATTGTTTTATTCTTGGCTGCTCCCGCGTAATTATTTCAGAGTGTTACGCCGGACGAGGTCCTCATTAGGTGTCAGATATTTTTCCCATGCACTTACAAACCCTGCCATAATCTCTCATGCATTTGATCTGATGGCGACGTGGATTTATTCTCATAGCCTGTTCATCAGAGTGCATTCGACGAGCCATGGCCTAATGATATTTTCCTCTCTTGGCTCTGTTCTGCCATTCCCATCTTCTTTTCATCATTGTTCCTGCTGGTGCTTCGCTAACCCGCAGTTAGGACCTGGGAAAAAAGGAGCCCGCTTTCTCCTAACTCGTTTCTCATTTGTTTCTCATTAGCACAGTGACGAAGCATCCGCTAATTACAGTAGACATCGGGCTGCTTCCTGCCATTTGTATACATCGTAGAGATGGCCGACACTTTGGTTCTACTTGTTGTCAACGGGTATAGAGAGGCTCTTCCCTAACTCCCGAGTTTCGGCTTGCACCAGGAGCAAGACAATTCAATACTGCGGCGACAATCGCAGCTTCTCTAAGGACGCCTAGCGTCGTAGAGGCATCCACTCAATTTGAGACGGTAAGCTTGAAATGTCGCCGTGCGTGAGCTCGGTCGTCGGTTCCAATACGTGCCATCTAAATCTATGTCGCCAAGCTCGCCCTAGTTTTCAACGCATTTACGAATGCGTTGCGCTCACCCTTCCTAACGTCGTTTTTATAAGTCGTTACGATGCATACGGGCATGAATTTGAACGCAGTGTTTCCATTGAATTTAGTTTTATTGCATTTGCTCATTTTCTTTAATCCTCAACGTCTCTGCAACTTCGTGTGTACAAGCGTATTTCGAGACATTTTTTTCACTGCGCCTGCTTTCGGTAACTAAATGAGGCCGGCTGCATTATTGGCAAGAACTGTTGAGAATGTAAGGGCGTTTTTCGTTTGCAAAACGACAATCTCTTTTCCAAATCGAGAAATAGAAACAGACGTTCCGAAGTTGCACAATCTGCCTAGGAACTGCTGTCTAGTGTTGTCCCTTTTTCGTGCTCTGACGCGCAGCGGAATGCTATACTAGAGGAAACTGCAGCTGAGTTTTCAGTGCAGAAACAGCCTCAAATGTCAATGTCAAATGAGATAATTATTTATGCGTAAATGAGCTTGACTGAATAACCCTGGTTTAAATCCGTGATACTGCAAATGTGTGGCATGCTTGAAATTGAGCTTTTATCCATTACTGCTTCTGTACACGGGAGATTGTAGATATAAACACAAAAGTTTCAGCCTTTTTTTCTTTATAACAGAACAGAATGTTTCTCTGAAATTGCTTAGGTGCAGTTTAGCATCCTAAGTTTGTGCTTTACATCTGGTCGCACGTTGTGACACTTTACTTACCAGTTATGTTAATACTGCAAACATCATCAGTGACTGGTACACTTTCCACCGCGTTCCTTTTGGAGCATTGGCGGCGGCTCACAGCCTTATCTTCTGCCCTGATTACGTAGCGAAAAGGCAGGTGCAGTCGCTTGCCTAAAGAAAGTAGTAGTGGCCTACGCTTCTACGCGAGGTATCGCATATGCTTGAAGGGACATAACAGAACGCTGGGAGGGTCACTTGCTACTTCTAAACTATCATGAAGACGCTAAACAAACCTGCACGGCGTTAAGGGGGCAGCTGAAGGCGTATCGGGCAACCTTTTAAGTCATAAACGACGTATGCTAGAGCAGTAAACATTTACGTACTCTACCGTAGCCTCAAGGATTGTCCACAACAACCTCGACCTCCATCCCTCAGACACCCACTTTCACGGTATCACTGGAATGGCTTATCCGATGTAGAGGCTACATGAGCAAAGCCGACTGAGCGCAATGCCGTTTTCACCGCTACATTCGTCGACCTCGCACAAGGCCTAAAATACAGGGATATATATTCAGTTCGCAATTACACAAATGTTCGTAACACAGAAGGAAAGAGTTGGAACTTTCATTATCTAAAGTAATCACCGTTTAACAAAACAGAGACAGTACGGGGACAGTAAACGGAAGGAATAGGTAGTTATTACTATTGAAAATATAAGCATCTAGAAGTAACATGGGGAAGGATCAAGACCACCCTAAAAACCCCAAGATATAATGCTAATGTCCTGAATAGCTACCAGGAGTACTTTATATGAACCAGCTCAAAAGTACCACCGTTTTAAGGGGACAGACGCTTCAAAGTTGAGAAGTTCTGCACAGAGATTCCAGAAATAGCGACTGCCAAAACAGTGTCTATCAACTTCGAGATGACCCTGGAGAAGTGTTGCGTACGTGCAAGACTAACACGCCGTAGGGCTTGCCCATTCCAACAAGCAAATAAAGAAATCAGCCAAAACTGAAGGCACATTCTTGACCCTAGAGAGCTAGCATTTCGCTTTCTGTTTTCTTTTTCTTTCTTTTTTAATTTATTTATTTATGGTGCTAATTTGCCACTCGGCATAAAAGGTTTGTACTAAGGGGCGGCGTCAAAAAAATGTGTGCAGTCCAGTCACATGTAAGAAGTCTCATAAACTGCGAGCACAAACGTTCTTCGTTAGCCATAACTGCAAATGAGACTCATTAGTTTGTTAAAGTCCTGCTTTTTGGAGAATAGTATTGCGCACAAGTGAAGAGCATGCGCATGCCTATATTAGATGTTGTATATAGCGGCTGCTTCGCAGTAAGAGCATTCCTCCGAAACTAGTGTTCTAGCACTTTGCCACTGGCGTCAAACTGCGAATTTAAGGGCCAATCCGACTCTCAGCCGTTTCAGAGAGACCTCCTCCACCCTTGATAGATTGGGGGAAAAGGGGCACGTACACGGGGAATGAGAGCACGTGTACGCTGGCGGAGGGATGCTGAAGATGTCAGATTCTTTCTTTCTTTCTTTCTTTCTTTCTTTCTTTCTTTCTTTCTT
>JAJIZL010024786.1:125974-137141 GCA_023969395.1 Amblyomma maculatum
TTCTTTCTTTCTTTCTTTCTTTCTTTCTTTCTTTCTTTCTTTCTTCCTTTCTTTCTTTCTTTCTTTCTTTCTTTCTTTCTTTTTCTTTCTTTCTTGTCGTCAGTTCTTCCCTGGACTTCTGCCCCACTGGGGTGGTGGAGTGGTAAGACGCCCGACTACTGTGCTACAGTACCCGGGTTCGAACCCCACCTCGGTGTCTGCGCCTCGATGGAGGCGAAACGAAGAGGCGTCCGTGTGCTGTGCGGTGTCAGCCGCGTTAAAGATCCCCAGGTGGTCGAAATTACTCCGTAGCCCTCCATCCACTACGGCTACTATTTCCCTCTTCCACTTTCACTCCCACCTTCCTCCCTTCCCTTACGGTGCGGTTGAGGTGTCCACAGAATACAAGTGAGACAGTTACCGCACTTTCCCTTCCTATAAATCAATCAATCAATCTTTGGGCTTCTCATTCATGATCTAAATCATTATTAGAAAAGGACTTCAGGTCTGGGAATTGGCTCTGCTTCCCTTACACGTTGCATCATCCACTTCTTCGAGATGCGCAGGTGCTTCACTGCTTAACCCTACTTCCCTGCACGAAAAAAAAAAAAAAATAAATGCCCCTTTTTTTCTGGCGGACCGGCACCCAAAGAAATTATAAACTTAAAACCTCATCTCTGTTTTACACTTATACTTCGTTTCGCGAAGGCGTTTTCAGAGTCGCTTGGATAAATTGAAAGACGATAGACAGAATGGTAAAAATATGTAACTCGCCTAACTACGCTCCTGACGTGTTTGCTTCGCTGCGATAGATAGTAGTGAAGCGCAGTGATCTGGTTTTTAGGGTGATGTATTTAATAAATGGACGAGCATGGTGACCTGTTATGAGCTTGTATTAAAGGATCTTTTGACGTTTTAGTAGGTTTTAGGTAGTCGGTTTAGTAGGGGTAGGTTTTCGAATACCAGAAGACTAAAATATCTACCTTAAACAAGCTATTTTGTCGTATCGGTGGACGCCGTCGCCCGTTACCATTCATGGGTTTTGTACGATGTTTACTCTATTGGAGATCAGCCATGCGTCAAATATCTACAGTACTTGCACGGTTGGGCAATCCTTTTTAATGAGACTCGATGTTGGCTCCAAGCCTCCCTGCGGGAGGAATCTGGTGGCTGGGGAACGAAAATCATCCAAGTATTTGTCCTGTATTTCAATAAGAGGTGCTTTACAACCAGTAATATGTCTAACATTCCTTTCTGCAAGCACGAGAATGTGCAATTAGTGCATTCTGCTATCTCTCCTATAACCAAGCAAAGCTTTTCCAAGCTGCATTCCGCAGAGCCACGTGTATCATTTCCACATCCTTTCATAACGAGCTCTTATTCACTATGTCGTTATGAGCTAACTTATTGGGCCGATGAGCTGAATGATTTGTGATATTTTCGATATCCGGCTTTCAGCTGGAAAGTTAGACAGTCCTGTACTTCACCAACATTTCCTGCTGCTTAACTGCAATGAAGTGAAAGTTATCCGAGTCGGCGGCAAATCACGTTTCGCTGTCTCGAGTTGCTATCCGCCTCAGTCGTCTGGTCTTCCGGCCGGAAACCATTTACGATGCCAGCAGAAGTCTGATAGCAAGGCTTTGGATTAATGCACTTCCGATATGCTTAGCACCGTCCAGTTCTAGTTAGGTGCAGTAATACTATCGTGAGGTAATATTCACTGACTACTGCCTTCGGGGCTAGTTTACTAGTGTTGCCGTCAAAATAATTAGGCGTCCTTAAGGTAGAGGCATAAAAAAGGCGGCAAACTCTACCTTCATTAACTACCGCTTCTCTGATCGCTAAGAGCAAATAGGAGTGGTTCTTACACAAGGTTAAGCGAGTCATATGCAAACGCAAAGTTGGGACTAGAAAAGCAATACAAAAAAGCTTCCCTTAGATGACCAGAAAGAAGGCAAAGCCCCTGTTAGCCAGCATATTCCATCGTCACAAGCATGTTAGTCGTGACTTGCTTTTTGATGGGTGGAAAATAATGGACAAGAAGAAATGTAGGGAAACGTCAGTATATTAGTTTCGAACTGAATAAGTGTGTTTTTTTTTCTAGGTGCACCAGCCGCAATATCTTACTGGTAGAGACGTTATCATTCTGGGAGTAAAGTTTTAACGTGACAGCATTGGTATTACAGTGCTGTGGAACAAAAAATGACTATCAGCTTCGACGTTGACCGTTTCAAGCATGGCAGCCTCGGAACACCATGACCACACACCTGGCGGTGGTACATAGTTGGAAGGTGACAAACCCTTGTACTCCCGTTTGAAGCATTGCAATCTTTAAAAACACGACATTTTCTTAGCAGGTGCAAATGGCTAGTGACAAGCACCTGAACCACTGTTCCACTCGTTGACATGACCGGGCACTGAAGTCGCAGGTGAAGAGGCGCGCCGACGATCATTTATCTTTCGCTTCTACAGTTCGTCGGGCATGTGTGGATCGGCATTTTGTATGACGTCTCGAGACGAGACTAGGAGCTGCTCCTTTCTAGAAGTGCAAACAGGACATGGGAGCTGAATAGGTGGGATTTCTTGCTCCTTCCGTAGGAGCCTTTGCTGCCTGGAAAAATCACAGTCAATCCCCTGGGAGCTGCACTGAGTGTCCACTTCTCTGAACGCAAGGCTACAATAATCCCAATGAGCTCGAAGCCTTCACATAAAAGGAATTTGGGGGCTACAGAACGCATCATGTGGTCTAATTCTCCTGAAACTAAATTGCCACCGCAGGGGGCATTCTTCAGAAACGAGCAATTATGTTTATTTATTTTTTTACATTGGTGGCAGCATGATCATCTAGAGGGGTGTTGACATGCAGCCTTAAGTTTCTTTTTTTGTTTTGGCAGTTACCGCGAATCGGCTCGACTGGTGAGTAAAGAAAAACAAATTTTGCTATAGTCTAAGGTCGGTTTGATTTAGTTTATGATGTTTAACGTCCCAAAGCCACTGGCGTGTTTTAGCGTTGCACTGGCATAGCACATTACACGGGCAGCTTGCTTTTCGCCTTCGTCTAAAAGCGGCCACAGCTGCTGAGATCCCATCCCGCATCTTTGGCTTCAGCTGTCTAGCGCCGCTGTGCCACCGCGGTGGGGGAATCAAAGGTTTAGTTCATTAGCATAAATGTGGAATTCCAGCTTTCTATGGGGGAACTTTTCAATTTTGAGGCAACCGTGGGTTGTTACAAAACACTGTTTGCTCAATGTTTATTGAAACGGCCCAACTCACAAGGCGTAGCAAAAATTTACTTTTAACGTATTTCCTGCTTTTACACAACGTACTTGGGACTGTCATAAAAAATCAATGCGATAAGTGTTTGGAATTAATTGTATGGTACCACGAACATCGTGCGAAATCTCACATACACATTGATGTAACCGAAGTAAAATTTGGATGCGCGGTACAATACTGCTTTTGAATTTTCCCCTGCGCTCACAAGTAATTGACGGCCATCTAAAGATAATAATGAATGTTTTTAAATAATTTTGATGCAGCAGCTGTAAAATACCTTTAGGAACATACCGAAGAGATTGGCGTACCATTTCGATGATGCGTGACAAAATTCCATGCAACGTAGCCAGCTAAGGACATCATGCGCCAAACGCACGCTTTGACTAAATTTTGTTTTTACAGTTTCTACTGCGCTCATATGGTGCCCGCTTTTTAAACTAATAGCATAGTAGTGCAACCCTGTTGAGGCAGGGGTTGCGGCTGTATTGATTATTGTGGAGCACTTTGTTTTTACAATATGTAAAAAACCACCTTTAAGAACTCAAAACATCGAGACATGGTTCATAACGGTAGAGTACAATATTATACAATGCCTCGCGATTAAACAGGGCGTCCATAAAAGCGCCACTTGTAGAGGAATAAAAAGCAAAAAAAAAAAAAACATTCAGAAGAAAGAAGGTAAGAGGGAGAGATCAAATTCATGAAAGAGAAAACGGAACAAAGGTGTAAAGGGTAGTAGTTAGAAAAATATTTGAAGGAACGAAAACAGAAGAGTGGGAGGCTTGATATTTTTACATTGCATTTGGTTTTTAGGCCTTGCTTTTCGTACTTCCTTGCTTGTTATCATAAAAAGATTACGCCCTTTAACTATTAAAACATTTCGCTTACTCATCGCAGCTACATCATACAGCTAATTGCGAGCAGTATGATTAGAATTCAAGAGTTCTTCAAGAAACTTAAATCAGTGTAGTAAAACAGACACTGGACGTGTGCACCCTTATTATGTATTAGTAGCTTTAAAGGGTTTTGGTTTTTTGTTTTTGTGGGGTTTAACGCCTCAAAGCAACTCAGGCTATGAGAGACGCCGCAGTGGAGGGCTCCGGAGATTTCGACCACCTGGGGTTCTTTAACGTGCACTGACATCGCACAGCACACGGGCGCCTTGCTTTTCGCCTACAGCGAAATGCGGCCGCCGAGGCCGGGATTCGATCGCGCGTCGTTGGGAACAGTGGTCGAGCGCTGTAACCACTGCGCCACCCCGGCGGGGTAGCTTTAAATGGATGAGAACACAAAATAATTGCACATAGATTTTCACTACAACCGCGAAGACATTCAAGAACGTGAACTACACAAACATACTATAGCTATTTCGCGAACTGCACATTCTACGACTTACCCAGAATTTCGCACAAGAATGTTTCTTCGCGTCTCGGTTTTGAGTAGGCATATCTTTGGAGGCTGCCGGTACCTGTAAAAAGCTCTGGGTGTGGCTGCATTCGTCGTGGTATAGCATTTACTCTTCCGAAGTAACGCTAAAGTCCCAAGTGTTTCCTTTAAACTTCATTGCTTAAAGGTCGTGCAAAGGCGGTAGCCTTCATTGAAATCTCTGACCTTGAGATGTCAACTTTCATCGTCAATAATTTGTGACTGGCAACCAGAGACCACTTTCTCTGCTTCGTTTTCAGCAGCTTATTCCTGCCACTTCTCTACTGCGATGTGGATCCTATGGCTAACATGGAGAACGTTAAATTGAGTTCAGTACGGCATTACTGGCGATGAAATTTCGGAAATCCCTAACTGCATTCTGCACCATTAAAGTGCGCTGTCCGACAAAATGGGACTGGCACTGCATTGGTCTCTTCTTTGTTTTATAGTTAATAAAAATTATCTTTTTCGATGCTTTTACAACCGCTGAAAAGGAGGCGTACCTGCATGTGCTCTGAAGAGGCAAGTAAAGACAACAGCTCTAACAAACTACAAACCCGCGGAACGGATGTATACAAGACTAGGGCTGCCAGTGTTTATAGCTTTTACCTCGACTGCTTCTGTTCTTGTCCTCCGTTTCTCTCACGTCTAATGGAGTTAAGCATTGTATTTTTTTTTTCATCGTGCCAAACTAGCTCTTTTTTTTCTCTCTCTCTCATTTTACGTGAGGAGCACTTCAGGTTTAGAGAAAAGTGTTTTCGAAACCTTGAAGGTCAGAAGCCGTTCAGTAACCATCTTACGATGCTGTAACACGAACATCGGGAAAACACTTTTAGCTTATATGTTTTGAAGTAAATGTCTTTTATTGGGTTAGACGTCAGCTTTTACCGGATTTTCAGGCATTTTTTAGCACAACTAACTTCTCAACAATCTCTTTCTGGTTTCAAAAATCAGAATATGTCGTCTAAAATATCTTAAGAACTCCAGGCAGCATACGGCTGGAATATAACGAGTGCTGTATGCAAGAACGCCTGCACATAGCCTCCGACTAAAAACTTACCCTTGAATGATAAAAATAAAAAAGGATAAACGAACAAGACTTCTTGCGGCTTATCGTTTAACGGATTATATTATACATCCCTGGCTCCACTTACGGAAACGAGAATAAACTATTCAGTAATGTAAGCGGCATAAAAGTTTACAGGGTCGAAAGTCGTCTTTGCCAGAATTAGATTTAAATGAGCTCCGCTATGGCATGAGGCTATCAGGCTACCCACCGCGGGTTAATAGATTTGATATTGCCTTTTCATATTACACTTTGCGCGACCGTCGCGGAAGCATATTACAAAGGCAACTTGGTTGATGCTCTCATATCAGATTTCTTCTGTTCTCGCTGCGATATTACGCTCTGATAACAAACAGCCTAGTGCTTCCGGCCATTTCCGCCGTCGCGATATAAGATGCAGGCTTCCGCGAAATTTGCTTTTAAAGGGACTGTATCTTATTGCATCTTTCGTAATCTCCGTAACACGGTCTCAGTAATGCAGGATAGTTTTCGCTTCACTGAACCGCCTCCGTATATGTTGCTTGCTTCTATGTTTAACTGAAAGGGCGCCCGGCGTTGCTTATCTAATCTCAACACTGCGCGAGCTTTCGCATCTATTTTTATTTGAGTTGTCATGCTTTCGTTATCTTAATAAACAGAGTGCACTTCGCGCCTAACAACATCAAAACAGCATACTCCTAAGTCTATCATTTCAACTCTGAATTTTGTTTTTTCAATATTCCGGCAAATAAATCAACGTGCACTGATTTGTGATGTGCATGTATCAACTGCCGCTCTGAAATCCATCGAGGCTTGTTCCGGGAAGGGCACATGTAAGCTGCACTCAGGCACTTAGACCGCGTGGGTGTAGCGGCAGCGTTCTCTCGTGTGATTTGTACTCTTTGTAACCTTGCGGGATCTAACTTCCAAGTTAAGGATGAAGGGGAGGGGGGGGGGATGTTTTTCTGTTCGCAAGCCAGAGCATACACCGAAGTTAAAGGTTGACGAAGAAAGCAAGCTTAAGCAGCCAATACAAGGTACAGGTAAATTACACAATTGCATTCAAAATATATTCACAGTTTTCGCAGGAATGCCATGCATATGGCATTCCGGAATGCCATGCAGAAATGCCATGCAGGAATGCCATGCAGAAATGCTCGACTTAACCAAGGTTATGTGAGAGAGAGAAGCCTAGTCCCACCCGTATAAAATAGTGCACGAAAAGGCAAGTCAAGCAAAAGTATAATTGTTCACGGGTACTGGAAACGTCCGACGACTGCATGGTTACAATGTGGCAGGGTTGGCAATTGGCAGATACAAAAAGACCTGAAGCTCAAAGTAGCCTAATGTAGCCAGAACATGGCATCTTAGCGCTCGATTTCTGGCCAAGTAAAACAACATAAGGCGCAAAAATGTTTGTCAATTTTTCTCGGTTATCAAGCCCCGGGGGGCGTTTTGAACTAATAAATCCATAAATATTAAATATACGCACACATAGCTTATTTAGGTTGGATAGTGTTCTTATCAGAGAAGTTGTACTGTAATCTATCCAACCACTAAGCTATAACCTTAAACTTGAATTTTGTGTTTTCTTTAATTGTGTATTGAATTTGATTAATAGAAGGGCCATTAAGGAAATCCAGCTTCATTCCGCTATCACTGTTGTTTTAGTCACGTTCAAGCAAGGGAACACGCGCTTAGGGAAATAAACTGAAATAAGCTAAAATGACGAACAGATTAGTGCGCGTTGCACCTCATGGTGCAAATAGCATTCACCGTAACTATATTCCTGTGCCATGCTGCCTCATGCGACAGACTCACTTTTCATACAGTGAACCGCTTTCGGGCCTCGTCGTTGCCTTGATGCACATAACTGTTTATACTCGTTAACCTAAAGCAACAAACGAGAACGAAGGCAGGTTCACATAGCAGCAACTTATGTCGCTCGACAAACATTTGGGTGGCTATACCGCCTCCCTTGACAACGACATTGCTCTGTCTCTGAGCTTAGGTTGTGTGATCCTTACTGAGGAAGTACTCTAGATGTACTATGCTGGATAAAAGATTCCATTAAAGAATAAAATAAATTTGGCGCACAAACGCCAAATTCTTTGGCGATCTCTTTGATTTTACTGTTCAGGTCACAACAGGAGGGTCCCAGTTTCAGATTTTTGAGTCTGGTCTCCGGAAATTGGCTAACAAAAGAACTATTGACTGCGATTCTTGCATGTTGTTGATTCGATTGCCTTGCGTTTTAATAATCTCAAACTTCCGATCGCAAATATATTTGGTGGTGGTGGAAGCAGTTCGCCAGATATCTTATATGGCCTGTCTCTGCATACCAACTGCCGAAATGTGGGACTAAATATTTAGCGCTTACGTTACGAAAACCAGATAAGACTAGGTAGTATTCGCCTCTCAGCTTTAGACTTGATGCCGTTTTCATTCGCATATTCGTAAAGCCTCAAAAAGCTTCGAAATACCCTTTTACTGAAGGCCTTTAAAGTATAATTTAAATCTAATTTAACATCCACTCAATAGAAGTGTGTTTAGTATGACCAAATATCTTCCACATTTTACTAGCAGGAAATAGCGCAGTAAACAAATCGATTAATCAGTAACCTTCGGATATAAACCATTTTCTTAATGCTCTAACACGAGAATAGAAACAAAGGCTCGGGTCTGCTATGTTGTAATATAATGCATGCTATACCATCATGCCCTTAAATATCTTTCCTGTCCTTTCAGAGCGAACACAAGATGACTTAATCTAAAGAAAATTGTTAGGGTAGTAACGCATGGTGCTGAATCCGCTAGAACTTGGCGCGACCAAAATAGATTTCACGGCCCCTCCGGTCGATAACGCGAATAAAGGAGAACTATACACTGGATCTACCTGAAAACTGAATGCCTTCGCTTCTGTATCTTGCAAAGATGAAGCCATTACCTCTGCTCATATGCCCTAGCCTCACTGCCGGTAATGGAGTACGGAGAATACTCAAGGAATCCATGCGTACTTCTCTTTACTATGCATAACAAAGCCTACCAGTGCTACCTATCCACTCAATCCTCTTTTTATCCTACACGTGGCCTCAGGCCGGTTATTCGAGATAGTAGTTTTGCTTTTTCTGATGAATATATACCTTCGTCTCGCTAGTTTCTACAGCTACTCATAACGGCATTGTGTTTATAGACTTGGTTGTGATCAGAATACAATTTGCTTAACGTTGCAAGAATTTCTAGTATTTACATTCTGATTTCATACATGTGTCGATGTCACACTGCAAAGTTGGGGTTTCCGCACTTTTGTGCGCCTGTAATGACAAAAAAGACGAGGATAGCAAGAACCCCCCCCCCCCCCCCCTGAATCACATCATAGCAGATGTATCTCATCACGGTTGTCGCAACTCTTACGTTGAGTTGGTCACCGGGATTCTTTCGCTGTTATCTTTTGCCGGCGCATTGTGTCATCATCGTGGGGGGAAGCACTGGACGCTTGCGAAGGCGCCAAGCAATCTCAGGTCCGGAGAGTACAGTTACGATGTCGCAATTTAGGTCCGCATGCCCACCTCTTGAAAGCTCCTTCTTCACGCCCGACTGCTTACCTGTGTGATTGCAGGTACGGGCAGCAGCCCGCGCACAAGAACTGGAGTGGATAAATGGCACTTGAACATATTAAACGCACTAACGCACAAACGCACGCATGAACGCTAACTTAGGTCTGCTGGGAACGACGCACTGTGTGCTAGAATAGTGTAACGTCCTTTTCTGGATTTTTCTTAGAAGAAACACGTTCAAGGTTGCCGTGACCTTTGACCTGCCGTAGCCGACTGCCCGATTGCCTGGTTCCAAAGAAGAGGTCAGGATACGGTTGCATAACCGGTGGCCGCTCTCCCAGCATGCAGTGTCGAAATATTGCTGCCTCCCAATGGGATTCGATACTCGCCGAAGGCAACGAACAACTAATTGACGTGCAGCTTTTAGTTTTCTTCAGTCTTCTTTATGTTGGCGGTGAGTTGTGTGCTACGCCTCGCTCCTGCCGGTGGGATCGAGAAATGTTAAAACAACGGTTATCCCCAGAACGTGCTAGCGGAGGCGCTACTTCCGCTCTGCTCTCAAGCATTCTAATATTACGGCTTGTGGAAGGCCATTTCGATAGGGTTCCAGGCGCCCTGCTCAGAACCAGTGAACATTTCCGCGAGAAAAGACGCCGAGACATGACGCAAACTTAGTTCCCGATATCCAATAAGAGCTTTATGCCGCTGCTTTATTCAGAACACGTCGAGGATCCGCTGAGACAAACCCCTGGGAAAAGCAACGGTGCGGCATCACTTACACTGGAGGTGCCTGAGAAGACGCTTGGAAGCATAGTCCTTGGTAATGGAACAGAAAGGAAACAAAAAATTAGTTGTGGTTTACCTCTGGTTAACCCTAGTTGAATTTCGATAGCAACGGCGGAAGCTTCTTTTGCCTGCTACATTATTCCCCTATCACGCCCTATCAGTCTAAGGTGCTGCCTTATTGGGGACACCTCAGCTCATCCTTTAAGCTACATTAACAAATATAAATGAGAAAGGTTCAATTATGCTGAACCGAATCTGGAATGAAAGCATTAGCTGCCGGTGACCGAGCGTTATTCTTTTTTTTTCCTTCGTCTTCTTCGTCCTCCTCCTCTTCTCCTTCTACCTCTTCCTCCTCCTCTTCTACTTCTTCGCGGCTGTTCAAGGTCAACCGGGGCGACCGGCCTTGAGCTACGCGACGGCTCGAAACCTGGCGCAGTATTGCTATCCCAATAAAAAATTGCATCTTCATGAAAGTGTGGAAAAAAACAAACAGACATTCCTTTCTTAACACCATAGCATTCAAGGTCCTGTTGACCGAAAATTTATTGTCGGCGCTGGCGTTGGCGCTCTGAGCGAAACATCACGACCACGGAACTCACAGGCGGTAGCTGGCAGCTGACATGGCCGAGCACTAACTGGACGTATAGTTGCCTGACATTACGTTTGGCAGAAGCCGCCAACTCGGGTTTCTCCTTCAATGTGGGAAGCCGATAGCAGTGCCAGTTTGCCATAGCCCTGGCATCATACGGTTTGGTTAAAGTAAAGTGGGGCTTTATATAGGCTACACTATCGCATCAATCAATCAATCAATCAATCAATCAAAGTGGTCTTTATTTGTAGGAAACGAAATACATAAAGAATATTTGGACCGATAGCCGCGGGGCTAGTAGACGGTCCAGTACAGAATAAACTTGGTCAGGCAGCCGTAATGAGCGCATACAAACACACACACACACACACAAACACACACACACACACAAAAACGACTAAAACAGGCAAGCAAAAAGAATCAACAGGCATGGAGAAAAATACTTTTCAGCAAGCAATTCATAGGCAATTAATACAAAACGCAAGCGCACACACACACACAAAAAAAAAA
>JAJIZL010024786.1:137241-166342 GCA_023969395.1 Amblyomma maculatum
TCTTCTTGGCTGTTAATAAAGAACATTTTACAACTCATTTTAAAGTTCCCTGCAAGTTTCACATTAATAGGCAACGTGTTCCAATGTTTTGCTCCAGAAAATTGTACTAAACGTTCTCCGTACAGATTGTGGCAGGCAGGGAGGTTGAAATTGCCTTTTAATGCGTGTCTTGTATTGCGAGATGGCAACAAGAAAATATCAAGTGGCAGAGGAATACTAGTATTAATGATGTTATTTACCAATACACAGATTTTGTATTTAAGCATTGATTCTAAAGAAAGTACTCGATTTTCTAGAAATAAATTATTGTTGCTGCAGTTGAAAGATACGCGGTATATTATACGCAATGCTCTCTTCTGCAGTCTCTGTAAGGGAAGTAGATAAGTTTTGTACGTTTGTCCCCAAGATTCACAGCAGTAGCTGATGTGGCAGTGAAATAACGAAAAATACAGGGAACGTAGTATGGTGTACGGGAAATACCTTTTCGCCTTGGTAAGCGCGATCATACCCTTAAACGGAACATGAGTGTCCTGTATAATTTTTTTCATCTGTACTAGTGTCACAAGCAATAATTGCTATCTATGAACTCCGCAGATATATTACGTTTTTTATCATCCAGCAAGGTAAATTTTTATCGTCCTTGTGTTTTATATTTCGTTTATGATGTTCCTGCACTGTTATCTTTATGATACACCAGCGCCAAATGCTTTCATGTTTTTTAGGCATTTATAGGCGTGAATAATTGGTAATAAGTAATTAATTGATTGATTGATTGATACAAATATTGAATTACTACTATCACAAACGAAATTATTATGCCAATGATTGTTGTACTTTGAGGCAATACTTTCAATCTACCTTAGAGATGATCAAAATTATGGAAACATCAACCAAGTAGGAAAGCCAAAGGAGTGATACGATGGCTGCAGTGTTGCCCTTATCAGCTCAGGATACGTAGTCATTTACGTAGTTTTATCAAATGCGTTTAGGTTATCGACTCAAAACTGAGGAAGGAGGTCTGTAATAAAATAGAATTTCCTGGTTAAAACGATGACGGACAAACACTTCAATCAGTGCTATCAACATGCAACTCCTTGCCAAATGAAATTACTACCAAACTAAAAAATAAAGCGCAAATTTAGCTCTAAGAATTATACTTTCACTTGCGTGTTAATACCTGGCTTTATCATATCACTTGTCTTCGTTTTTTAACTGACAATTATATCTACAAGCATGCTCAAAATTATACCGTTTGCGTCTTAGATACGGGGAAGCAGACAGTTAGTGCCTACAAAAACGCTGACGTAAACAGTTTGTGTCTTTTAACAGCACACGATTCTTCCATAAAATCATCAAGAGTTCTGAAATTTTCTCTTCGAGAACAATATTCGCTGGAACACAAACATCCATCTGCGTTCTAAAAAAACGCAAAAAAGTCCGCCCAGTTTCCTAAAAAATAAAACCCGAAAACCTAACGTCTATGCTTAGAATTTTAGAAGCGAGTACCCAGAATTACACATATAACAAAAGCGCTGATGTACTGAACCTCGTATCCAATCCTTATAGGAATGAATGTATTTTTTACTCAAGATGTCACTGCTGAAAAGAACCTGCACAGTACGTTTTTTCGAATATGAGCAACCATTCAAAATAAAACTGGATCTTTACGCTTCGCTGTATAAGGGCTCACTCTGGCGAAAAATCTGCGCATCTCACTGTTTGGAAATTCTATACCGTGCCGCGTGAATGATTTTGCCTCAAGACGGCAGCGCATTGAAGAGATAGGATTCGCTGTTTGCAAAACAAGTTCATTCAAAGACACGTTGTCAATACTCTTTCCAACGATAAAAAAAAAACTTTCGCAGTTAGGAAAGGGGCGGGAAGCATTTAAACAACTAACATGCCGCCTGCAAGAATAAAACGTATGCTTGGCACGCTGGAGTCGCCTAAACAATTTCTTTCTACAAAACAAATACGTAATAACAAACTTCTTCTGAACAGGAAAGATAACTGTCGGTATAATCAAGTGTACAGTATTTTCAGACATCTTGCGTATCCACGTACACATATCGAGTACATATCGTACTCGGAAGTAAGATGCCCTTTGCAACACTGGTTTTGAGGCATAAAACTAATCAGCAAGTATAAACGGCACAAGAATGTTCGTAGTATCATATGCTGGGATATGAATGAGACGGTGCTGCTTTCGACAGATAAATAAGAACCGTAACTGATATTCACTCAACATGGGGAAACCGGTCTAAACGTAATGGAACGTTTCATGTAGCCGGCGGTACAATCCACCGTGAACACTTGCTTATTTGGTTTACAAGCTTTTCAAAAAACCAACTACAGTTCTCTTTGATCGATACTCCTTAACCATCAGTTTGTATTGTTCTTGATTTCACAGCACGCTGTTGATCGATGGACCCGCATGTGCAAGAACACTTCAGTTGTTTGCGCAGTCTCATAAGCATTTTTTTTTTTCTTTTAGCAGATCTCTTGACATTACGGCATTACTTCTGAAAGCAATTCGTTGTTTTATTTTTACTTAGAGTGGCAGAAAAACTATCAGAATCTTCAGGCGCTATTATCTTCAATATTTTGAATGAATAACGCTCATTTTTCTTTACACAAACTCTCTCGACACGATCGAATTATGCACTTGTTAGCTAAGCCTTGAGCCCTGCCTTTTATTTCCCTTTGTGTACTTGTATTGTCATTCTACTTCGTTCGTGATAGGTCAAGGAGTGAAAAAAAAAAGTGTTCCTTTAGTATGTATTTCTAAGCGTGGAACCTGTGATTGTGTGGCCCGCCGCTTTTTATTTTCTATTTCAGGCCACGGGATCATCGGGTCCAGGCTCAGAATTAAATACCGAAGGAAATGTTTTTCACTCCTTGGACCTGCTACTTCCCCCCCCCCCTCCCCCCCCCCCCCCCCTTCCCCTGCCTAGCTTTTCCTTCATTGGAAGGAAAAGCGTGTTGAAACCACCACGCCTGGAAAGTTTCCTGAAACTCCCCTCGCGTTTCTCAAGGCCCAAGTGGCTGCGAGCACCAGTGTTTCGCACCCATCGGCCAATTACAGCAGAGCCTCGGTTTGCTTTTAGTTTGTATCAGCCCCGCAATAATCACGCAGTATACGTTGCGGCTTGGAACAGCTTTCACCAGAGGGAGTTATGAGCAACTTCCTCCACTGTCTCAGTACGACATTTTTAGAACAACGAGCAAATCACAATCGGTACCTTATATATGCGTGACTATATCTTCCGGCCACAAGCTCTTAATAAATGAACTAGCACTACAATGTGCCGTTCATCTGGTCAGCTGAAGTGTGTGAAACTAAATGAACTGCTCTTGAATTGGTCTTCAAGGAACGCCTACTCCAACATACCATGTCATACTGTCATTTCGTGATGTTAACCGCACTTATGAAACCACGAACACGAGATGAAATTTCAGACTGTTCAACTTACCCCATGCCTTATAAACCAGTATCTGAAATTTATCGACCGCCATCACCGTCTGCTCGGCAATGAAAAGTGACACACTGCGTACGTCTGCGCCACGCGCACCGTCGCATAGATCCGTCAGTGTTCATCCTCTGCCATCCTTCGCTCTACTCCCTTTTCTTCCCGCTCCCTTCGGGAGCTGACTACGAAGCATCGAGCGTAGCCTCCACAATTCTCCCTCGGCGCCCGGAGAGGCGGAACCGCCGCCGCGGAAAGCGAGACGGGAAAGCCTTTCAAAAGCGTGCGCGCTTCCCTTGCATGTGAAGGAAAATAGGGAAAGCCGCAGCATTCCCCTCTCGCTATGTCGACCTTTCCAATTTTCCGAAAGCGCAGCGCCTACCTGATCACCTTGGATCTTGTCGTCTCGAAGATATATGCAGCGACCGCACTTACCTCGACTCCCTTGGGACAAAACTAGACTGAAAAGTCCATGAATGGCAAAGCGATTTTATTTCGAAAGAGATAACATCATACCCAGTCACGTATTCCTCTTTACCCCCCAAAAGGTGGGTCATGGACTGAAAGAGAGTGTGCTCGTTTTTATAGGCTGTGGTCGCTCTAAGAAACATGTTGGCCCAGCGTGGATGCGGCAATCATTTGGCGCTTGCGAAGACAAGACGCGCTTGATCGAATTCACCCCATCATAAAAGCGGGAAAACATTTCTTAAAAGCTGTTTTCTATCGACCCGTTCAAAAGGAATGCTAACAGATTTCCACTGTATCAACTTTTACTTCTTTATTTATTTATTGGTCCAGCGAAGGTCAAAAGCTTTCGCTTCATAACGTCTGCAAACATTCCCAGAAACCAATCGCGATATAGAGCTGCGGGAAGGGAGAATGGGAGGCGGGGGAGAGGGAATTAAAATTACTGCTTTAAAATATTGAAAAGAAGTCACAGGGCATCCTTACCAGTTCCCCAAATACATACACCTGTGCAATCTTATGATGCAAATATAAAATTGACAATAAGCAACTTGGTTATCATTATAATTCGCATACCATACATCCGACTAGGAGTACTCCAAAGTACCTGCAAAGTAAAAGCCACATGCCCTATCTATGAAGAATCAAATGTATGTTGTAATCTTCTGGTAATATGCTTCACAATATTGTCATAACAACATTTCCCACCATGTTTAGCACTTGAAACGCACCAACGCATACCGCAGATAAGAAGTGTGCCTGCCATTTGTCATGCCGCGAACGCTGGCAGGGAACTGTTGCAACAAAAAGGGAAACAGTTCATATTGACGCATGTAGAAGACGACGCAAAAGATGGCATCTGGGACGACAAGCGCGAGCCTGGAAGTGAAAGAAGCTTGAACGCAAGACTTGTTCTGGTCTACCATTCAAACCATCTATCGCTAGGTCCTCCTTGGTGTTCTACCGAGACGTGACACTGGTGGAACGCGCTGGGGTATGCATAGGACTCCTTCCGGCAGTCCACAGCGGATCCCAAACGTCGACACGCCTGTCCATCGTGCTAGCCGCCGCCTTCTAGGCCTAGCGCCGGAGTACAGTCACCTACCGAACGACTCCTCAAACGCCCAAGTTCCTCAGACCTCCCAAGCCATGGCACATACCAACCCTACGCCGGTGACTCTACAGAACACCAAGGTGCCAGAGTGCTTTCGCGGGGAAGCGTTTGAAGATGTGGAGGACTGGCTCGACCAGTTTGAACGAGTGGCCAAGATAAACCAGTGGAGCGCAGACCAGAAGCTTTGTAATGTTTATTTTGCCCTTCAGGATAATGCTAGAACGTGGTTTGAAAACCACGAGGCCAGCTTATCCACATGGGATGACTTCCGCTGCCAGCTGGTCGACACTTTCGCGAGAACTGACCGACGGGACAATGCGCTGCGCCTGCTTGAAGTGCGCATCCAGAAGCCAAATGAGAGCGTGGCTATGTTTGCGGAAGACATGGCTCGCCTTTTTCGCCGTGCCGACCCTGATATGAGTGAGCCAAGGAAGCTACGGCATCTCATGCATGGTGTAAAAGAACAGGTGTTTGCCGGCTTGGTACGCAACCCACCTAAAACGGTGAGAGAGTTCGTTAAGGACGCTACTGCTATAGAGCGAGCCCTACAAGACCGGTGCCGCCAGTACAACCGACCCGTTAACTGTGCTTCGACGACTGCGGCGGCGCTGAATGCAACCGATAGGACCGCTCTTCGAGACCTCATTAGAGAAATTGTCCTTGAGGAGCTCCAGCGAATTACGGCTACGAAGGCTCAGTCATCACAGGCCCTCGTGGAAACCGTCAGGAATGAAATTCGGTATGCCTTATCACCGTCTGCACCATGTAACCAGTCCCACCCCGTCGACAACGCGGCAGCTATTTCGGAGCCATACCACGCTCCACAACCGGTCAGCTTCACGGCCGACGTTCCTGCACCTTACCAGGAGCAGCAACATGAGAGCTATGCCGCAGTCCTTCGTCGCCCGCCTCCAGACTACGCCCCATCGAGCTCATCGAGCCGTCCGGAGACGCGACTCTTCCATGGACCTCAGTGGGCGCCTTCCAGGCGCTTTCAACCACGCCGAACTGACAGGTGGCGCAGTTATGATAACCGGCCACTCTGTTTCTACTGCGGACAACCTGGCCACGTGTATCGGTACTGCCGCTACCGCGAAGAGGGGCAAGCCTTTCCGCCTGCTTCTGCTCGCCAACACTTCAATGCCGACACTGCCCAAATCGAGGACAACCCTCCGGTCAGCAGGGAAAACAAGTCCCGGGGCTTCCGCCGCCGCTCCTCCCCATCACCACAGCGTTATCCTTCGCCAATGCGCCGTAGCATTGCTGACGCTAGCGGACAGCGGTCCCCGAGCCCTCACCGGGGAAACTAACAGCCGCAACCTCGCGAGGGGAGGTTGCAACCAGTCGAAAAATGCCAAACCCCTCACCACCGCCGCAACCGCCGACAACCTGTGCTTCTGACGCCGCTGTTAACATTAACATTGACATCGCCGCACTACCGCCGAAAATGCCGCCTACATTACCGCCGAAAATGCCGCACCAGATGAGCAGCCCCGACGACGAAGCTGACAGCGCCGACCTTGCTGCACTTCCGCCGCAAATGCCGAAAAAGACGAACAACCTGGATGAAATTGTTAGTGCTGACCTCGCCGTTTCTATTGACGGGCTGGAGGTACATGCTCTAGTGGATACCGGAGCGGATTTTTCAATTATTAGCCAGAAACTGGCTGATACGCTGCGTAAAGTAAGAACTGAATGGACTGGGCCAGTAATTAGAAGTGCTGGGGGTCAGCTACTGGCACCGACAGGGAAGTGCACTGCCCGGATAGCAATAGGAAACGCGGTGTTTGTCGGCAGTTTCGTTATTCTCCCTGACTGTTGCAAAGACCTCATCTTGGGCATGGACTTTCTGCGCCTTCATGGGGCTGTAATCAGCATTCGAGATAGCGTCGTTGCCTTCACCAAGAATCATGGAGACCTTGGTTATGCGGAAGTACCACTGATGCCCTTACGCGTCGCCAAGGAGACGGTGACATTACCTCCGCGATCATGCTCTCTTGTTCAAGTGAAGTGCGACGTGGCGCACACCGGCGATGGAATCGCCGAAAGGGCAGTCACCCTGGTACTAAGCCGAGGTGTTTCTATAGCTCGGGGGCTAGTCAACTTGACCGATGGACAGACCGAAGTGCTGCTGACAAACTTCAGCGACGAGCGTCAGCAAATTCCGAAAGGCACAACTGTGGCCTTTTTCGACAGCATCCTAAATGCGCAGCACTGCTTCTCACTGCAACAGGAAGAGCCAATGTGCAAGACGCCCGTAACCATCGTCGATGTGAGTCCAAATTTGTCTTCTTCAGAACGGGACCGCCTTCTGGATCTCATAGATCAATTTCGAGACTGCTTTGCTTCCGAATCACGGGTCGGCCAAACGCCCTTGACAAAACATCGAATCATTACGGATGACTCGATTCGCCCAATTCGACAAAATCCTTACCGTGTGGCTCCGAAAGAACGCGAAGCCATTCAGCGCCAGGTGGCCGAAATGCTTAGAGACGACGTTATCCAGCCGTCACAGAGCCCCTGGGCTTCCCCCGTGGTGCTTGTTAAAAAGAAGGACGGCAGCTTACGATTTTGCATAGACTACCGCAAGCTCAACCAAGTGACTAAAAAAGACGTGTACCCTCTTCCTCGCATCGACGATTCCCTTGATCGCCTACGAAATGCACGTTACTTCTCATCAATGGACTTGAAAAGTGGATATTGGCAGATAGAAGTAGATGAGAGGGATCGGGAGAAGACAGCATTCGTCACTCCCGACGGATTGTATGAGTTCAAGGTGCTTCCGTTCGGTTTGTGCTCTGCACCAGCAACATTTCAGAGGCTGATGGACACTGTGCTCTCGGGACTTAAGTGGCAAACATGCCTGGTGTATCTTGACGACGTGATTGTGTTTTCGGCCACATTTGAAGAGCATCTACGCCGTTTGCTAGCTGTGTTTCAGGCCATACGATCTGCAGGCCTCACCCTAAAGCCCGAGAAGTGCCACTTCGGTTACGAGGAGCTGCAGTTCTTAGGCCACGTCGTTAGCCAAGAAGGTGTGCGGCCTGATCCTGAAAAGCTATCCGCAGTCGCCAAGTTCCCAACACCTACGGACAAAAAGACATTACGGCGCTTCCTGGGTCTTTGCGCCTATTATCGTCGGTTTATTGCTGGCTTCTCACGAATTGCCTGGCCATTAACTTCGTTGACGCGTGACAACGCTGTCTTTAGCTGGGGTGAAGAACAGCAACAAGCTTTTAATGAGCTGCGGAGGCGTTTACAGACACCACCTGTTCTGGCACACTTTGATGACGACGCCCCTACACTGCTTCATACGGATGCCAGCAACGTGGGCTTAGGTGCTGTGCTGGTGCAGCGCCAGGATGGTGTGGAAAAAGTAATTGCTTACGCCAGCAGGACCCTATCTAAAGCGGAAGGGAACTACTCGACAACCGAAAAAGAATGCCTTGCAGTGGTATGGGCGGTTATGAAGTTCCGCCCTTATTTGTACGCTCGCCCCTTTGAAGTCGTTAGCGACCATCACTCTCTCTGTTGGCTGACGAACCTAAAGGACCCTTCAGGGAGACTCGCGCGTTGGAGCCTTCGATTACAAGAATTTGACATGGCCATTATTTACAAATCTGGAAGGAAGCACACGGATGCTGATTGCCTTTCACGAGCGCCGGTCGAGCCTTCCACTATGACCGATGAAGGCACTGCGTTTTTAGGTGTCATAGATGACGCAACGCTTTCCCAACAGCAACGGGAGGACCAGCAATTGCTCCCTCTTATTGATTTCTTGGAAAAGCGAACTACGGTTGTGCCTAAGACTTTCGCCCGAGTAATGCCTTCGTTCTTTATTCGCAACAACGTACTTTACAAGAAGAACTTCCGCCCTGGGGGAAACAGTCATTTAATCGTCGTCCCATCAGCTCTCCGCAGTGAAGTTTTGCAAGCGTGTCACGACGAGCCAACCGCCGGTCACCTAGGCTACACCCGCACTTTGGCTAGAGTACAGCATGGATACTACTGGCCGAAACTGCCGGCGACAGTGAAACACTATGTACGTACGTGCATAGACTGCCAGCGCCGTAAATCACCTCCTGTAAAACCAGCTGGCCTACTCCACCCTCTTCAAGTGCCAACGACACCTTTTAAACAAATCGGCATGGACCTCCTGGGACCATTTCCGACGTCCACAGCCGGGAATAAATGGATAATTGTCGCCACCGATTATCTAACCCGCTACGCGGAGACCAAGGCTCTGCCAAGGGGTACCGCCGCTGAAGCAGCTCGGTTCTTCGTTGAGAACATTGTCCTGAGGCATGGCGCCCCGGCACTCATTATAACAGACCGAGGAACTGCATTTACGGCCGAACTTTTGGAGACCGTTCTCCGCCTCAGTGGCACCAGTCATCGTAAAACTACAGCCTATCACCCCCAAACCAATGGGTTGACGGAACGTCTCAATAAGACCATCGCAGACATGCTTTGCATGTACGTCGACGTGAACCACAAGAATTGGGACGAAATTCTTCCCTACGTCACGTTCGCCTACAATACGGCGCGCCAAGACACCACTCGTATGACACCATTCAGCCTCCTTCACGGGCGACCAGTAACAACTATGCTGGATGCAATGTTGCTCCCAAATGCTGACACCGATGATCTCGATCAGGACGCCGAGGAATTCGCTCAACGTGCAGAGGAAGCTCGACAACTAGCGCGTGTGCGAATCAAAAATCAGCAAGAGCATGATGCACGACGCTACAATCAGAGACACCGACATGTCATGTACAAACCTGGCGACAAAGTGTGGGTCTGGACTCCTATTCGCCGCCGTGGACTCTCCGAAAAATTATTGCGGCGATACTTCGGGCCCTATGTTGTCCAGCGACGTTTAACCGACGTCACTTATGAGGTGGTGCCAGACAAGGTGTCGACATCAAAGCGACGCCAGCAACAAGCAGACGTCGTCCACGTTGTGCGTATGAAGCCGTACAACTCGGACTGACCTCATCGAGACGATGCTTCCTGAGGAGGGGGGCAAATGACGCATGTAGAAGACGACGCAAAAGATGGCATCTGGGACGACAAGCGCGAGCCTGGAAGTGAAAGAAGCTTGAACGCAAGACTTGTTCTGGTCTACCATTCAAACCATCTATCGCTAGGTCCTCCTTGGTGTTCTACCGAGACGTGACAATATGAAAAGGCCTTCTTCGATTCTAGTTAATGGAGCGTAACGGGTTCAGCGCGCGAGATAAAGGAAAAAAACAAACTTTTGGCAGCAAGGTGAACGTTTGGAAAGCCTGAGGTTTTCCCCTTTTTTCTTTTTCGCGCTTCCAGCGTTCGCCATCGCAGGAAAAACTATCTGTTTTGTGCTTAAAGGCCGATCGCTTGCAACCGTATGATCAGGAAGCGCTCAAGAGAGTGGTAAATTGGCAGCTGTACTGTGTACCTTGCCTCTCTCGGAATGTTGATACGTGGTTCAAAACATGACGAGGCAGCGGGAAACAGGGCAGAAAAGGAATAACATGGCTACGAGAAATGTTGGGACGGAAGATTATTCGGCAAAATCTAAGGCGAGAAATTGCAGTAACTCACGCCATTGCAGAAAAAAGTTAGTCATTTATTTTCACTAGTTTCATTCGAAATTTTGCTTTATTTCTTATTTTTTTCATTTGTCAGAATATATTTCAATACAAGAACTTCGTTGATCCCAACCAAATCGTCACTCCAATTGGAGTTATCGAGAAAAGAGAGCGATCAACAGCCTGAGTAAAACTTGTGTGAATAACATTGTTGTCACTACTAAGCATGTAGGTATTATTGTGGTTACTTTGACGAACTATTATTGCCTATTAACTATATATTATAAACTTATTGCGGTCTTTATTCTTATTTTTTGCATAACATGAGACTCCGCCACATACATAGACTTACCTAAACGCTAAGTGTAGTTACATATGAATGCCAGCGCCGTTGGGTGCGTATAATTGTGCCACTCTACCCCATACTTGGATGGCGTCCATTCGTCTGAGAAGTTCGCACAAGCGTTGGTAATCATCTTTTCTAAATAAATATCAGATTAACAGAGCTTATAGGAATGCTACACTAAGCCTGCTCAGAATATATCTTAGCATGGCCCATTATTTTCTTAGACAAATAAAATGATATATTGCATTTAATGACTAAAGTAATGGAGGCGTGTTATTCCTAAAAAAGTCCCACTTCGTTCAGTTACTAGGTTCACTTGCTGTACAGACTCCAACAACGTGGAGTATAATTTTAAGCCCTTGGTGCTCTATGGCCTGCAGTGCTCAGATTTCCCAAACATTAAAATGTTTAAAGGAACGGATCCAGGCGGTTAGAAAATATAGAATAAGTAGGTGAATAGAAGGCTTTCCTAAAATGAATATGGCCATTGTATGATTCACTTAAGTATACGTAGAAAATTTGTCCCGAAAGCATTCTGAGAAGCATGTTTACTTATCTCCGCATCTCCTTTAGCGCAGTTTTGTGTACCTGCTCATGCTGGACGTGCAAAATATCTCCTCGTGCTATCAAAGCCTTCGACATCGCTTTCTCGGGATTCAATAAAATGTAATAGAGATTACCATAACGAAAATGGCATCCAACGGTCCCGGACATTTATTCGTCTTGTCGCATGCTCTAACGCCTACCTAAACCAAACATCTACCTAAATTGCGTAGCACGCGAAAACTATTTTAGCGAGCTTGCTAGCCCAACGAAAACCCGAACCTAATAAACGGTCCTGTAAAAGGGCGCTCGTCCTACCATATACTTAGAGACGGGAGTCTCCCTGCTCCGGGATGACCTGAAAGCTCTCCTGGCTTGGTATAGTTTACGACGAAGTGGGTGGGATTATACTCAACTCTCTTAACTCGAAGCCAGCAGAGAGGTTCCTCGGCGAGGAAACATCCAGTACCTCTGGCTTAGGCTTAGGCTTCCTTTCTCGTAGCCCGTCTCACTCATCCCTTTTGCCTGTCAGTTCTGCTATGTTCAGTATGCTCTAAACTTTAGCTCGAAAAACAACTATTAAAATTCTCATGCAGAACTGACATTCACAACATGAGGTTTCGTACTCTAAGACATTGGTTAAGAAACAAAAGGTAGATAGTGATCTAGCAGAACATTTCTTCCATCCAAGGCCAAGATTTTAGTATACAATTCTCCCCTTTGGAAATATTCATCAGCACATTCATCAGAAATTTATCAGCACGTAAACGTACTAACATTATGGCGTGCACGACTGCATACGACTGGTGAAGAAGACCATTGCAGTAGCTTTAGTGAAGGGTGTCGCAACATTGCGAGGTTTCAACCAACATCAAAATCTTCGCAAAGCTATCTAGCCTGAAGAGAGGCTTTTGGTTGTAAGTAAATTACATCATATAATTAGATTCCTATGTCAAAACTTTCCAGAGTGCATAAGTCAGATGTGATCATCATTCCTTTTTACAAACTCCGTAGCAATGGAATGTCGAAGTAAAGTAAAAAAATTCAGTAAATTAATTTTCCTAACCTTTAGTAGGTTGCTCAGTCCTTCGTCTTTTACAAACAGTGAGTGCAAATATTATACAACAAACATTAGGTAGGCAGTTAGCCAATGCAGAAGGGTGGCCAAATGTTCGGGTAAGAGCACCTGCAAGCGGTTGTGGCACCGCCGAATTTCAATATTCGTGCAGAGGTAGGAGAAGCATCATTCCCCCCACTGAACTCTTTGTTTGCTTCGTAGGGGCCTTAAGTGCAGGAATATAGTGCTTGAAAACAGACTCTGGCCTGGGAACTTTTGCGAAACCCATGGCGCCTGTTCGGAAGCCCTGTATGGCTGTTTTAGACAGTTCATCTCAAGTGTCTCTGCGAACGTTGAAGGCACTTCGCTTCCCTGCTTTGTACGAATTAGAAAAGAAACTTCTGCTATAGTAATCCATACTATACAGCACCTGAATCAAACGATGCAGTAGAGTTCCCGTAGGCATTTATCTCTACATAAGTAGCCTACCCCCTTGCGCTTTAAGAAACGCTTCCTTAGGAGCAAAGTACGGAGTTCACCAATAACTGATCGTGCGTCCTAAATCTTTCTTCATGAATTAAAAGCAATTTTTTTTATCATAGCGTTTGTATTCGTTTATCGAGAACATTATCCTGCCTAACAGGCAACAGGATCAGTTGGACTTGACGGCACAATACGACTCGGTGTGCAGCAGGAAACAACAAAATAAGGAGCTCTTCACTATAGCTACTTTTAAAATGTCAAGCTGCGTTAGACTACAGTATATAAAGTCACAGTGATCACTAAGGAAACCATCCGTTTCACGTTCTTGTCATATACTGTATAAATTGTATTATGGCTAATTAGCCTAAGCTATTACCCAAACCTGTTCGGGGTCAAGCATCTTGACCTCAGGAGCGCTGCAGAAGGCTAAACATTCAATGTCAGATGACAAGACATCTGATTTAAGTGTTTACCCCGCCGGGGTGGCGCAGTGGTTACGGCGCTCGACTACTGTTCCCAAGGACGCGGGATCGAATCCCGGCCTCGGCGGCCGCTTTTCGGTGGAGGCGAAAAGCAAGGCGCCCGTGTGCTGTGCGATGTCAGTGCACGTTAAAGAACCCCAGGTGGTCGAAATTTCTGGAGTCCTCCACTACAGCGTCTCTCATAGCCTGAGTCGCTTTGGGACGTTAAACCCCACAAACCGACCTGATTTAAGTGTTTGCGTGACATCATTATGCTGATTCTTTCAAAACGGTAAAGAAAATTATTCTTCATCCACTATTCGAAAAAGAACCTGCTTTATCCTTCCCTATTTGTTAACTCTAAAGTATTATGCCCTATACCATAAGTTATCAAACATTATGATATCGCAGCGCTGGAAGACAAGGAAAAAGGGCTTGGGACACACACAACTGTCATTTGTCCTTGTCTGCCAGCGCTGCGATACCATAATGTTTGATAACCACCACCAACTAGCCCAACAGTATACCCTACATACCATAAGCACTCGATGATTTTAAGTGCTTACAATCAAAATATGTGTGTAGTTCCTAAACCACGGCTAACTCTAATATTGTCAATTGGGATATATACTACATATTGTATATGCCCCATCGCCCTGCCCTACGCAATCTTCGCTTATATGACTGCAGTCCAAGAGACAACCAGAGAGACCCTGTTTTAATTCGTGTATGGAAGAGAGCCCACGGTTTCGCTCGACGCAAAACTGCCTCATGTGTCGGACGAAATCATTGTCGCCACCTCCACCTAGCTTCATCGAGCAGAGGAAGTCCGAAGACTAGCCCTGCTACGCATTAAAGACGAAGAACGTGCCGACGCCTGAAGCTGCAACTTGTGACGACTCGAGGCAGACTACAAGCCAGGGGACGAGTCTGAACGTCTATCCGCTATTGTGGACTAAGTTAAAGCCTCTTACGTTTCTTGCCTCTTAAGCCTCTTACAGCCTCTTCTGCTTAAGTTGAGGACAACGCAGAAGGCTATGGAACGAAGAATGGTAGGGGTAACATTAAGAGATGAGCGTGCAGAGTGGGTCAGAGAAATAACTCAAGTCACTGACATTCTAGTGGAAATCAAGAAGAAGAAATGGGCATGGGCAGGACATCTAGTGCGAAGAGAGGATAACCGATCGTCGCTTAGGGTAACAAACTGGATTCTAAGGGAAGAAAAGCGTAGCAGGGGGTGGCAGAAAGTTAGGTGGGCGGATGAGGTTAAGAAGTTCGCAGGGGTCAAGTGGATGCAGCTAGCACAGAACCGGGTAATTGGAGAAATATGGGAGAGGCCTTCGCCCTGCAGTAGGTATAGTCGGGCTGATGATGATGATGATGATGATGATGATGATGATGATGATGATGATGATGATGATGATGATGATGATGATGATGGCGACGTCAATACTTCGGCCCAAACAAAATTCTTCACGGCGTTGCACAGCTAGACTAGAGTTATTGCCGACCATGCGATAGCATCCCAAAGACCCCGCGCGTACTAAGAAATTGTGCCCATTGTGCGCCTTAACCCTTTTACGAGAGCTAAATGCCCTTCGTGTTCGATTACATCGACGCGATATTTTTAAAAGAGAGAGTAATGGGTGAACCTTTGAAATATTTAATTGTTGTTTTCAAGAGCCACTGACATGTGGCTTCGTCGTACGGACTGATTTATGCTTTTTATTTGTTCATGTTTGGTATCGCAAAACACGCCTTTATCATCTACTTTGTAGCGTGAGACACATCAAAATTAGTCTAGAATGACGCCAGGAAAGCACAACCGTTTCCATATTATTCTGCACTTTACCACTATTCCTCGGCTGGTGTTATCTAGATGTTCTGCGCCGACTTTAAACGGAGCACTGCCCAATGCGTCGGGTATTCGTACATCGATTACTGCCTAGCATGTTTGCTCCAATCAACGCCACGGAATCGCGTGGTTCTTTTACGGGTACAAGTGAGCTCAATGAGGAGTTAATTTATGCGAAACTCCTGCCCCCTCACTTGCTGCATTCAGCATTTTTACAGCCACGTGACAATATATTATGTACAGAAGATGATATTGGCATATATGAAATATAGATAGCCCCAATATGCTAACTGACAGTATTCCCCAATGCGCATGAAGTGCCTCTGAGATATACGGAGACGCAAACACAGAGCACCTGTGCTTTTATCGAATGGCTACTGTTCCTTCGTCCTGTGGTCGCAGCGTTCAAAACAGCAGGCACGTCAACAAATGTAGTAGTTTGTCAAAAGTTACCGCTGGTATAGAAAAGGTAACTTGGCCCAAAGATCATCCGGACTGATAGTCGCTCCACCGCACATGCATAAATAGCTATAACTAAGAAAAACAAACAAGGAACCATGAGAATGCGGCGTAAGCTTAAACCTGAAGGGTGTTCTCTTTCTGTGAACTTTCAGCGGTGCATGCCGGGATTTCTCAGTAATGAGCAAACCGCGGCAAGCCCGCGGTTAAAGCGATGCATGATGCTCAGTTGGCGAAATCTACGTCAATTCTGCACATAGCTGTTTACGCACTAGTGCATCCATGTATGGAGAGCCCACAGGCAGGACAACAAGAGAATTAGTGCCAACCCCCAGAGGGAACAAATACCATGCGCTTGAATGAACGACCTCGATTCCTGCGTTTTGGGAACGCGGAGGGGTGATTAGTTTCCTCTCCTCTCGACTACTCAGCTCTGTTATGGTGCTTCGAAACTGCGCTAGGTCACGCCTCTATTGGGGCTCACAAAGAGAGATAAATTTCAGCCCCGCATCGCTGCAGCTTAGGTCAAGCCAAACAAGTGAGAAAACAAGCATACATGCATGAAACAAAGCTGACAGTTCCGCACCGCAAGCAATCTTGGCCGAATATCCACATCATCGCACTAGAATGGCGTCTTTCATTTTGTCAGGGCAGAATTGGATTTAATTTGATTTTTTTTTTCACTTCTTTATTCGAAAATGAAGACGTTCACGGGGGCGTCCTGCTTTTCTGGTGTAAATGTTAGCTTTGACTGAGAAAAATATTTTATGTTGTCTCTCACAGTTTTCTTACTTTCCTCAAGATGTTTGAAAACCTTTTTTGTCCGTTATTAAAAACCTAGTGATAGAAGACAGAAACACTGTCCTTATCTCTCTTGTATAATCATGAAAATTATGTTTTAGCAGTAAACTGAAAATTTATCAATATCTGGTATCAGGTGTGGCCGTGAAGAGAATATATTTGTGGAAATCTGTTAGTTGAACTGCGGTATATAATACAGTCGAAACAAGGAAGGCGTGGATGAAATATTTATCACTAACTGCAACTATAAAATACTTCAAAACTTCTTGCCTTATATCAAGGCTTGCCTAAAGCCTTTTGTTAAAAATGGCCCTTTTCAACCAAAAAAGAGGCACTTATAGTCCTTCGGTAAGGTGTTAGTCTGGCGTGTACATTACGTTGGAACCTCCGTCCACTTGCCTGCGTCGGAAGCCAGCTAAGAAATAACAAAGGCAGCGAACAACTCATTACGGCAAAGAGTCTGAGGCAGTATAGGTTGGATCAATAATAAGGAAATGCAATACCCTTTTTCTTTCCTAAGTCAATATATTCCTGCTGTGATTCCGTTCGAACTCTGACTCCACTCTCACTCACTGACCCCTCTATTACAGTTTTTATTCTATTATAACTGGGATTCTAATTTATTAAAACTTTTTATGGTTTTGCTTCATTATTTTTATTATGTCTTAATAATTTTCATTTCAAGGCATCTACACTGTATAAGAACAGAGTAGAAGAATGCATATTTACCAAACAAAAACAGGAATCAATTCACAAGAGGCAACTGTTTATATCGGCACTATACCGTAAATAAAATTTTGCTACTGGAGGTGACGCAAGCAATATCGTTTCATCATAGCAGCAAATCAGTAAACAAGAATCCTGACTAAGGCTTCCGCTCCCACAAAATGACTGCTGCAAAATCAAAACATTCAGTTTAGTTCAGTTCATTTTGCTTTCTTTCAAGCGAACGTGGAAGACGGGGCAAAATGCATCCAGCCTGACAAGGCCTTTTCTCCCATGTATAGATGATTTTTATGGATGATTTACATCAGTTTAAACTGATACACCTTCTTGGCTGGTAATAAATCATATCGTAGTACCCCATACTAATACTACATAAAGTAGCCATGAATATAACAATGTGGAGTACTAAGTTTTTCTCAGCCAGAAAGGAATAAGGCTTATACAAGCTGTAGCTTGGGAAAGATCGGTTAGAAGGTAATTAATATGGGGAGTCTAAGATAAATCTTCACTACACTAGGGAGGTAAAACTTTTTTGTAGATTCCTGCTTAATATATTCCATTATGTGTAATGTTTGTTAACTGGTTCGAATAGTATAAACTTTGTTTTCTGCGTATTCAGCTGCAAACTATTTCCTGGATACAGACAGGCAGTTGGGATAAGTAAAGATTTACTTTCTTTTCGATCTCCTGCACATATGTTCCAATAAAAAATAGACTAGTATCATCAGCAAAGACTGTTATGACAGGTGCGGGCTTAATCTCCGTAATATCATTTATGTACAAGATGAATAGTGTGTGGCCTACGATGAATTTACGTCATTGGTAAAGCTATATATAGTTATTATACTTCAAACTAGAGCCGGAGCTTCTCAAAAATTTGTCCCTATATACAATCTGCTATATTTGTTTCTTAACACTTAAGTTTTATCGTAGGTGTCATATGCAGCGTGCTGTAACAACTTTCCAATTGGTGTAGCATTAAACTCCTAGGTGCTTCTGGACGAGATCATTTCTCATGCCATGAAGTGGCGCGCGATTTATATTTTATATTTGTGCTAATTTCAGACTATGCCTCTAAAAACCTTGGATCCCAACGTCACAACGTGCGGAAGTTAAGCAGCGACCTTTCGACATCTCCATCGGGTCGGCCTTCCATCACTGTTAGGAGCAGATGTGCAAGAGCTGATTACGGAAGCTTAGAATATTGCAAATGCTTCGGTTTGGCGCAATAAGGCGCTTCCGCGGCAACTGTTGGTCGATATTAGATAAAGAGTGCGGGAAAGAATAGCGGCGAACTCTTTCGCTAAGAGTAAATTTCAATCGCAGATGCGGATTGGCTCGCATGCTCCCGCGACTGAGGGCCTTCGAATACGTCTGAGAGCACTCGCCCAAAATCTCCTTAGGGAACACAATAGCTCCGACACCTATAAGGCGGCTCGCTCGATTATTGTTTACTCAAAAAGCATCCGACTTACCCATATCATTATCGCACACGTCGTTTCCTGCAAACCGGGAGACAACGAATCGCCGTAGAAAAACGCGCATACGTCACACAGCTTTACAGCCAAATCCGCTCATTTCTTGGGAACAGTCCGTACTGATCTTGGCGACTGCTCTGAATCTACGATTCAAGAAACAGTTTGCAATCCAGGTGTCCGATCGGAATAGGGTTGCTCCGAAAAGAACACAAAACTTTGCTCTGGAAGTGCTTCAGTTCTTCGACTGGAACTCAGCATAGACAGGTAGGCTGAGGAGGAGGAGGAAGAACATTCATTTCCGCCGAATATGGCGCGGCAGCCACCTACGGGTCCGCACGCAGGCGTCCGGGGAGGCAGTCTGTCGCACCGCGGCCAGAGGACACCCGGCCTCGTCTAGGAGAAGAGGTCTTCAGCCTCGGCCGCCAGGCGGACGGCGAATCGCTGAGTTTTTTCGTCGGAGCTTCTTAGCGTGGTCTCCCATTCATCGCTAGTTTTAATCGCGTTGCGCCCTGGGGCACGAACGCATCTCCATATTATATGATCTAATGTTGCCACATGGCCGCAAAATTTACAAATTTCGGTTTCTGCACCGTCCCTCTTCCGCACTCTGGCACCCGTCCAACTCCTCCACAGGGGCGAAAAGAAATTTCGAGCTTGGAGCCTTCTCCAGTCGTACGATTCCTTCTTACTCAGGGATCTAACCGGTGGCAGATATATCCTCCGCTCTTTCTTCAGGTTGTCGGATACATCCATAAAGGTACCAATACATTCTTTGGTATTAGATGTTGTGGAGGCGTCCGCAGCAGCCCGAGGTAGCGAGGAGCGGGCGAGCATGTGGGCAGCCTCGTTACCGGCGAGACCGGCGTGTGCTGGGGTCCAGATTACGGTCACGCTTTCGGCGAGAGACGACTCGTTCAGAAGTTTTGCAGCACGATTGCTGACTCTACCCTTGCTAAAATTTCTAACCGCCGCTTTGCTATCGCTGATGATGTGTTTCACGCCTGGTCGTGCAATGGCAATGGCTATTGCAATCTCCTCCACCTCTGCCGGCGGTAGATCTCGGTTTCTTTCTATTCCTATGGCGATCCCAGTGTCTAATAGGGCGACCGAGGTTACGTCACCTTCTTACGTTACGTCACCTCTGCCACTGTTAGGTAGGCTGAAGCTGTGTAGCATGTAGGGATTCCAAACATGCTGTCTCACGCACATTTTGAAAACAAAATTCGCAGTCAAACGCTTGCTGCCTCTCAGTGGCATGATGAATGTGAGTGAGAGAGAGATTAATCATTCAGCGGTTCGCAATTGATAGAACGGGTGGGCTGATGGCAGTAGTTAGTGTGGTCTTGCTCCATGATGACATCATTTCATGTTAAGCTGTTTTTGCAAGGGTGACGCGGAAGCAAGGACAGGATAGTGTTCGAAGTTAATGTGCCAAGATAAACCAACCGGAAATGTCACAGGACTTTCTTATGTGGTGACGTCACACATGCGAACGACGTCATCTCTGCGCAACAACCTTCTACTAGTAGATTCGATGCAGATGATGTTTTCGAAAACTTGTTACTGATCTTTGAAGACAATATTTATATCCTCAGGGACACTGTGACGTTAACTCTGAAGTAAATACGCCGTGCATTTCATTTTTTTTTTAAAGCATGAGATGCTTTTAGCTTCCGTTAATTACCGCGCCGCAGCCACAATGCAGGGATAAAGTGGAGGTAACCAAGGAGATCGACATTTGTCAAAATTTTCCGTATGTCACCTGGTGTTTATTGCTGCGCTGCCGCCGAAAAAGCTCATGCGTCAACAACAGCTCTAGAATACACTGCGCCGGTTACTGCGCATACAAATGTGCGCGCCGCGGAGCTAATTGCTTGGACAGACTGAAGACGCGGGCCCGGCGCAGCAACCGCATTTACCCAATGAGTTGCAGGAGCAACAAATACCCCGCCTTTCCTTACCTAATAAACAAATAATAATAATAATATTAATCAATCAATCAATCAATCAATCAATCAATCTTTATTTAATGTGCGCAGGAACAACCATGTGGTCTTTGTGCTGCAGCACAAATAAAAAAAAAAAGAAACAAAAATGAAAAAGCACAAACATGTTTACACACACAAAGAGAACACAAAAAAAGAAATAAATAATACATGAAATGAAACAGACGAAAAGTATCACGGAAAGTAAGCAAACAATGAGTAGCATCACTTATATACACAGTGAGAGAATTTTTTACCACACCAGGAAATAAAGAAAAAAAAAACGAACGGTAGATAGAAGACAAAAAACAACAACAACAACAAATAACTGACATTGATTATAGTAATATAGAAATATACATAAAATAAACAACCCTTCCAGGCGCAACAAGTGCATGGTACTTTAAACACAGGCTAGAAATACAGAATAATACAATAAAGAAGTAAAATTGAACAAGGGGCAGTAAGATTCGAATATAAAGTTTAAAGTTGCAATATAAGTAAGAAACGGATAAAAAGTAGTTCACGATACAGACAGCATTGAACAGGAGAAAAAGCAAAAAGTGAAGTAAATACAATGTAAGGCTAGAAAGTGGGAGTTTTAAGTGATAAAGTACTATTTAGAATACAACGCTACGAACATCCAATGTAAATGAACAGAGCGAGTTTTGGAAGATGTCAAGGTGAGGACAAAAAGAGTTAAATAACCACTGCATCCTGTCCAGAGGGGAGTGGAAATGAAGAGGAGAAACCTGAAATGGTCTGAATTCCCTCATGCTCTTTCGCGGAACGCGCAGTAGGATGTACTCTAAGAGCTGAGGGCACATAATGTGGCCATGAAGGAGTTTGTACAGAAATATGATATCAAGTCTGATACGACGGCAGTGAAGGGTAGGAAGATTCAGTTGGGCGCTCCTGGTGGAGCGAGAGGGGGAAGTTGCGCAAGGAAAGCGATAATGAAATATCCGTAAAAACTTTTTTTGTACTCTGTCAACCTTGTCCAAGTTCGATTTGCAAGTGCCATTCCAAACAACCGACGCATACTCCAAGACCGGCAGGCATATGGACAGGTACAGTTTTAGGAACGGAAGTGGAGTATGGAACTCTCTCGAAAGTCTGCAAACGAATCCGAGTGTGCGCATAGCCCGCTGAGCAATGCGGTTAGTGTGAGAGGAGAAGCTGAGGGTGCGGTCAAAAAGTACACCAAGGTCATTAATTTCATCAACCCTATCCAACAGCACAGAATTCACAGAATAATGGTAGAGAAAGCTATGTGTTTTACGAGTAAAGGACACAACCCTAGTTTTGGAAGAATTGAGGGTAAGTCGATTCATCGCACACCAATCAGAAAAAGCAGATATGTCCGATTGCAACAACACGCAATCTTGAAAAGAATGTATTACCTTGAATATTTTTATATCATCCGCATAAAGAAGAAACGAGGAGTTCTTTATCGCCGCGGAAACATCATTAATAAAAACGGAGAAGAGAAGCGGGCCTAGTACTGAACCTTGAGGAACTCCACTCGTTGCAGGGTAAACGAAAGAAGTTTGTCCATTGACACTGACAAAGCAGAAGCGATCAAGGAGATAGTTGCGTAGGAGGGCTACGAGTGAGACTTCAACGCCAGAGAGTAGAAGTTTTTCAAGAAGTATTGAGTGAGTAACAACGTCGAAAGCTTTGCTCATATCACAGTACACAGTGTCAACCTGACCCCCCTGAAGGACTGCTGCAGAGGCATACGTCATAAACGTGACAAGGTTGGTAGAAGTAGAGCGGCCCGACATGAAGCCATGTTGATTCGGTACTATGATATGTTTGAGATGGAAGGAAAGTACGCTGTGCAAAGCTAATTCGAACAGCTTAGAGGTTGCACATAGAAGAGAAATCGGACGATAATTGGAAACATCAGATTTGTTTCCAGACTTGAAGACAGGAAACACTCGTGCCATTTTCCACACGCGAGGAAAGGCAGCATTTTTTAAACATTTATTAAATATGGCAGTCAGTACTGGTACGAAGATATAACTGAAGGCTTTTATTATGGCAGCTGGAATGCCATCAGGTCCAGGAGACAAAGATGGTCTCAGACGCTTAAGACTCTCAGTTATCAACTCCTCGTCAAAGAGAATGGAATTAGATAGTGCACCAGATGGGAGGCAAACGGAATCACAATGTGGATGTTTGTAAACGGAGGAAAAATGTTGTGCAAAACTGTCGGCAACATCCCGAATTTCCGAACCCTGAGAGTCAATTAAGCTGATACTTAAATCTGATTTAATGGAACGCTTGCGAACGTAACGCCAGAACAGAATATTATTATTATTATTATTATTATTATTATTATTATTATTATATATTAAATCGTCGTAGGCAATGTGAATGCCTACAATGTGAGGCTGCGGCGTTGTGGCTATATATTGGCCTTGTCTTGTGCTATAAGGATTTCTGAGGTGTCTAGCGAGCTTTGTTGCAGTCAAGAGTCACTTTTTTAGGAAATGGTTTAAGCTCTATCAAACGCGCTTCCTGAAATTAGCTTAATCGCTCTGCATTTTCGTTCGCATCAGTTTCTCTGAATTGTGTACTGTGTACATGCAGCACTGATAACGGCCCAGGGGCAAGAAGTAATCTGTCTGGTGATATGGACACACCGGACCGACGGACAACTATCTGCTGGCAAAAGACTTTAAAATGTAACGCTGACACGCATTCCCGCATTAAAAGCCTGCTTAGATTACTGCTGGACTCCGAACGCAGGCCATCATTTTCATTTTAGCCTTCTTAGATGTGACGCCAGACGAAGGCATCGAAGTTGTGTACGGCCGTTACGACAGTAGCTAAAAGATTTCAAAAGGGCCGCGACAGCTTTGGTACGGAATCTCGTCAGATGCTTTGGGATTGAAAGCAGACTCCTAATTAGCTGTTTTGACAATCGCTATTTTCATTTCATACGTGGTGCATTTGAGATATCAGTCTTCCTATAGTTGTCCAGTGCCAATTATGAGATAAGCAACCGAAATTTTTCTCAATGCGGCGATATTCCAGCAGGCCTTAATGATAGGCTGTAATGGATTCGACAGTGAAATGTATAGCTTGGGGCGTAAGCTTTCCTGAAGAAACTATTGGAGACACATTAGATTGGCGGTTTTGTGAAAACTGTAGATTTTTAAGTGTTTAATTTTAAACTATCACAATGACTGTCATATTCGTCAAAAGAGCTCATGTCCAAAAATAGCCACCTAATCCAGAGCTAAGCTAGGGGTTAAGCAAACCCCTTTTCTTGTAAGCGGAGGGATTAGGTAAGTGAAAAGGCATAGAACTAATCTTTAGACGTTTTTTTTTTACCATTTCGGTAGAAAGAAAAAAAAAAGCTTGTAGAACTCTAGGGGTGTGTCAGAGTTCCGTCAAGAGACATTCCTCAAATCGTGGAGGTTCGTAATTTACCGAATAGACCTGTTGCGGGGCTACACCTGCCCCTTTAACGCTTTCAAACCGCGTACGTTCTTTTCCCTTTGCTAAGGTACGTATGTGTTCCGCTCAACTGCGCATGCGTGAACTGTCTATCGGTGTATATGACATATGATCGCTTCAGAAATCAGTAGATAAGGGCGGCGAGCTAAGATACCGGGAATTCCATCGGGATCATTGCTATACTATAGTATCGCTGTTGTCTGCCGGTGCTATTCATCATGATGCACACGGAAGACGGGGTTTCACCTTGCCAGGATAAGGACAAAACATCAAACGGCACCTTCGGAGATTGATTAAGCGTTTGTTGTGAGTGGTTCCCACACGTGAAGTCTTCTATCTTGTAGAGCGCTAAGCCATTTTTTAGAGTCGCGTGGTCCTATTCGCGCCTGGTTGAGCGGCGAATTCTCGCTTTGAAATGCTAACTCCCTTTTTATTGCTATAATAAATTTGCTCTGGTGACAGCCTCGATCGCCTGCTCCGTTTCAATGCACCGTATTATGAGAGGCTGCTCCGAAGCTCATGTAGGTACGGGGTGTTTTCCTTTTTAACGAAATGTGGCTGTGTCAATTGTGGGGCGAGACTACGGCTCATGGACCGATCCTCTAAAATGCGTGGTATTCAGTAAAGATGGGGAGACCAAGCTGGCTCATAGTTTCTTGCGAATACATATACGCCAGACTAAATGTTAGGACCTCCGCTTTCAACAAGAAACGGCTGCTTCCACTCCTTCCTCCTTAACGCAATCACGGCGGGAGCAGTTCCGCGGTTGACGCTATCGCTAGCGCTTGCTCGACCTCTACCACTTCAGAAGCCGGCGCTGGTCACTTGGGTTACCGTGCAATAACAAATTATTCTAGGGGACACTTTGGACCGTTAAATTCGATGAGGCAAAAGCCTATGCTTGGTTGCTTGCACAACTTTTATTTCCATCGGAAATGGGCGTCCTCTTCTCCGCCCCCGGCACGCGTGCCGGGGAAGATCGCGAGTAGTGCGTCCGCGGATTAGAGGCTGGCAGGTAGCCCTTGGCTTGTTGCGACCTCTTCCGCCAGATGGACGGTGCGATGCTGGATCGCAGGGTCCGCGCTTCGCAGCAGGGTATCCCAGGCTACTCTACTTGTAATATTTTCTCCTATCTCTGGAGATTGTGGGTACTTCCAAATTATGTGGTCGAGGGTCCCTCTCGCCCCACAGTGATTGCGCGTGAAACGCCCAGACCGGGCTCATGAATGTATTAGTTTGTACTCGCCTCCACGCGACGTCTTCTCTATTATTTAGACTAACATCTGGCGGGGGTACCAGTCTACATCGCAATTTATAATGGTCGATGATTTCCTCGTAATTTTCCAGATGCTCGTCGTATGCCCGGTGTGCGGGGGGCTCGACGGCTACCCGGAAGTAGGGAGCTCGGGCTAGCTCGTGAGCCGCCTCGGTACCAGTGGCGGCAGCGTGAGCGGGTGTCCAAATTAACTTAATTTTCCTTATCAGCGTTTTGTGGGTGAGGATTTTGGCTGGCTCCGGCGATATCCTCCCCTTTCTAAAACTTTGGACGGCAGTTTTGCTGTCGCTAATTATGAACTTTGCTTCCGTTCCTACGCAAGCTAGCGCTATCGCAACTTCCTCCGCAGTCTCTAGGTTGCGGCCTCTGATGGCTGCCGCGGATTCCGGCGCCCCTCGGCCATCGACTACCGAGGCTACCGCCGCACTTGTTCTGCTTGAAATGCCACTGATTCCTGTTTCGTGCAAGACTCATGACACAGTGACGCTGTTTGCGTATGTTATCCGTAATTATGCTTTGAGATTCGCCATCTCTATCTCTTTTCGTCGGCAGAGAAGTGTGACAGATACTGCACCTTCTTTTTCTGTAAACCAATTTTAAACATCGCTAATTTCTGATTTACTGCGTTCGCTTTTTTAGGCTGCGACGCGCGGTGGTCGAGGAAGCGCCAAATGACAGGCGCAGAACGGATGCCTGTATCAGATGCCCGGCGGGGTCAGCTTCGTGTATACGTGAATCGCTTGCTGAAGTCATCGGCCATGACCGGGTGTGACGTTATGATGACGTCAGTTCCAGTTATTAAACATAACCTGCTGCGACGTCTTGATGACGGCACATCCGATCATGACGCCATGTCGGGTCAAGGCCGATGATTTCACCAGGTGATGACGTCACAATCTCGCGTTATCCCACGGAATCTAGCGAAAAATTGTGACACTTGTCGCGGACAGTGAGCCATAAGACCATTTTAAGACCCTTGGTGAAACCGGTTTGACTGGGATGTTAAGGGGGAGAAGTCGTCAGCACTTTCCTCTACGAGAGCAGCCCAGCTCTCCAATATAGCCGCACCCTTCACACACTTCTAAAACTGTGTATAAAGAATTTCGCTTAAAACGGAGAAGTTATCTTTGCGCGCAGTCACTCACCCTGCAAAACGAAAAATGTGGCCGATCATCGCTACTCCAAGGCCCGAGTGCGGCTAGTGCTGTCTATGAGCTGGACTGTATAGCGCTATAGCTTTCCCCCGCTATGCGTTTCTTGCTTTTCACTGAACTCGACAAAAAAAAATTACGAGAGCACTTCGGCGTCTAAAGCGCAGAAAGTCGAAAGCCTGAGTTCTCTCATCCATCATGTCCTGTCACTCACCTGGCAAGTGGTGGTGAATCTCTCGAAGGTTCGCAGCAATGTGTATGAAACGGCTATGGGCGTGTCGAAACGTCTAATCATTACTATTGGTTCGTGACAGTTACCCATGACTTGAACTTTCTGAATACTAATTAATATCTGGTTAGTATTAAACGCCCCTTAGCTAGTAAGTCATGATTAGTGATAGTTACGATGACCTCCAAATACATGGGTTTCTATGGGCATCTGCCTAACTATTTTATTATGATGAAATTATCTTGAAAATGCCTTAAATCATGTTCCGATTTCATCCTATTGCTGCTGATTAAGTTATTAAGTATCGGTTCAATGGTGATCAGCATATGCCCATATAAGGCATGCACCCGAAACGCGGACACATTTGCTAACGACAGTGTGAGGCATTGAAGGCTTTCGCCTTAACTGTAATGTAGCTAATCGGTAGAGCGCTCGCTGCTGTGTCGGCGTAGCCTGGTTTGTACCTGACCATAGCGGCGACGTTTTGGTGAACACGAAACAAAATAATTTGCGAGGTTCATCCTGGCTGAACCCAGTTACCGAGCGTAAGCTCTGTTATTTATGCACGGTTTAGCCATCGACGGCCCAGAGAGCGCATCAGTCATAACTATACTAAGGAGACGAACCACAGTTATTCTGCTTCAATACCCGCTCTAAGCAGCTGTAAAGATAGGGCGAGAGCGCCGGTTTAAATCAGCGGCGGGATGGAGGAGAAGCGCACAACGCAGCTGGTGGTCACGTGATTGCCAGGATGACGTCACTCGCGGTGCGGCGGCGGCGAGCCGAAGGAGCCAGTACACAGCGCAGCGCACTTGAAACTGGCGCGTGCACAGTACCTAACTTGCACAGATGAATGACCTTGGATTATCGTAGTAGTAAAGCTTACGTCCTAATGTAATTCGTGTTCTGTTCGATTCCGCTGCACTCAAATGTCCCTGAGTTCTCGTAATTATTTCGAAGCTCTCCGCTAAATCACATTTCCATTCTTTTTTGACCCCCATTTGCTTTCTGAATGAGAGTGGTTGAAACGAAATTCAGTGCATCGAATATCGAAATTTGGGTCTGTGAAGTTTGCCATGAACGGTCGATGTGATTTGTCGTACGAAAGATTGTGAACTAAACATTTCCGTTGCTAATACTGATACAGGAGTCCTATTTTTCCCTTCTGACCTTACTTTGTCCGTATTTCTTTTTTGTGATAATGAAAGAACAAGTCATATATTGGGCTTGGATTTGAACATTTTTATTGTGTGTGTTTGTATGCAGGTACAGTTCACGCCACTCCAGACGCCGACAAGTATCACTGCTGATTGCCAACGGAGTCTGCGCGTCATCGCAGAGCTGGCTTCGCTTCTTCATAACTACACTGAAGAAACCAGCAGACAATTTCAGTAGTGTTAAGAACTGCTGCAGTAATCGAGGGAACTGAGAAAGTAAGAAACACTTCTGTGGCTCCTTAAGGGCTGCTGTGTTGTTCAAATGAGTGAATTAAGCGTATTTCTTCGCGGGAACTAGGTGAAAGCGTGAACCTCAAGAGTGACTAAAATTTTCGTGTGTTGAAACATTGACTTGAGTGCTGTGCAGTGCCCATAGGATTACATCAAGATTTGGGGGATCGCTCACCTACGCAGCGTTTATTCTCTAAAAAAGGTAAGCCAGCTCTCCTTTCGCTCTATGTCTTGAAGACAATGACCATGCCAGCAGGTCCAACGATTGATATCAGCCTAAAGGAATTTTAATTCATATTTATGTGCCTTCCTGCGGAAAGACATCTAAACTATATATTTTTTCTTCTTCAGCAGTGACATTAACAGTTTACGGTCAAAGCACGTTTGATGTGTGTAGCGAATGAGTCGTTCGTTTTTACGTCCACATTGCCTAGCGCCGTATCTTCTTGTGACAAACTCAATTGATGACGCCACGCAATATGCCACTCGCAAGCCAAACGAAGTGATGTGCATTTACTTTGGAGCCAGCGAATCGTGTATTAAGAAAACGAAAATATTTTTTTCTTCGATGGACGACCGGCATTTCAGAAACTCGGGTATTCAACTCCTGCCGAAAGAAAGAAAAAGCCATAAAATACTTAGGATTGGACATGACAAGTAGCTACTTTAGAAATTGCTGAAAGCTGGCAACGCACAATGCCTTTCAAACTGATATG
>JAJIZL010024788.1:0-11320 GCA_023969395.1 Amblyomma maculatum
GAAAGGCTCGGGTGTCTCCCATGAGACGCTTCCATTGTGAAGCAAGCAAGCACAAATATTTATATTTGTGCATTATATGAAATGAAAAACAAAACGTGAGAAAGAAAGATAAGCGAAAAATGGGCGCTTTATCCAAGATGTGGCCAACTAGCCGACATCCCTACAGTAAGCTACAGGGCGTTTGCACATCGCACCATCATTATTTTGATGGATAGTTCCACTCGAAAATTCTTGTAAAACCATTTATCTTGACATCGTCGTTGAAACCGTGGTCGAAGCAAACTTTTCTTTTGACAAACAAAGGGGAGAGTGTGAGCCGCTATAGGAGTATCGAGAACCGAGTTTCATATATAAGTGCAGGCTACTGCTTCAGTTGCATGCGTTTTCTGAAGCAAGGTACCTGGCCATCCACGTTTCACCAAAAAACATTAGATGCGCGCCTATTTCTGTCACCCTACGATGTTCTTCAGTTACCCTGTATAGCAACGGACTCTTGGCGAGGCATAGTTAGGTCAAAGCCCTACCCACGTATTCCGTCACATGAACCATCCTGTGCATAAAGTGCAACAGAGCGCAACGTTTTTATCGTGAAATATTAGCTTCCAAGGTGTTGTTTGCTGCACGGCAGAGGCGAACTGCCGGCTCCACCGCAACTGTCACGAAAGCGATGCGAATAGCAAAGAAGAAAAGACTATTCAGTAAAGCAGCTGTTATTATAGGACAGGAGACATGCGCAGTTACTGGCTTCGCAAGCATGACTTTTCGTTCTCGTTCTACCGTATGACGATTTTCGTTTCCCAATCATCCATTTATTACTCATTGATTAAAAGTAATTAAGACAAATATTAGGCTTAGCAAAGTAATGATTGAATCAATCAATTCATTATTTCCTCCAGTAGCACTACCTGATATGTCTTAATTATAGAACAAAAGTTTTTTTTTTCGTCGTGAAGTTAAGAGCACCAATGTCAGTTGCTCCAATCGCCCCTGTCAAGTCCTAAAGCAAATCACAAAGCAGCGACGTCCCGTTGAATGTTCTCGCATTAAAATAATTAAGATTTTGGTAGAATGGCATCACAAAAAAAAGAATATTTAAAAACCTTTTTTTAAGGTGCACTATCTTAGCTGCATGTAAATCGACATATTGTTTAGAGAGAAGGCCTGGGGTTACGTAAGCGTTCCAAAGGGGTAACATTCGCTTCTTCCGGCTGCTAATTGAAACCAAGACATTTCTCCCGCCGAGAAAGCAACATGTGTTTGCACTTAACGTAATAGGAGATATAGGGATTTTGCTTGATTGACCCGCGCATTCATGCTCAAATATTTAGGCATTCATTGAGGAAAAGATCTTGAGCGCCGTTCTTAAGTATTTTACACATTACAATAACTTTCTTATATCCAGAAGATCTTCGCTCGATAGGCTTAAAGTTTTTGCCAGTAATTTTTTTAAATGTGCGGGTTGGTTTTGTAATGCAGCCTGACTTATTTGTGAGCGTAGGAAAATTCCCATGAAAATTTGGTTCGTATTGAAAGATTAGCCACACATATCTACATGTACATAAAAAAGTATCGTAGTATACTGCATAATATCAACACAGTTATTTTCAGAAACGCAGCCTGCTGATTTGACAAAGCCACTTGAAATACTAAATGGCTACCAGGGAAAGCTATTAAAGGCAGATTTTTGCCGTGCGTTGGAAGTTTAAAGCTACCGCTAAACACACGCATAATAATATATTGTTTTATCTAACATTTCCTTTCAGTTTAAAATGTGCCAGAATAGTGGACCTGTTTTCAAATGCAGTGCACCTGAACGCATATACTCAAAAGTAAAAACTTGATTCCTAAGGACCAGAGGTGGACGTTGAGAAATCATGCGTACGACAAAGCTTTCAATAGGTGCCCGTTAACAGGCTTGGTACCAACCAAACTTAATTGCCAGTTTGTTATTTGGAAGAGTCTGCAGCCATATTTCGGTCACACCGCATGATATATCGCACTTACACCCTACATCCTACGAAACCTGCAGGCTGATTTTTCTAATGTTTTGATAGTCTTTTTTTTTTTAAGATATGCCAGTTGCATCTGTGTGACCTGCATCGGTAGATACAGCATGGCGAAATTTGTGACAATTATGGAAAATAATGATTACAGTATACTTTATTAAAAAGACTTCTAGTTACCTTTTTAGGTCGTAATTTTAATGGCAATACTTAATTCTTTACGGCTATCATTTCTAAAGATGTGCTTTCTTTTATTCTTTCTTACATCTTCTTTTATTCTTTCTTACATCAACAATATCGTTCGAAATATCGGCTATCCAAAATATCATTTACGTTTGCTTTCTAGCATTGCCCATTTACTACTTAGTGTAGCTTGAGTTTCTGATGCGTGAAATGCAGATGATGTTTAATTGCTGCATGATGCACTAAAATATAGTATAATTTTGGCAGTAAAACTGCGTGCAGTGACACAATTTTAAAGATATGCAATGCGATAAAGCTAACCAAACGAGCGCTCAAATCCACTCTTTTCGAGTTCTACACTTGGAACGGCTTGCGCCACACAGAGAAGTTCGTACGTATGTGGTTTTGATCACTGGGAGGTTCTGGGGCTCAGCCCAGATCCAGGGACACAGATCAAGCTCCTCCAGCTGGCTGAAACCGCGACCAGTGCCCTAAATATAGCGGCTGTCGTTTAAGTGGGCTTTAGGCCCAGATGATGACAAAGCTCCACCACGCCTTCGGCTCTTATTTGTTGATCGCCTAGCATTTTGCCTTATAGTAAGGCCCTCGAGATCATAAAAAAAAAAACGATTTTATTTTAGTTATCTGACCCTCAAATTGTTTGCTCTATTGCGCGCTATTACGTACATGCCGCCCTTTCTGAACAGCACACCTGTACAGAGTGCGTGGACGTATCTCTCAGAGTTCTGGAAGCATGAATCTGCAGAATCTAAGAAATTTACAAGGAGAGTGCGTCGTTGTTGTTTTTTTTTTTTTTTTTTTTTTACCATAAGCTGGTCAATTACGAAAGCATAAGGCTATATACATCGCCTCTTAGTCCACAAATAAACCCCTAAAGTCTATGTGTGTCGTGTGGGTTTTCTTTTTCAAGTCATTAGCAACCCAAAGAATGGATGACAAGCCGACAACCCATCATCCACAGAGTCAACAAGCCATTCTCCATAAATAGGCCACAGCGCGCACGTCGTCAATGGTTTTTCCAAACAAACCGAGTCACGTCGGTTGCGGTCGAACTCATTTCCGGACTGTGTCCACGAATCAGCACCCTTTGTTTAAGCCTGTCCGACCGCATTACGTGGGATCGCTGAATGATGGCTACTTTGTCTCGCTGGTCGATACGGTGGGGAAAATCATTGTGGAGAGAAAACACAAGTCGACGAGATTGCATGTCAGGCCTGCAGGAACATGATGCCCACCTTGACTGCGCACAGCGCACATAACTAGTTTCTGTCTGGCTTTTTCTCATCTGCAAGTGGGTAGAGCGCGAAAGAGTGCCGCTTGGAAATTGTACTAGTGCTTGTCTCTTTGTTTGTGTTTATTTTTAGCTATACAATATAGTTTCCATCTGTCTAAGTCCCTGCCCTTTACGTTAGTTCGTTATCACTGAAGCCAGCCGCAATAGTTGAGTCGCAGTCATTATAGGGAAAAATGGACGATAACAGCGTCGCTTAACCACGTTTTGAGTGGTTATTCTCTCGGAAAATTACGTGCGGGTTATATCACCTGGAAATTAGGCTTTAAAGAATAATTATAATAATTATGCGTATACCGTTTGTGAGGACCTAATAAGTACAATAATATAGTCCCCAAAGCAATAAACAATGCAGCACCTGTCAATATATATCTTTCTGGCAAAGAGTAGGTGAAGTTATGGACTTTTCAGTGGTCATGATTTTTCCTATATGTTTCTCAGTTCCAGTGTTGAGTGTATAGCATTGACTGACGCAAGGGACCCCTATTGCGCATTCGCGTGCCACCCTTGTTCTTATATCGCTGCAGTGTCTCCTCGAGTTTCTAGGTTTATGAATTTTGTTGAATAGAAATGCACGGCGCGAGGATTTGAGTTAAATGTCGGCTTTCAGCAGCAAGGTTCCATTCTGGCTGTCTCTTGTGGTGGTCCTCCACGCATTCTGTACTTGAATGATAGAAGAACAAAACAAATTACTGCAATTTGGAGCGAATGTATTGTAGCCTATTGGAAAATGAAATTTTCTTCATTTCCTCTATATTATAAATCGACATCCAGGATGCTTCTTCCCAACCATTCGTTTAAAGCATCAAACTTGTCCCACAGATAAGTCACCCAGTGAAAAGATGCTTGCATAGGCTTTCTCTCATGTGTCCCCTTCCCGCCTATCCACAAGTAAAATGGTGACATCAATCGCGCCGGTCCGACCTTCTGTTCCACCTGCTGGCGCTCAGATCCGGCAGCTACAAATTTCAGTGTGTGTGTGTTATCAGAATGGCACTGTGTGGCGCTATGACGTTTGCGCGAGGATTACGTCGGGAGGGTACATCTGTCTGCGGGAAGGTATACGTATGAGTACGAACCCTTCCGCTCTCTTGTCGCAAGCACTTGCTTTATTATGCATGAGAGTAGCGATTTTTCTGTGTATGGTTTGTGTGTGCATAAGCCCTTTGTGTGTGGGAGCTCTTACTTGCCTCTAATGCTCTGAGCGCTTTCGCGAACATCTCTGTTGCTTGTGTGCTGCATCACTCGCGGTTGAGATTTGGTGCCTTCTGGGGGAATTAAAATGTGTCTGTCATCCTCTCTCGTGCACCCTAATAGGGAAGAAAGATAGTGAGAGCACATCTGAGAGGCGAAAGTGACAGTCCCTAATTACTTACTCTGCTTTTAACAATTTCCTCGTAGCGTTAAATATTTTCATAGATGGTTCGCCAGAAGATTTGGCACCTTTTGAGAAAAAACGCATTTCAGAAATCAAGAAGAAGAAACGGGCATGAGCAGAGAATGTAGTGCGTAGACAGGACAAACGATGATCACTTAGGGTCACAAAGTGGATTCCAAGGGAAGGAAAGTGTAGCAGGGTGCGACAGAAAGTTAGGTGGCCGGACGAGGTTAATAAGTTCGCAGAGGTCAAGTGGATACAGCTAGCACAGAACCGGGTTAAGTGAAGAAATATGGGAGAGGCCTTCGCCCTGCAGTGGGTATAGTCAGGCTGATGATGATGATGATGATGATGATGGTGATGCATGTCAGTCATCGGTTCTCTTAATGCATAATTTGAAAACAACAAAGAATACAGTAGAGAAGTGCATGATAACACATCTGGGACGGTAATACATGCGTGTCCCTCATGCTTTCGCTGTGATCATTCATGTTCGCGTAGCGCAGATGTTTGATAGATGAAGCACCAGACAAAATAAAGACCGAGTTAGTTTTAAATGTGCTACTTGCAGCTCGTTTTGAATGTTTGCCTAATGGGAATGGTTTTGTTCCGCTTTCCGTTTCTTTCCGTTCCGCTTGCTTTGATGTTTTTGCTATATCTTACATCAACTGGCTCGACTAGCATGAAATAAATCAAACTCTGTAGTTCTTCAAATCCTATGAAATCAAAGAAAGGGCTATTGCCCTGTTCTCTTCAAGCCTAGAAAATGATACTCGCCTATAATAAGGTAAGGCTCGCGCCATTTCTGCCGAAAGTGAATATAAATGGCTTCTTAATTTCGCCACGCTGACATCATGATCCTCAACTTTCAGTAGCATCCAGAACCTCACATTATTTGCTACTTCAAACAGATAAAAAAGTGCACCGATCCTCGCTAAAATCAACTATTTCCAAACGGACCCTGTCTCCAGTACCGGGAGGTTCACAATGGTATAATAAGTACAATTCAACGTTACTTTAGCATCACATAGATGATCCAGGGACATCGCTCCTTAATTTAAACATTTTGACACCAGTACCTCATATCATCATCAATATCATCATCAGCCTGACTATACCCACTGCAGAATAAAGGCCTCTCCCATATTTCTACAATTAACCCGGTTCTGTGCTAACTGCATCCACTTGGCCCCTGCGAACTTCTTAACCTCATCCGCCCATCTAACTTTCTGCCGCCCCCTGCTACGCTTTCCTTCCATTGGTATCCAGTTTGTTACCCTCAGCGACCATCGGTTATCATCTCTTCACACTACATATCCTGCCCATGCCCATTTCTTCTTCCTAATCTCCACTAGAATGTCAGTAACTTGAGTTATTTCTCTGACCCACTCTGCACGCTTCCTATCTCTTAATGTTACTCCTACCATTTTTCGTTCCATAGCCCTCTGGGTTGTCCTCAACTTAAGTAGAGCCCTCTTGGTTAGCCTCCACGTTTCAGCCCCATAGGTGAGTAGAGGTGAGATGCAACTGTTGTATACTTTTCTCTTGTGCGATACCGTTAAGCTGCTAGTCATAATTTGCGAGTGATTGCCAAATGCGCTCCATCCCAATCTTATTTTTCTTGTTATTTCCTTTTCATGGTCCGGATCTGCGGTTACTACTTGTCCTAAGTAGACATATTCGCCTACTACTTCCAGTACTTCGCTACCTAATGTAAACTGCTGTTCCTTCCCAAGGCTGTTGAAGTCTGCTGCACTTTCTACTTTTCCTGTCTAGATCATCAATCATTATTTGCAGTTCATTCCCCGAGCTACTTAGCAAGGAAATGTCATCAGCAAATCGCAGATTACTGAGGTATTTCCATCTACCTTTATCTCTAACTGCTCCCATTCCAAGTCTCTGAATACTTCCTCTATGCAAGCTGTGAATAGTACTGGGGAGATTGTGTCTTCTTGCCTAACACCTTTCCTTTCGAAACATTCGTGTCGTCTGAAATTGTAAGAACAGTTTACTTAGGGCTAATTTTCCGCTGTACAGAGTTAGCAGTGACTATTAGCATCCGCCGTAACCGCCGTTGCGATGCCGCTGAACCGTTACTAACTACGCATAACCTCCCCCTTCAAAATGGTCTCGACACCTTCGGTCGTCCAGACCCAGCTATGGTGTCCTCGAGGTTCGCAAATATCCATGGAGGAGTCGAGCGCTTTCGCTTTGTATGTTCAGGTTTAGCCTGTTAAGCCATTCCTTAATTTTTTGGCCAACGCACAAAAGCGCGAACTCACAGCCGTGTTTATTTACAGGATACTTATTCGAGCTGTGTGTGAAAAGGCATACGGGGCGCTGTAGCTGTGAACAATAACATTTTTGGCAGTGACGTAAATGCAGCTAAGTATTTTTTTTCTTTCACAAAACCTCTTTTTTTTTTTCAAAAAGTATTATAGTAAAGACAGGCAGCGGATATCAACAACATTATTTTGAGGGTCCTCTCTGAAGCATCGTTTGTGCCAAAATCTTCACAAATAAGTAAAAAAAGCAAGAACACGCATGCAGTGGCTTAAACCCGTTTCGGTATATGCTACTCGAACAATACGCAGAAACAAAAGTACGAAAGTAATTAACACATGCAACAGCCTCTGTCCAGATTATTCCAAATCCCACAAAACCTCTCATCCCAGCTCTGATATCGTTGTCGTGTCATTCGGCCATGAGCGTCAAAGGGAGTAGCCTTGAAGTACAGGGTCGTCAACTGTTAGGGCGAACACGCAGAGAGGCGGTCGCTCTCTTTAAAGCGCTGCTGCGCGGGACACGGCCGCCCATAACAACAAAGTAGCGCAGGTAGAGACGGATGTGCAGCTGGTGCTACACCGGGGCTGCACTTTGCCTCCGAGCGTAGTAAAGTCGGACTCACTTACGCTCTGAAGATAACGGCAACGGACTCGCATATTCACCCTAAAATTGGACTACCCTGTACATACGGGCTGCCGGTTTATTTGCTATTCTGCGCGCCTCATGGCTCCATCCAGACTGTAGAACCAATCCCAACCAATTTCCTATTTCCGCTGTCACCCATGATTCCCTGCTATCGCTTTCTTCAGAACTTCTAGGCTAAGAACGAAATGCACGAAAAAATGCATTCACGGCGCGCTGCGCTTTCCGACAATTCTGATTTCTTAATTACCATTTCTTCCTCAAACGGCTACCATGTGTTCGAGTCGTAAATATCCACTAATACGCTTAGTTTTCCACAGTTAAATCAATTCTTCATTCTCGACCTGTTTGCCTTCTCGTCTACTAATTGGCTTCACTAATTCATTCCTGTAGCCTTTGTATCTGTCCTGCTGTCACAGTAGGGAGAATCAAACAAAGCACACTATATCTTCTGAAACCAAAAACAGCTTAAAAGCTCCCTTTTTCGCGCTTCGTTCTTTGTAACGAATCATTTAATATGTGACATATTTTAGGAGAATTATAGAGTAAGGTGAAGTACATTGTCGTCCTCTCGGCTGAACATGACAACTAAGTTTTTCCTGCTAAATGACGCCATCTTGTGCAATAAAATGAACACGGCACAGGTACGCAATGGCTAACTATGTTCCTGCATATCGTTCAATTTTGTACAAAAAAAAAATAACTTCATTTGACCTCGTTATTTCTCGTAGGTTGGGTGAGTGTAAATTCATCGCCTTAAAATAGCTTTACTCCGACTAACATAGTCCTTTCATCAAGCCCTGAGAATTGACTACGGAGCTGACTATCTATTGTTAAGCGACAAATCTTTGTTAGCATTGGAGGTCGAACATCCTACTTTTGCACTGGCCGTCTTCCTACTGTGCCTCGAATTGGACTTCGCTTGTCCTATTTCGCTATAAGTTCCCGTGTATGCATTTCGCGGCGGGAAGCATCTGGAAGGCACTTAACTTGTGGAGAGGAAAAATCTCTGCTTGTTCGTGCATGGAAAGGTCGGTTTGGAGAGTAAAGGCATGTGGGTGACACACACACGCAAAAGCGACACCAGATAATGGGGAAAAGCGGACTATAGGCCACTTACGCGGTGAAACGCGCAACTCGCCGCTGTCGCTAGAGCGTCGTCAGTATGCCCTATTACCCAAATGGCAACGTGGAAGCAAATTTACTAGTCTTCGCTCGTTAGGTGCACCAGCCTTGCAAGCAACCAGCGATTAGGAGCGTACGTGTGTACACCACCAGCTCGGCATTATTCCCGTACTAAATTTCATTGTTCCCTTCGCTGTCACACTGCACGTTTTCTGCATTATATTTCCTTTTAGAGAACCAATCGTTAGCAAGCCTTGCTTGCAGTCCAGGGGCACGTACGGCCCATATGAACGTACATGCGCCCACGCAACGGTGAGAGCGCAGGCCAGTGTCCTCGGGTGCAATCGCCGTTACGGCTGACATCATCATTAGCGTTCAAGTGCCGTACGAGCGCGAGGCCACTTCGCTGAATACGGCGTACAAAATAAAAGCGGCTTTTCTTCATTAGTCTTTATGTTTTTCGATCCGTTACTGAGCTCTTCAATTACAACAAATACGAGAATAAAAATACCTACAGTACGAGCAGCTGACAAAGCTTTAGAAGCTAGTCCCTACCGCAACTGCTGGAATAGCCTCTAGAGGGAGTTTTAAGTATTCCTGCATGAGTCCCTCACTCGCTGCCGTGTTATTTACTCCTTGCGGGTTTCTTTGGTGGTATCGTCAGTTGCCTCATATTTATGGTCTTGTATATCGAGTGCTAGGCCTCCATTTGTAGATGCTGGTTGGTTTGGTTGGTTTGTGGGGTTTAACGTCCCAAAGCAACTCAGGCTATGAGAGACGCCGTAGTGGAGGACTCCGGAAATTTCGACCACCTGGGGTTCTTTAACGTGCACTGACATCGCACAGCACACGGGCGCCTTGCTTTTCGCCTCCAACGAAAAAGCTACCGCCGAGGCCGGGATTCGATCCCGCGTCCTTAGGAACAGTAGTCGAGCGCCGTAACCACTGCGCCACCCCGGCGGGGCCCATTTGTAGATGTCTGGAGGTAGCCTGTATTGAGGTTGTCCCCGTTCTATATTGAATATGACCTGCAATCCATTGTGCCGCTCCCTGAAAACTGTATACAATATAAGCGGTTTGTGGTTAGTAGGGTTTAACAAGTGACTCAGGCTATGAGAGACGCCGTAGTGGAGGACTCCGAAAATTTCGAACACCTGGGGTTCTTTAACAGGCACTGACATCGCACAGCACACGGGCGCCTCGTTTTTCGCCTACATCGAAAAGCGGCCGCCGAAGCCGTCAATTCCTGTGTAAAATACAAGCATCCAATCGCGCGACACAAAGGAAACACCGGCAAAGAAAATTGCCTCTGCTATGAGAAGCAGGGGCTCTAATTCCGTTAGAAGGGGCATAAAAGCGCTAAGTCAGATTGTTACTTTTTTTTCGGGGCCGTTAATGTTCGTTGTTACGACCAAAAAGATATGTACTGGATGAATACATCTTGACAACTGCTATTGACCTGAAAATGCTCTAAAATCCGGCTTTCTGTCCATTCACCGCCACTATTCGTGCGGGATCAAATGTGTTCTAGGAAGTGCTTTTTTAATTATATAATCAGAATTATACTGACTGTGTAAATAATATGACTGTGATCCACAAGGCGAATGATAAAAAATTAGCAAACAAATAGAACATCAATATTCAGAAAAATAGATATAAGGGATTCACAGGAAGGGTAGGCCACAGTATCCGTCACACTTGTTTCTGTGGACACCTCACCCGCGCCGTAAGAAAAGGGAGGAAGGTGGGACTGAAAGTGGATAGAAAGAAAGAGGAGCCATAGTAGAGGGCTACGGAGTAATTTCGACCGCCGAGGAATCCTTTAACGTGCGCTGACATCGTACAGCACCAAAACTAATTCCAATCGTAACTGGATGAACGTGTAAAATAAACCGATGCATAGTTTCTAAAAAGCAGATAATGATATCCGCTATAACAGGTTTTGAACTAGCCATATACAGCAAATTAATAAACTTCCAGTTCGAAATAAGACGACCGACTGCAAACCTGACTATTACTTTTTTTCTGTTAGACAATGTGAGTGGCGCTCGCTTATACTACGCCAGAACGGTGATAACAGGAAAATAACTTTCGATAAAAAAAAAACTTATTTCCCCACTTTCCAAAGCGATAGCTCCCTGAAACCTGGTATTTTGTAGCGGAGGCACTAGCGGAGACCGAAACGAAGACAGCGTATGAATGTACGTAAGCCTTGTGCATTCGTGTGTACGAAACGTTTTAAGACACATTCTACAAATTGCCGTAATCAAAAATAAAAAATCAAAAGCAAATTATCATACACTCTTCCTAACGGAACTTGTTGTTGTTGTTCTTTTTCTTGTTCTTGTTGTTGTTGTTGTTGTTGTTGTTGTTGTTGTTGTTGTTGTTGTT
>JAJIZL010024788.1:26352-45785 GCA_023969395.1 Amblyomma maculatum
GCACATAAGAATGCAGCAAGCCTTTTTTTTATTATTATTTTAACAATGTTGGAGTCGGCGCGGTCTTTGCACTATTTGGAACATCAAACGCATCCAACAATCGATATTTTTTCCCTGTACTAGTTGTAGTTGCCGTGTGGAGGTAGCAGCGATATGCTTTCTCCATTTAAGTGAGCAATACGAAACCGCTTACGCTTTATTTTATGCTTGAATGCAAACACTTGTAGATATATTTTTCAACTGCATGAGTCTGCAACTATAGCGCACAGTTTGTTACGCTATAAAAGGTCTCATATTAATGTTTTATGGAAATATATTGCCGTGATCCTTAACTGCAAGCTAGAGGGAGCAAAAGCATAGAAATCGTGGGCGCTTAACTTTAATTAAGCCTAGTTATAACGAGCGAAGTTCTGTTACGGTTGGGTTTGGAAAGCCGTTTCGATCGTGGTGTGCTTCTGTGCATGGTAAAACTCGCGTTTCGTTTAATCATTAGTCTGGCTTCTCAATGCTCAAATAGCAACAGTCTTTCTATCAACATGCATTGAGTGGTAGGATGATGCCTAGCGGCTCCGACACTCGCTTCTGTACAATGGAGGTCTCGACAATGTTCTGGATCGAACTTCTTCATTGACTAATCTGAACGCATCCTCGCATACACCCGAGGTTTTATAGATGCATGGTATTACGTGATCAACCTTCTCGGCAAGTTAGTGTGGCCTCACTAAGACGGCTTCTATTTATGGTAAGGTCGCCTAAAGGTCAAGGTCAAAGGTCGATGGTGATATGCTGGAGTTATACATTGCATTCAGTTATCCTTGGGAGTGTCCTTTTACATTGGTCTAGTTTCAAGATCCCTCGGCCAGAACCAGGCGAAACTCGGGATTATACTGTTATTGAGCTTTCTTTCAAGTGGCTACATAGAACAAATATGCCTAAATAGAAGCAATGAGAAGAACTATATAAATCAATACATAAAGAGCTCCAGTGAAAAGAAAATATAAACATAGCTTCCCGTGCGCTTTCTGCAGAAAGTGAAACACTTTCGTTTGACACGTAAACACAGGCGCAGTCGGACAAAATACTTCATCAATGTTTTGCTCTTGCTTAGCGTCTATCAGTAGAAATGCATGTTACGCGAGATTCTTTTTGATCACTTTTCCTCATACAAGGGTCATCCAGAGTTGATCAAACTGGGGGTATTCTCTATTTTTTACATTACAAAATATTTGGCACCAATATTCTGTTATATTTACTACCCCTCAAAAGTTGTGTGATATCACAAAGATATATTTATTTCCTGGAGTGATATTTTCGATTTATTTACACGTTTTATACCAAACAACCTACCGCAGTTCTTGGGGAACTCTCTACTTTGGGAACGTTGCACAATTAAGCTATTTCCACAAAGAGCAGCCCTATACAAGTCAGGGTCTGAGACAACATTTTATATAGTGCTAGTATCTAAAGCTATATTAGTCTTTAGAAAGCTTTTTCAGAATAAGCGAGTAATAATTAGAAATAATGGGTGTCATACTTTTTGTAATTGTGAATGTCGCATATATATTTACTCTGAGTTTCTACTAACACTGAGAATCTGAATAAATAATTGGAATCTGATTCCTCCACTAATACACTGCGTACACGTAATGTTTTAGGATCACGTATTGGTGCCAGGCGAGCTACTGTCCTTCATAAAATACCAGAAGTGAATATGAAACACAGAGTGTGACACTGACACCAAATATATTATAGCGACTTCATACTCGCCAGCATTGTTAAACTGTCCCTGAATTTCAGTCACTTCGTGCCAATGTTTTTATGAATAAATTTCTGCTATTCTGATAAAAGTCGCAAGATAGCTCTATTTTCGACAGTTTTTCTCAACAACCTTCCCAATATTACCCTATGATCTAAAAAGGCAAGAACTCTACTTCCAGATGCGAAATCAATGCGACGTTTCGATACACGCGTTTGTTTTGTTTGTTTTTTTTTTTTTTTTTGGGGGGGGGGGGTGAGGAGGGATTACGGGAGTTAGGTAACTCGATGCAATTCCTAGGCGGAAAATCAACGCCCTGGGAAGAAAGCTTAACCAGAAACTGAAATGCTAAAGATACACGTGGGATTGTCGTCGTCCTATTTATCTCCCTCCTTTGGTTTAGGGTCCTGTTCTTAACAGAGACAGTGCCATTATGTGAGCCCCTCGGGCACAGCAGTCGTAGCCATTTAGATGCGTCATGGAAACAAGCCAGCGGGAAATAACACAGCCTTCATGCTTCGCATTGCCTTCGTCGCGCTGGCTTATTCAAGCAGCATGCACAAACTACCTCATCACTCTTTTATACAGATGGAGACATTGACTGCCGTCCACAAATAATCGGCACATTGCAAAAACACACTAGTTACTGCCGCCTTTTTGCTGGCCACCGGGCACAATTAGCAGGGTGCCGACCACTGAATCTCGGCTGCTGACGTGGATAATCAGCACTGCTAAGTACGTCGCGCATCCGTAGTCTAGCACCTCCCTTTCAGAACAGCGTCTTTCTAAGCACTTATAGTGATTAGATGCTTGAAGATTTCAAGAATGCATATTGTCTCCACCTCGGCTCCCAATAAATAACCGCTCTGGTACCCTCTATTCAAACCCTGTGCGGTGCGATAGTAAATTAAGATAAACATGACAAGTTGTTAGAAACAATTCAGGGGCCGAGAAGTTCTTAGCTTCTTTACACGCTCCAGCTTCCGGTTCTTTCAACCCTTTCGGCGCGGCACCTTTAAGGCTTCAGCCAAACCATGAGGGGATACACCGGTGCTTTGCTTAACTCAGCAATTTGCGTACAGTGATTATAGTGAGTGAGTTTGGTGTCTTGATCATAGGCGCGAAATAGGAAGAACAGCGTTGAGCGAGTGCTTCTTAGAATGCACCGCATGCAGGGCATTGCGTTCGGGTCAAGTCTGATCATTGTATGCTAGAGATTGCGAAGGTCAGGGTGACGTCACGGAGAGCGTACGTCTACGTTGACATATTCTCACTGCAGAGCAAAGTAAACGAGAAGTCAAGAAGAAAATGAGAACGCTTATAGCTTATCAAGAACGGTTATCAAGAACCATGACACACCCGGGAGTTCCTCTTCTAGTGCGATGAGGGATGAAATTTTTTCCGTCTTCAGTTTCTTAGAGCGCAACCCTTATGCGACCAATCGGTGGCTGAGCTGCGTCACCGCCGGCACTGGTGTAACCGAGCGAAAGAGAGTCACAAGTCAAAACGAATTTGTCAGATGAAGAGAACTAAAGACCACGTCCCAATCTGCGCCACTCGCTCATCAGCATTATGCGAAAGTTTGCACGGCAGATTGACCGCGCCACAGCGACAGATCGTATAGACGACCAGATGCCCTTCCAACTACATACCTTCAAACTAAATGTTAGTGGCCACATAGGAGGGAAGGAGATATGTCCGTTTCTTTCCTAAAAGCCATACCAAACGAAGACTCTTAGCCCTTTTCCAAGCTATGTGCTGTTTTCTGAATGTGAAAATATTGCGTAATAAAAAGGCTATGTTAAAGAAGCTAACCAGTCTAATTTCAAGGCGCTGCTTAAGCGTCCACCTAATTTTTTATCCGGCATTTCCTCTATAGTGTGTTCCTACCCTTGCCCCTTGTCATGGTTTTATGGCAGCAATTGCAATTGCAAATTGCAATTTGCAGCAGCATTCACCCTCTGGTGTATAAGCGTTCCAGAAGTAACCCTCACTGGTGGAAAAGAGAGAGGAAGAGGAATACCTTTATATGCACCTATCAGTGAATTTGACAGAGTCCATGTGACTCCAACTCCTGATCATAACCCTTATACACTGCGCAAAAAGCCTAGCTTTTCCTCTCTCGTCTAACTTTCCCGTTTTCCTCTCTCCCTCACAACACGACGGCGAACTAGCTGAAAGTAAGGCCGTTACCCCCTTTCCTATCTTCATAACCTCCTATACTTGACCTGTAGCTTTTTTGTCGACAAAGAACTCATACCCCTTGTTTAGTGCTTTCGTTCAGACGATGACAAAATTTCCACCGCGTGCAGCACAGCATTCGCCCCTTCAGCAAGGTTCGCTCGCTATAGCTTCTCTCAGCATCTACCTTATGCTCTAACACTCGTTTTGCTCTCAGTTGCTTTTATAGATTAGCCCTTTTTGCTTACGTATTTTTTAATTCTAACCCCTGATGTTTTTTTGTTTTGTTTTTTACACGAAATCATGAAGCCTCAGATCGAAGCACACGAGCGTGGCAATGCTGGCGAAGCTTTAGCAATGTCTGCCGGCAATGAGGTGAGGAATAAAATATTACCGGTACGCACATAAGGACTGTTATTTTTTTTTTTTTCAGTTGTGTTCACTGTATTTAAAGCACGCATAAACTGAGCCTAGCGTTTCAACCACTGACGGTGGCGAACAGCACCAGTTTAATGAAATTTAGATACAGTCACCATTTCTGGTCGACCATACGTATTTTGTTCTTACCTCTTGCTCTTACTGTACATCCACTTGCGAGCTGTAAAAGGGAAAGGACGGCCATTTTTTAAAGAGAAATAAAATAACAAAGAGCAATTTCGAGAACGTTGAATATAAGAATGGCATGTCTAGAGTCTCGGTAGAATTCGCCCCGTATATCTTTTCAGAAACTTGTATCTCCGCATTTCCTGAACCGTACTGCGCTCTCTCGGTCTCAAAATATCATCGAAGCGAAACGAAAACAGTGAGCCTTCCCTGAAAGCTAGCAGGCACAAAAAGAGCTCAAGCGTCGACTTCCGTCTTCCATTTCGTCTTTCACTAGGAATACCGACTTCGATTCCGGCTGCTATTCGAACAAGTATAAATAGCACCTTTGAGAGTGACGAAATAAGTTTCCGTTCTCTTCTTTTTTATTTGAAGCATATGTTAGAGGCTAATGCGTTGTTGTTTTTTTTTCTCCTGCGTAATGTCCCTGGTCTTCCTTCCGTATGCAAAAGGTATAATTTTCTGGGCCACCGACTCTGCTGGAGTCTCGAGATTCACCACTCATGGTAGAGGCCGGTATCTTTCTTTTTTTTTCTGCGTACTGCTGCAGCCAACAAGTTGGCTCAGGAAATGTCTCAAATTTGTTTCCTAGAAATTCCCTTTCTTTTCTAAATCATATGAAAGTTTTCAGTACGGATGTCGATGAACAAGACACGATTATATTTATCTTCCTCGCATATTTCTTAGTAGCATGTTAACCATGTTTTCTTGCATTCTTCATGACTACATCTGTTTTTGGGAATTATTCGTCATTGCGTGCGGCGATTTTTTTTTTTATTTACATCTTCCGGGATTTTTTCTTTTCTCTCGAATCCCTAGTGCTGGACTTTATAAAAAAAAATAACGTTTTTTAAAATAACATACATACAGTACGGCAGAAATTTAACTTCTTCAGCCGTTAACCTATTTCCGAGCAGATTTACATGTTACTTCGTGTATGCGGTCTTACCAAACGCTGACTATTGTATTGTGGCTAATTATAAGTTACAGCGCCCTTTCTGGGTGAATTCTAAGAAACTTCTAAAATAGCAGCAGAAGGCGGCACAAGTTTGATTATTACGATTGCTACATAGCACGCAACGTTTGAAGCACTGATTGTACCTGCGTCCCTACGTCATAAACACTTTGCTGACGCTGGACACTGAAGCTGCGAGAATAGATGTATTCTTATGCAACAACAAATGCACATTTGGTAAGTGTCAATCGTCCAACGAAAAAAACCATAAGAGTAGGAAGTAATGTTAGCGATTTTTCTGCCCGTAGAAAGACAACACAGCGGCTGCTTATATCACAGATCATTACAGATCGTTGTTCGTCTGCATTGCTTTATTTTCAATCTTGCCCATACCAGTAACAGCGTATAAAAAAGGCTAACAGTATGGATAAATAAAATAAATAAAAACATTTACAGAGCACAGCCTGCACTGTAGACAAAACTTGCAATGCACTTAGTGAAATTGAACATAAATACAAATGGCCCCAAGTTTTGAATCAGAAGGTCAGCTAAGGGGTCTTTTCAAAAACATCCCCAGATGCCATTCTATGGGAAGAATTACTGAGTGGTACATCTTCAAGTGCCCTCGACAGGATCGGTCTACACGCACTTAAATGTCGTGGTGGCGCTGACAGAAATGCAAGTTATACACTTCACTTTTGCTTTCACTTTTTACGTATAAATCGCATGTAAGGGCGTTTTAAAAATATTGAACACCGCCAGCAGCTGCCAGGACCTATACCTTCAGTTAGGCATGTATTGTACTGCAAGCATTAAAACCTTGCGAATTTATAGAACAGGCGACTTTTTTCCATATAGGATAATTTATTTAGCAATGTTATCTACTCTCCTAACGAATCGAATAAAGTGCACCAAAATCCCCCCCCCCCCCCCCTCTCTATTCTCAGTTTTCGAAGGATGTGCGCAGCTTTGTTGGCCTCTGCTCCTACTTTCGGCGCTTTATCAAAGATTTTGCCCGCGTCGCTCGCCCTCTCACCGACCTACTTAAAACAGACACCGTTTCGGGTGAGGATCTGACCAGCAAGGAGCATTTGCAAAGATTATCAGCTTGCTGACATCTCCTCTGATCTTGGCTCATTTCGATTCTTCAGCTTCTACTGAAGTTCGAACAGACGCCTACGTACACAGGATCAGTGCAGTGCTGGCCCAACGCCACCACGGCGAAGACTGTCATCGCCTATGCTAGCCACCTTATCTCTAACGTCGAACGCAATTATTCGATTACTGAGCGCGAGTGTCTCGTCCTTCTTTGAGCTTTTACTTATTCGGCTGGTCTTTCTCAGTATTAACTGACCATCACGCGCTTTGTTGGTTGTCATCCTTGAGAGATCACTCCGGCCGCCTTGCTCACTGGGCACTGCACCTTCAAGAATACTCGTACAACGTGGTGTACAAGTCGGGACGGGGCGCCTTCATCAAGAAGCTGACTGTTTGTCTCGATATCTTGTAGTGCCCCCTGATCTTGGTGGCACAGAGGCCATCCCCTGCATATTCGCCCTCTCCAATCTCGCCAACATAAGAGATGAGCAGGGCATTGACCCATCTTTAAGACCAACAATTGAAGGCCTGACATCTGAAAGATCGGATTCTTCCCTCCAGCTTTTTGTTGTACAGGATAGTGTCCTCTACCGCCGTAACTTTCATAATGACGGTTTTCCAATTCTGTTTGTGATTCCCAAACAGCTCCGCTCCTCTGTTAATGAAACACTTCACGACCTACCCACAGCTGGCCACCTCGGTCTAGCACTTACGACCGGGTACGGCGTTTTTTTTTTTTTTTTTTTTTTTTTTTAGCCTGGACTATATCACAGCACCAGGCGCTACATCGCAGCCTGTGACGCGTATCAGCGTAGGAAAAAACCATCGACGCCACCAGCTGGCGTTCTCCAGCCTATTGACGTGCCCCTGGAACCGTTTTATCATGTTGGGCTTGACCTTCTTGGCCCGTTCCCGACGTCAAGGTCAGGTCATAAATGCATCGCAGTGGCAACCGATTATGCAAAACGCTACGCCATCACACAAGCTTTACCCACGAGCTGCCCTATGGATGTCGCTGATTTTGTTTTTACACGGCGTCATTCTTCATCATAGCGCTCATCGCCAATTAATCACCGACCGCGGTCGCTACTTTTTGTGACGAGTTATCGAAGACATCTTCCGTTCATGTTCTACGAAGCATAAGCTCGTGACCGCGTACCATCCTCAAACCAACGGTCTTACCGAGCGTTTCAACTGGACACTCACTGACACGTTATCTATGTATGTCTCGCCTGATCATCACGACTGGGACCTCGCGCTGCCATGTCACATTTGTCTTTAATTCTTCCAAACACGACACGATGGGTTATTCACCCTTCTTCCTGCCCTTTGGACACGCTGATCCCGCTTGCTGGCCGCCCCATAACCACCTACGCACGAGACGCCATTGCTCAAGCCAGTGAAGCGCGCCAAGTAGCCCGTCGTCGGCTCCTGAACTCTCAGGTTTCCCAGAAAGTCTGCCTACGATAGGCGACACCGCCACGTATCTTATGAGCCTGGGTCCTTGGTTCTTCTATGGTCTCCTGCTCGCCGCGTTGGCCTCTCGGAGAAACGTTTGTCCCCCTTCAGTGGCCCTTATTGTGTGGTGCGCCAAGTCATCGATGTGACGTACGAACTTGCTCCTCTTGCGTCTGCTTCCTCCTCGTCTCACCCCGCTACCGACATTGTACATGTTTCTCGGCTTAAACCATACCAACTCATCCCTTCTGTGGCAGTTTAGCTCTGGGACAGCGCTTACACCGCCGGGGGTGATGTTACGCGAAGACGAAGTGTTTTCCCCCTTGCCTCGCGACAAGATAGATGACGACGAAGTGGGACTGTTTTGCAGTGGTGCTACTCGCTGCTATGCCAGTTGCAATCTTGTAAATATATTGTAAACAGTTTGAGTCTTCACGTAACAATATAAAGTACGATTCTGGATATAATGTAGAATTCATAAGGAAACACCAAATTAAAATTTCGAGAAATTTCAATTATTATTCGGTCTATTCTAGCACGCCATGCACATTTCCCTTATTCTTTCATGGTTCAACCTTTTGAAAGTAATGATCATTAGAACAATGAGTGGTCACTCTTTTTCTGGCTTTTTCTTGGTAACTACATATTATGTGTATAATCTTTTGCTGTAGCTGTTTTTTCACTGCATTCTTTACCAAAATATTTATACTGTATACATGAAATGAAACTACAGGCTCCCTTTATTCCATGCTTTCATTCCCTGCAATCATTTTCGTTATCGTCACCAACTTCTTTCCTGAGTCAGCCCCGTTAAGCCACTACTTTTAACTGCTGTACCTATCAATAAAATTAAGTCCTTTCCCCAACAAAAACGCTGCTTTGTTACCATGAGAATAGGATAGTCTCATTTTAGACGCATGACATGAGCGATACAGCCTTTGTCAAAGGTGTAGAGCCCAGAAGGCCTGCATCTGAGCCGTTTAGTGGCGCTGATTTAGCATTAGTGAAGGTCTTTCCCATAGAAGATGGTAGGACAAAAAATATTCTGCCAAAAAACTCGGTACAGCGGAAATACATTACAAGCAGCACGAAGTGGCTCAGAAGCAGACCCCCTGAGCTCTACACTTTTGCCAAAGACTGTACTTACAAGATTCATGGAGGCAACAACAGGACCTTATTTTGGGCTATCATCAATTGGTGGCTGTAATTTAGTACGAAAGTACGGTGTACCCCTTTGACATCTAAGCTAGGATCTTGGGAAAAGTTTCTGCCGAAATGAGAAAAACGAACCGTGGAAGCATAGTGAATTGCAATCTATAAATTTCTCGTGGAAAGTGACTTTGGAATCACGTAGCCGGTCACCCCGCGTACTTTACTGCTACTCACAAGCGCTGTTAACTCATCTCTTGGCATGCAGGACCTTGTATCCGTGCGCGCTGGTAGCAGTCATGCAGTAATTGCATTAGCGTCATAAAATAGGCCGAAGTTGAGAGGGTTTCGCTATGAACTTGGTTCACCACCAAAATTTGTGCATCTGTCTCTAAAAACCATCTTTGCATAATTAAAACATCAAATCAGAAACGTGCGATGCAGTGACCACATTACAACAAGGTCTCAAAAAATTTCCTTCAGGAACGGTATTAAGCGCTGGCAATAATGTAAAAAAATGAACGCAAATTTTGGAGATATCAGTAGTGAATCCGCGGTAGAAGTAGGCGGCAGGGTACTTACACAGGATACCGGTGAACTAACCATGGAGACGTAAGTTCTGAATAGCTCCGAATAAACAGACATAATAGAGTCGGTAGCAATGTCAAAGCTAACCAGTAAGCATTCTAAAATACGGGTCTGCGATCCATGGTCTCTCCTGACGAGTTAAAAACCGTCTTTACTTAAAACATCGATTTATTCAGGATAATCAGAAAAGCATTAAAGAAAAAAGAAACAAAATTGCAAGAAACTGCTCTGGAAACATCTCCGATGGAAAAATACAGCGCAGAGAAGGACGAGGACAAAATGAAGACACATAGGACACACGAGCGCTGACCCTTGACATGCTTATGTTCTTGCGAGGAGTAAAAGAATTCGAAACAGCCTCTAAGGCTTTGACATTAAAAAACCCGTGAGTCAGCACAGCGAAGCCCCCCTCCTTGTCGGCAGGTAGAACGCAAAGAGCGCGATCTTTCAAAAAGGACAAATGAATAACCACCACGCCCAGACTGCTACGGTAGGAAACATCCCGTTAAGGTGCGCGACAATGGACTACCAAGAAATAAACGGAACAAGGCTCAGGGCTTTACCGCGGCCACACAAAACACACTGCGGCGCGAATAGGGTGAGTAATAGGGCCCAAAACGTTAACGGCGGTACAAAAACATTGCTCCTCGCGTGGAAGCAACTCTCACAAATACTCCTAAGCCATTCTTGCAGGCACTGCTTCTGTCTTCATCTGGCCGGACCTCGCTCCGTCGCCCGTGTACCATCGTGCGCAAAAGTCGGGAGACCACGGCTTCGGCGGCCGGAGCGGCTGTGGGGACGCACCGCGTCGCTGCTATCTCGCGCGGCTCGCCCGCTTCGAGAGTGCCCGTCGTGACGCAAGACTTTCCCTCGCTCTCGGGCTGACACTTATCGTGCCACACTAGAAGTTTGTCAGTCATGATAAGCGCCATACCGAGAGCGAGGGAAACGCTTCCGTCACGACGGGTACTTTTGCAGCGAGCGAGGAACGCAAGATAACAGCGACGCGGTGCGTCCTCGCAGCCGCTCCGGCCGTCGAAGCCGTGGTCTCCCCACTTTTGCGCACGATAGTACATCCGTCACCACCGAGATCTTGACAAAGTCTGCGCACCCCAGCAGCTACGTCACGACAGGCGGATGGCGATAAAGTACCAGCAAATGAAGGTGCGAGCGCAAATCTGAGTCGAGTCACATGATCTCGTCTCGCCCCTTTACCCAGGCCTGCACGCGCAGGTTCAGTGGCTGATCCTTTATCGCTGATCCGCTCGTCGTGACGCTCGCTGATGGGAGAGAAGGTTATGCAAAGGCCTTCTTAGAATCTTGGTGGCGACGGTACATCCCGCCGGCCCGTGACGCTCTCTGGTCGCCCTTCGCCGGCCTCCCGCCGGGCCAAACTCCCCGAGCCCTGCTTCCGACGCGCTTATCTACCCTCGTTTTCGCGCCGATAACATGCCGCCCCCACTCCTGACAGCTCGCTCATGCGTACTCGCGCTGCCCGGGCAAACACCAACACAAACAGGAAAACGCGCACGCGGTTTGAAACACTAAAAGGGGCTGTGGGGCCCTACAACCTTAATGAGCCCGACATAAAGAATTACACAAGGAGAGAATTGAGCATGATCTAAAGAACACCAGTAGCCTGAATACGGTCAAGAGGAATCTAGATGTTCCTCCAATCAGATGTACGCGCTAAGAGACAAGGCTGGCATTGCCATTACTAATATGGATCAAAGAGTCAAATTAGCCGAGTTTGTTGTACACTAATATGTAAAGTAGCCAAAGTAACCAGGACAATGATGAGAATAGCAAGCGCGCAAACTAGTCAAACAATCCGCTGCTAATGAACCAAGATGTAAACGAAACATAAGAATCTATGACAAGGGGGAAAGCAGCTTGATAGTTTCAGGTAATGGCAGATTTGTTGAAAGACGGTGAAGAGATTCTAATAGAAAAACTCAGTTGCACTTTATACACAATACTTTAAGGCCTAAGAGTACGGGAATCGCGGAACAATGCTATCATGATCTTTGTGTATAAGAAAGGGAACGTAAGTGACTTAAAAAACACAGACCTATTGGCTTAATGTCGGGTTGTACATGCCGCTATTGAGGATCCAGCTAACAGAATCAAGTCGACTTGAGACTTTAGACATGAGTCATGCGAATATAACGAATGGTTTTGCTCTAAAGAGGACAATATTAACACTAACAAGCAAATTTTTACGACTTCAGACATCTTAATGCGCACTGAAATGACACAGCAGACGGCTGCTTTGCGTTTCGCCTCCATTCGAAAGCAGCTGCCGCAACCAATATCCGATCCTGCTTCCTTTGGGTTCAGTAGTCGAGCGCACTAACCACTGATCCACTGCGACAGATCATAAGAGAGATTTAATATACCGTGATCCGCAATCTTCCATCGTGACCCCCTACCGTGCGTGGGCGGGGCACACAAGCTGATTGGTCCCAACGAGGCAGGTCAATGTGCCGACATCCAGTATGTGGCGCCATCTATCAGCGGCAAGAGGATTTGGGCGTGCGCAGTGGAACGCGCGGTGGCGGATCACGGTAGCGGATCGCGGATCACGGTAAACTAAAACTCTCTATAGAGGATGTAAAAAACTGGCAGCCAAACATTGCGGTACTACGAGCGGATGCGCAAGGTCTATTTATAGCATTACCCTCGAGAGCTCACGTTTAGTTCAATGTAGTGGCTAATGTATTCACAAGCAAATGCTGCAATATTACTGACAACCTCGCAAAACAACTCCGGTTAAACATTAACTGCGTGCCAAAATGTTCAAGCAACCCACACTAGTTCATTGCAGTTTGAGCGAGTTTCTGCAATGGCATTAAACTTCAAAGAAAGGTAAGAAATCCTAATCGATTGCTCTTATTCAATTATCAGTTACTTATCAGTTACTAATTTACTTGCACACCCGCATCTTAAACGCTCTATTTTAGCCTTCTGGTGCAGCCCGCAAGCGCTGCACACAGATTCAATTGCCATTTCTTTGATTCTAATACATTTATGAAAATGCGCCTCTATGTGGTCGCTCAGTTCAATGGCTGTTCGACTACTAAGCCAATCTCTGACATAGACGCCGCTTTTCGATGCAAGCAAAAGTATTCTGCTGCACGATGTTAGGGCTTAAGGTGATTGAAAGTATTCGGAACAGTCCACTGCAGCTCCTTCCACAGCCTTACCAGGTTTAGGACGTCAAATCAATCAATACAAAGACGCTGCATCAAATAAAATTACTTCCGAGTACGCGAAGCTAGCCGTTTTCTTGATGTAGGAGAAATTTAAAGTTTCCATGCGGTAGCTGACTGGTTGATTCTAAGGTCTCGTATTCTATCATGGCAGCTGTAACCATAGCTCGAAAGAGGCGAAAAACGTATAGACGCTTCTGTACTTTGCAATGCCAACACACGGTAATGAACCCTGAGTCATTTTAATTATTTCGAAGCCGTTTAGTAGGCTTCCTTCAAAACCCCTACGCGACTTTGAGATCTCCGCCTCATAACTTTGTTTTTGCCGCTATAGCTTCTATTACATTTTTTTGCAGCAGAGGCCTGGAATTTAGTTTTATAAATATTATTCGGATTATAGGGTCGTCTTTAACAAACCGTTTCCCATCTCGTCCGACTTGCATCAGAGCTTCAATAGTCCCTGCCAGAAGTGGTCATTGAAGTATCGAGCGTATCATCTAGATCCACTATCTGAAGAAATATCCCACATCAGCATTTACTACACAGGCGCAAATTGGTTTCCACCTAGCCCTTGCAAACGGGATGAATACGAATGCTCCAGAGTTAAAGTCCAGGCCGCGAAGCCCAGAAGTGATATGAATGTGCTGGCATCACTGGAGTGAAGGGCTTTTTATTTGAGATCCAAAGCTTGCTGCGACCATGTCACTAAACTGAAATTTACGTTATCCAGTTTAGGCGCCAAAGTGACGGCGTATGCTATGAGGAGCGTTGTATGCCAGGCCTGTGAGTTAATCTTGGCGACATAATACAGGTAGCATGAGCCAGAATCTGCACTCTCTCGTTGTATCATCTCGCCTGCACACGACTACGTGCACCGCGGTGCTTTGCGTTTTAATGCCAAGTGCCAAACCGTTTCAGCCTGCATGATCGGCATGTTCGTCTGTAATTGAGCAACGGCTCATGACATACCTTTAACAAACTGTGTGCCGAATTTTTTTTTTACAAAGAAAAACCTATAATTATAGACTGCAGTAATAGATAACACTCTGGCTGCGCAATCACTCTGTCTCAAAAAAAAAAAGGTATATAAAATTCATATGATCCCTATAGAGGTGCGAAACATGGTTCCCACAGGTCATTTGTTTTGGAACAAAAGCCACGGACTGCTGCGGTACCGCTCACGAATCTCAGGTAATTATTACTTTTTTAAGGAACGGTAAAACATCCCAGTTCGGATACACAAGCCCATAACATTCCTCCGCCCGATGACTAGCTTGCCCATATCGCTAACCGCGCAAGCTGTGGCCGTTGCCGAGAAGGAAGTTTTTGCAGGAATCAACAAGCAAAAATCGCAGAAAAATACTGGTTGGGCATTTAAACTCCACTTTAACGGTGTAATACGACAGCAGCCTCTACAATTATACGAATCAGCATTCAGCCGGTAGATACGAATTGAGATGAAAGACCACACGACACATTTACAAACACTCCTTGAGCGTGTCTTGCGTGAACATGTAGGCAATGTGACTAGCACTCAGTTAAGAATTGCGGGTCCGGATACCTTTTGAAACCACAAATTTTCATAAATGTACATTAACTTAATTCATTTACTGCATAGAAAGAGATATTTGTGTGATGTGGTTCAACAAATTTCACTCCGCGCGTGACGCTTCGTTAACGTCAACGCTATTGATTTGAAATTCTCGCTCCACGTCAGCTGCGACGATACGGCCCTTTCTGTCATTAGGATTAGAACTAAGTAAAGCAAAAAGCTGCCGCGTCTGCACTCTATGCGTTAGCGTTGCAAGCGAAAAAATGAAGTAATGCCAATGGCAACTAACATTAAAAGCAACTGCTTTTTTGTCATGTTCTGTTAGGCAACGAGGTCACCTCATGGGTGCCTTAAGAGGAGCTGCCAATTCGGGTAGTTCACTTGAAGTGGAAGTGCGGTTGAGAATCGAACGCTTTGAACTCGGTGAAAGAGCGTTCTGACTCATTGAATATTGTGAGTTAGAGCAGAATGTAAGAAATAGTAAGAAAGGAAGGCAACAATTTGCCCATTACCTGTTTCAGAGCTTGCTGGTGAAACGCCGCACTTGGAGGCGATTACTCGAGCACTGCGCACCTTCCTGCGGCCATTGCATGTGTGCGCTCAAAGTTGTCGCAACGGTGGGAAGACGATCGCAGCTTTGGCTTTTCAAGACCGCTGTTATCAAGCCATGCCGGGGAGTAAGGGAAAGGCTTTTCACGCCCTGTTCCAGCACAAGTCAGCGACAGCGTTTGCCCGAGATAACAGCGACGCGTGAGTGAAGCGCGGCAGATAATTTTCAGCAATGGCGGCCGGAAAAGTGCTTATTAAGTCTGTACACTAAAATGAACCTGACCTCGCTGCTTTATCTCTGACAAGGATGCACCTAGAAATTTAAACATCGCAAACTGCAAAGTAACAACTGTACAGCTTCCAGGGACGTTGACGGAGCACTCAAGTAACTAAAGCACTTCGGGTCAGCGAGTGCTTTACGAGCGTTTTGCATCTAATTTGCATTCATTGACTGCATTTTCAAAACTTCGAGCGCCGCTCTGCGGGCCCATGTTTCATTAAAAGGCAAGCAGGCCCCTTTCACGCAGGTGTGCGCAGTCGTTTACAACGAGCCAGGAATGAAAAGGTATGCAATAATTAGAAAAGAAAATGCACTGTGAGCACGGTATGAGAAAACAGAGCGAATGTGCTTGGTGGTTAAGCCTGGCTTTAAATACGTAAGTACAATTTGGCCAAGCGTTTATTCATGCTGTTAAGTATGGGTGCGTCTCTTTGTATCTAACTGAGCACAGTACACGGCTGCTAAATTGCTTGTTTACTAGTGTTGAAATCGTTATCAGCTGCTTCATATCAGTGAACATGATTCTTTTTTCTTTCTTTCCCTTCATAACTTCCTGTATTTCATTATTGCTTCTTTTCAAGAAATCCTAATTTACTATAACATGCACTGTACAGCATTTGCTCTTGTATGTTCATCGAAGATTGCTGTACCAGCAGTCGTGGCGTGTGATGGTTTCATGTTGTTGTTTTTTTCTTATTTATTCAGAACACCTTAGGTTCAGGTATTGTTATTTTTTAAATTAATTTTGTTTCATGTGCTTGTGGAAACTGATGTCATGATGACCGCTACACACATTGTTTGCTTGTTTTGTATACATGTGCCAAATGCAATTTGCTTCCCCCAGGGAGGAAGGCCCACGTCAGGCGTCGTGCCTTTTGGCCACCTTCCTGTAGTGTAAATATAAATGCACTTCAAAAAATAAATAAATATAGCTATTACTCTCGTCACACTTCAATGCGAATGCTTCATTTGTGCTTTCGACTTTTATTACCTCTCATCCCCACGAAGCGAGAGATCCTTCTCTATGTGCTCATTGCTGTATTAAATATTTTTCTACCACTACCTATCACTAGTACTTCCCATGTGCATTCTTCTGTTATCGCGTGCATATATTTTTGTTATTACTACAAGAACATGTATTTCAAATTTTGGCCTGAATGCAATTTATGTCTTATTGTGAAAGTTAACAAAAGTCTAACATTTACTTTCTTTTTTTTCATATTCATAAAGCGGACCGAAGCTCACTGTGGCATGTTTGCAAACTTGGCTGCATACTCGTTCATCGTGATTTACTTCGGAACTCATTTCCTTTCTACGCACGTATGAAATTTAGTCGTTTAGATGAGTTTCAGCATTCCAGAAAAAGCAACATGCTTCCCTCACCATTCTGTATGTATCAGATTCTGTGCGAGCATCGTGGTAATCCTGGAGTCGAGTTGTTGATCCGCACAGCAACAATTCATGAGCCGTAATTAGCGAAATAGGTCTATAACATTAACAAATGCCGGTAGTAAACTAATCCCGGCATCAAACTTAAAATCCTGAAACTTCTCAACTCCACTGGATGCACAGAAAGCCGAGTGGCGTAATATTTCTACAAAGTGTATGCATAAGAACAAAAATTCCAAAATCGGAGAGCATTGTTTCCACAATCTCCTTCGCTGGTTGTTTGGTGTAATATTCTAGTCAACTACACAATACTACTATCTCGTGCCATCATTTTAGCTATTCATTTTGCCTCTGCGTTCACGAAACGGTTTCCTATCTACTCGCTTGTTTAGCAAAGATTGCTTGGCCAGTTTGGCCAATATATAAAGGAGTATTTTGAAGACAAGATGCAAGTATGAATAAAACATTTAGGATGAACTCTTTCCTCTTAAAAAATGCGAAACTTGGTGCAGGCTTACGAGTCTTGGTAATGGGAAATTTGAGCGTAGAAACGTATTTATTAGAAACGTAAGCGTAGGCGTTAAAATACGGAACACGATGTGCGCAACGGCGATGTGTAATTCTCGGCCAGAATATTTTATGGCAGCCGCTGCTGCAGCACAAACAAGTTGGATTCTGCCACTCTCGCTGTACCTTCCGCCTTCACTTCCCTCCATGCCTTATCGCACGCCCTCGCCGTATGTGCCGCTACCACTTTCATCCCCACGCTTGTGAGCATCTTCCGCCTACCGCCACATGTTTAGTCACGAGCATGACAAAATTCATACGCCTAGTTGCCGCAGAAGGTATGTGTTAACAATCCTCGTCATCTTAACCGGTCTCCAATATAATAAATGCCAATATAGATATCAACCACCTTTAGGGCTCATTTTCCAGCAAATATCTTGCCGGCTGTGGCTCCTGTTGCGTGCATATCAGTGACAACTTTCTTATTACTAACATATATACTCTTCATGCGGAATGTTCCTCCTCTCAATCGATCATTGTTTCCGCTTCGAGCTGTGTGTTAGCGCGGAATCGCACTGCCTCTATTAGCTCCTTAGGCAGAGGGGCGAGAACCACAAAAGGAATATAAGCTGGCTTTTATTCTCGTAGGCAAAGAAAATAATTTTAGTGACAAATTTTTCATAACAAGTTGTCTGATTTGTTTTCTAACCGTACGGCTGCGCAAGGGCGCTTATTATCGTGTGTATTAATTGAATATAGTAAACCCGCGAAAATTCCAAGTTCTGCGTATGCATTTTTATGGCCAAATAATCATCCTAATTATCATTACCTATTCTTTACATAATATACATATTGTTCTATAACATATATTTATCTAATTTTCATACCCATTGGAAGAAACTTGAAATATTCATCACCAGCGCTTCGTCACTCTTACTTTACAGTGTTGGTTTTGCGATAAATTCTCTCTGCCTCGACTTCATTCTCCCACATTTCCTTTCATCCACGTCCAGCATCAACTACAACGCACCTCTATTTTCTAAGTGCCCATCTGCGTAGATGACGCATAAGTGTATTTTTGTATGCGTATGATGCAGCGTTATAAGAACAGCCTTGTTTTGCTATGCAGACAGTCATCAAAAAGGAGGAGCATTCGGTCCAACGTGATTTCGCGCTCTCGCCTCCCAGTTTTCAGAGCTACCATTGAACCACTCCCAACTTAAATCTCCGCGCCTAAATCCCAACATTGTGAGTAAGCAAAATATTCGGAAAGCCTATTATTATGTGTTCGTAGCATCTCTCTGCCTTCGCAAATTGACATTAGTACCTTTTTTTTTAATCGAGACGGCTCTTTTTCTGAAATCATTGAAAGTCATAGCATAGTAAAAGCGTAAGCTGCGCGGCATTAATAAAGAGCGCACATGTTTTCCATAAGATCGCGCAACTCCGGAAGCAGAGACGACTGAATCATGGTGTAGCTTAGCGTGTGGGTATCGTCGCATAAAATACCAAAATGGCACAACTGATCCAGAAAGCACGCAGGAAGCAGGGTATAAAAAGGGAGTGTCACAGAGCGGCGGAGCCGAGATGAACACAGGCAAAATTGCCGAGAAAGGAGGTCGCCAGCTAAAATCCAACCAAAACTCCAATTTTCTGAAAATCAAGTCCGCTATGTCTAATTATCAATCTGTCAGTAGCGCGTGCACAGACGGGTGTGCAATGTCAGGACGCGTGACGAGCCCTGATATAACCACTAGTATTCAGAGTGTTCAAAATCAATCTTCATGGTGAGGCCCACTCACAGCACGTCGCCTATAATGGTTATACAAAACGTTAAATCTTTATTTGGTAATACCTCGATGGAACACCTTTTCGAATCAGCAATTATAACATACGTTTGATTAAGCGAACTTTTTCTAGCCTATAATACAGAACTATGAATTCTAGAACCATTGTACATTCTTTCTCCTTCTGGCAAATCGTTACTGGCCCTGAAAATGAAGTGCACGGACGAGAGTTTAATAACACTGTCATTGAACAAAAGCAGGTCGGAACCGGTAATTTTCGAACTCCAATAAAAGTAAATCAAAGAAATAGTCCAAAGCTGCTTCAATTGACGGTACACGGCTATACAAGTTGAAATGTTCAGTTCTTTG
>JAJIZL010024791.1:3019-48266 GCA_023969395.1 Amblyomma maculatum
CCGTTCCGGCGCCTGTAGCTACCGATGGGCATCCCACGGCTGCCCATGCCACCTCTGCACCACTGACGTCCCAAGGTGCACTTGCTCAGCACCATTTGACCCACCCAACTTGGTCAGTTACCTCACGTCAGCGCGACCCTCCGGTTTTCGCCGGTCTCCGCGGTGACGACGTCGAAGACTGGCTACAGCAGTACGATCGGGTGAGCGCTTTTAACGGTTGGGACGCTTCTATGAAGCTACTCAACGTCTCATTCTACCTGAGTGACGTGGCTAAGACGTGGTTCCTCAACCATGAGGACGCCATTCCTGACTGGCCTCAATTCACGACACAGATCCGCCAGATATTTGGAACTGTTGGTGCTGGTCCGGCCTCTTTTCAAAAGAAGCTAGAGACCCGTGTGCAGCTTCCAGGAGAGACATACACATCCTACATTGAGGACGTACTCGCCCTTTGCCGGCGAGTTAACAATGGCATGGTCGAGGCTGAACGTGTCGGACATATTTTAAAAGGAATTGGCTCTTTTGCCTACGCAGCTCTAGCTGCCCAAAATCCCGTCACGGTGGCAGACATTCGTGCCACTTGCCAGCGACTTGACTATCTACAGTCGCGCCGCCTCAACAACACCTGGGATCCGAGCCAAATTCCCGAAACTGATCTGCGCACCATCATACGATCTATAATACGGGAAGAGCTCCACAATGATATTTCGTCGGTTCCTGCCTTCTCACGCCCACCTGCTCAATCTACTGGGTTGCGTGGCATTATCAAGGAGGAGCTTACTTCACTCAATCGTCCCATGGCTACAGAACCACCAGCCCCTCCCTACGTTCCGACGTATGCTGAAGTCACTGCGGCTCCTCCTCCTTGTCCTCCTGTCCATCACGCGCCTGTCCCACCCAGCCTCGCCGCCCTGTCCCCGCGACCACCGGTGTATGGTAATTGGCGGCCTCTCCCACCTCGTCCAGTATGTTTCTACTGCGGAATCCGCGGCCATGTAACACGCGTTTGTCGCCGACGACTGCGAGATGAGCGTGCGAGCTATGGGTACGTTCGACGTGACGACGCCTACCAGCTTCCTCCTCGCCAGTACTACACCGATAATGACCTCCGTCCCTCTTCCTCCCCGTCGACTTCTCCTGACCGGTCTAGGACAGCACGGCCATCGCGTCGTCGCTCCCCGTCACCCTTTCGCCGGACTTCGTCGCCCCTTCGCCCTCCATCTTCAGCTTCTGCCCGCCAAACGGAAAACTAACCTGTGCAGTTTCCGGAGGTAAAACTGCACCGCCTGTCGTCGCTCCAATTCCTCCTCTGCTCCCATCAAACATGTTGACTGTATTCCTTGAGGGACATGAACTGGAAGCTTTAATTGATACCGGCGCCGCTATTTCTATTATGAAACTTGACTTGTGTTTAAAACTGCGAAAAGTGCGCACACCTTATACCGGTCCTCCTTTACGTGCTGCAAATGGACAGAATATTAACCCTTGTGGAGCGTGTACAGCCCGAGTCACCATTGATGGCATCTTGCACTTCATTGAGTTTGCTGTCCTATCCTCCTGTGTCCATCAACTCATCTTCGGCTGGGATTTCCTCCAAAACGCCTCAGCAGTCATTACGTGTTCCCCTCCCACTATTGAAGTCACTGAATGCAACATTCTTGCCGATAGAGAACCACTTTCTTCCCGTGTAGTTATGCTTGCCGATCACGTCCTCTATACGGGCAACGAAGATATTCTATCTGTGACTTCTGACGCCGTCACCGATGGCGACGTCCTGATTACACCCAGCCCTCGTCTCCTGTCAAGAGGTATTATCATCATCGTGTCCCTTCTTCGCTTCTCCAGCGGTTCTTCTCTTCTCGCCGCATTCAACACCACATCAGAGCCCATTCTTCTGCGACGCGACTCTACTGTTGCATCAATTGCTTCCGCCCAGCCTGTCACACTTCTTCCCATTTCCACCTCCGATCGCTCTGATTCATCCCCTGCCTCGCTCAGTGCAGCACTTCGCCACACGATCAGCACCGACCTGACAACAGACCAGACAGACGCATTGCTCGCTGTATTGAACAAGCACGCAGACTCGTTCGACGTCAATTCCGGCACACTGGGTCAAACCGCTGCAGCAACGCATCGCATACTCACCGACGGATCAAGCATAGTTAGACGCCGGCCTTATCGTGTTTCTCCAACCGAGCGCAAAGTTATTCAGGAAAATGTTGCTGACATGCTTGCACGCAACATCATACGCCCATCGTCTAGTTCCTGGTCATCGCCTGTTGTGCTAGTGCAAAAAAAAGACGGTTCGGTTCGTTTTTGTGTAGATTACCGTGCTCTAAACAGAATAACTCGTAAGGATGTGTATCCCCTCCCTCGAATTGACGACGCCCTCGATTGTTTGCAAGGTGCCCAATTTTTCTCCAGCCTTGACTTAAGATCAGGCTACTGGCAGATCCCCATGAATGAAGATGATAAAGAGAAGACCGCCTTTGCAACACCGGACGGTTTATACGAATTCAATGTAATGCCTTTTGGACTCTGCAACGCTCCTGCTACATTCGAGCGTATGATTGACACAGTTCTCCGCGGCCTCAAATGGAAAACATGTCTCTGTTACTTAGATGACATCGTCATTTTTTCTTCGTCATTTCCTGATCACCTTACTCGTCTCGATGAAGTTTTGACAGCACTTTCCAGCGCTGGCCTACAGCTAAACACGAAGAAATGCCGTTTTGCATCAAAATCCATTAAAGTTCTTGGCCATCTCGTAAGCAGCGAAGGAATTAAGCCTGACCCTGAAAAAATCGCTGCTGCGCTGCACTTTCCCCGTCCAACTCGGGTCAAAGATCTCCGCAGTTTCCTCGGCTTGGCATCATACTTCCGCAGATTCATCCGCAATTTCGCCTCTATTGCCTCACCTTTACATGCGCTTCTTCACAACGACACGCCTTTCATCTGGTCTCCTGCTTGCGAAGAAGCATTTGAAACTCTGAAGCGTGCTCTGACTTCGGGTCCCGTCCTCTGCCATTTTGATGATAAAGCACCGACAATTTTGCACACCGACGCCAGTAGCCATGGCATTGGCGCTGTCCTTCTGCAACGCCAAAACACCTCTACAGAAAATGTTGTTGCCTATGCGAGCCGAACTCTGACTTCTGCGGAACAAAACTACACTATTACCGAACAAGAATGTCTCGCCGTCGTCTGGGCTGTTCAGAAGTTTCGTCCTTACCTGTACGGCCGTCACTTCACAGTCGTCACTGACCACCACGCCCTATGCTGGTTATCCACTTTGAAAAATCTGTCCGGTCGTCTCGGGCGGTGGATCCTCCGCCTTCAAGAGTACGACTTTACTGTCACTTACAAATCGGGCAAGAAGCACAAGGACGCCGACGCTCTCTCTCGTTGCCCTATTGCTTTGCCGTCGCAACCCATGTCCTCGCATTCCTCTCCTGTCCCAACGGAGTCAAGCCATTTAAACCCTACAGTTATGCAGTCTTTGAGCGCCGCCTCTATTGCTCCCATGCCAGATATACACTGCAATCTTGCTCACCACCAGAGTGCTGACCCTTACTGTCAAAAGCTGATTGATAGTCTCAGCGGTGTTATTAGACCTCCAAATGCCCGTCTCCGTCGTCGGCTCAAAAATTTCAAGTTACAGGATGGCACATTATTTTGGCACAACTACAGCCCACTGGGCCACACATGGGTTCCCGTAATTCCTTCTTCCCTGCGTCCTCAAGTTCTACAAGCCTTTCACGACGACCCCACCGCAGGTCACCTTGGGTACCACAAAACCTACGACCGCATCAAACGTCGTTTCTTCTGGCCTGGCCTTTCAACCTCAGTATTAAAATACGTAGCGTCTTGCATCCCTTGTCAACGACGCAAGCGGTCTACGTCGCCTCCTGCCGGTCTCTTGCAACCTCTCCCATGTCCTTCCACACCTTTCGAAGTCGTCGGAATCGACTTGTATGGACCCCTGCCCTTGACTCCAGCTGGCAACCGCTGGGTCGTTACTGCCGTTGACCACCTCACCCGATACGCTGAAACCGCAGCACTTCCTTCCGGCTCCGCTTCCGAAATCGCCAACTTCTTCCTCCACACCATACTTCTTCGCCACGGCGCCCCTCGCCTCCTCCTTAGCGATCGTGGCAAGTCGTTCCTCTCCACCGTCCTCGCCGCAGTGCTTCATGCTTCAGGCACGGTGCATAAAACTACATCTCCTTACCACCCTCAGACCAATGGCCTCACAGAACGCTTTCATCGCACCCTTTCTGATATGCTATCCACCTACATTCACCCTCAGCACAACAACTGGGACTCTTTACTCCCCTTTGTAACCTTCGCCTACAACACTGCCGTTCAACGAACCACCACCTACTCTCCGTTTTTTCTTGTTTATGCCCGCCATCCTACCTTCTCCCTCGAAGCATCTTTCTTCACAGCTTCTACTCCTTCTGCCGCGCCTTCCCACGAACAGTTCGTGTCTCGTATCGCCCACTGCCGTGATCGTGCCCGCCTTCAAACTGAAGCCACTCAAGCTTCCAGGAAAAGCACGTATGATGCGACTCATCGCTCAGTGTCTTTCCGCCCTGGAGACGAAGTGCTACTCTGGACACCTACTCGCATCCCCGGCCTGTGTGAAAAGTTTCTGAGCCGTTTTATTGGCCCGTACACGGTTCTGGAACAAACTTCCCCTGTAAACTATCTCATCACACCTGCATCGCCTGTTCGCGATCGTCGGTGTCGCGGCACCGAGATTGTGCACGTGTCGCGCTTGAAACCCTTTAACCGCCGACCTTAAGATTTAATTTGCGACCAGGATGGTCGCTTTCGTTCGGGAGGGGGAATGTTGTAAGCACTGTGAGTGACCTTCATCTTCATCTCAGCGTAATCATCATCGGTCATCGGGTCGTGCGAAGAAGACGAAGTGTTGCTAAGCTGTGGCTAGTCGGTAGCTGCTGCTTCGGCCTACCTGAAGTAAAAAGGTGAATTTGCTGGTGCGTTCTTCTGCCTCACAATATATATATATATATATATATATATATATATATATATATTACAAAATGAGGAGCAGCCATGTAGGTTTACCTCAGTTGCTTAGATAAAAGAATCGAAGTGTCTAAAGGTACGTCGGACGTATCCATTCGATTCTCGTAAAGATACGGCGGACGTCGATATACAGGCTCATGGCTATATGCACGTCGAACGCCGCTTGCTACGCGTGAATGAATCTTATCCTCTATGATATCAGCTAGCCGCGACTCTCGATGAGGTGCTACGAAGAGTGCATTCGTTCTAACATAAATCACGGTCTTCACTTAGGGTTGTGTACGGCAAGCATCGCTGTCACGCATATAGCTGCAGGCGATGCTACGTAAGCTCACGCACATTCACGAGCAGCTTTCGCTTCGCACTAAACTATCACCTCGATCTGCCCGTAATGCGAGCGAGCTATTCCTAGCATTTACGCTGTCTTAGGTCCTGCATCGACCTCCGAAGATCTAGCGTCGGCACAACACACACACACCTCGCCGTGCAGAACATTCGGCAGTCCAAAGTATGTATGTGAAATGGCATTATGCTCGTTCCTCACATCCAGACCGAGGAAAAAGGATGTTTCTAGCTAAATTCTTCGTTTAAATTCTACCTCAGAGCCGTGGCGGAAGAAATGCCGAATCTACTAGAGGCCTGCGCTGCTGCTGCGGCGAGCTGCACATCGACTCGTCGAGGCGAAGACCTACTGCACCGCACCGCAAGAGAGCACAACCGGAAAGCCGGAAGCGCGAATGATCCGAATTCCCTGTGAACGGCAATGTTCTTTGGTATTTAGGGGAAGACTAGACTAAAGTGCTTAGCCTGTATCTTTTTCTTGTCGTTGATTTTTGCGTACATGTAGTTTAAACCCCCGCATGCTCGAGGTTAGCGTGACCCGACTGAACGGCCGCGCAACTTTGAAACGATTGGGGTCGATATGCATATGCATCGCCGGACTTAGGTACGCGGTAGAAAATGTGCGCTGCACATTTCGTTGCAGAAGCTGACTCTTGGAATTTTGCAGAGTGTGCCATGCAAGTGATCGTTGCTACAACCACGCATCTATGTTCCCACGGCTGGCCTACCCCGAGGCGCATAAATGTTCAACCGTGGATGTATCAATAATCAAAGAGAGGACGGATTTTCACAATATTGGGTGCGAAATCGATAGCTACCAGTGCTCAGTGTTAGAGAAGTTCTGCTTTGATCATGCACAATTCAGTGTTTCAGGTGTGGTCACTAGCTATAAGTTTGAACAGTTCGCCTTTCAAGTCAGCGGCGCCAGCGATGGACCGGCGGAGCGATTTTCCACGCTACACCGCTGTCTTGCTAGAAAGCCCACCTAGGCGGCGTTTGACATTCAGCAGCTTTTTGTGGGCCCCGTAATTGAAAGCAACACCTTCAGAAACGCATTAAACGCTCAGAAATGTATTCTCTTCAACAGTTTCACTCCAGGCTGTCAAAGCAAGCGGACGTTCATAAAACATTTGAGCACTCCAGTCTTTAGAAGTCTGTAGAATCGCCTTCAGTTTGTAAAATTATTGGAATAGGTCACTTTCCGATCGCTGGGACATAGACCCTCATGACGGCGCTGTCACGTGAATAAGGACCACACCAGACCAAAAGCTTGTCTCATATAACATAGCTAACCAAGGTATACCTTACAGCATTGTGTTGATTTTTATGGTGCATAAGCGACTAATGCTGCCGTGCACCAAGAACAAGGTTTAATGTATTTATTTTGTGTGTAATGACTAAAATGTTCTTTAGGATTTAGCTTGTTTAGGAATATCTTAGGAAAACAAAAATGCAGGAAATTTGCACGTCTCTCCTAGGATCATGCTGGGATAGAAAGGGATCTGTTGCAAAATTGTACAAAATGTTTCCTCTTATTTTCTCGACTCTGGCGCACGTGTAAGATATGGTTTATTGTTAGTTCATCTCCACACTCCTTGCATATTGGTTTGTCCTCTTTCATAAGTATGAAGCTGTGTGTGAGGTGTGGGTATGTGTTTCGTGGAGATGACCTAAAATGGCCTCCATGCTGCGTTTTTGATTACTGCATGATTTCCATTCCTTAATGACAGGTTTGACAAGTATAGTTTCTAGTTTATTTCAATGTTTCAAAAATCCTGCCATTTCCCTCTCACTTTTCTTTGTACAAGCTTCTTGGTATCTTCATGCAGCATATTCACCCTCTGTAATTTAGCATTGCGTCAAGGTAACCTGGTTATTTTTTTTCATCACCTTTCAAGACAACTGTCCCGATTTCATAAAGTGTAGGGTTTCTGACGACTGGAACTCCTTGGAAGTCATAGAAATAAATGAGATCCACAATCATGAGCTATCTAGGGTATGCATATACATGTCCATCGCTCAGTGGAATGGTGTCAGTACGCTGTTAGAACAGGTCTTGTGGTAACAACAACCATTGTCTGAGGTGGTCCTTTAATGGGCATTGAAATGCTATGTAACTACAGGTACTGATAGAACTCTTGATCATGTTATGTGATGATGCGATTCTTGCATGCATATAGGTATACATTTCAGAATCTGCAGTGAACCACTTGACCATTTGCCACCAGTTTGTGTGAAAATGTATTTTTCATGCATGTTAACCAGTATTTAACAGATGATCCCTGTGTACAAGCCAAAAGTGCCACGAGCCAAATGTCATAAGGGCACACGACATGGCAGGAGCTGTTAAGTGAAGTTTACAGTTATATTTGAAATATGTTCTGGGAGGTTTCAGCTCCAATTAAGAAAGGTTGAGGCTTACAGGGGTCTATGCCAGGTTGTCTATCACCTAACCGGGCAGCCTACGACCGTATGCTAATGAGTATACCTGAGATAACAGAGACATGAATTAAGGAATTAGTAATTATGTTTGTAGCAAAGGGCATGTAAATTAACGGGAATCCACAGTGGGATCTGCAGACAAGAACCATTAACGCTGGCGCACCATCCCCTTACAGGTGGAGATTAGGAGTCTCCCTAATTTTTTTTCTGCTCAAAGCTTGTCATTTCCTCCGTTCTTCCAGATGAGGAAGATGTGAAAATGATAGCATCGAAAATTCCAGAGACCATCGTTAACAAGGATGCTGATCCCAACAGCGTAAAAAGGAACTTCAGAAAAGATGGGTGACTAGTAATGCTGGCAACAGTTCAAGCTAAGTGGAAAGGCATGAAATTGAAATGCAACATATGCAGAGATATGTTGTGAGACGGCCAGTCTGTGGTGTGCGACATCTGTCTCCATTAGTTTTATCAAGTGATTGGCCAAAGCAGATGGGGCTTGTGGTTTTGTGATAAGTGCAGTGTAGTAGTATAGATGCAACCTCGCCCATTAATAATTGGAGTGGAGTAAGTGCATTGTTTTGTTTTTGTAAGATGTTCATGGTTTCCATGCAAACATTATGAGAATTTTTTTTCCCAGAGAATGTTTGCTGAAATGTGAATATAATGTGCAATAAAACTAGTGTTTTCTTGCTATTTACTTTTCCTTGTATACATTAGTTCTGTGAAGAAAACCACCGGCTAGAAGGAAATGTAATAGCATGCATTTTGATACTTGACCCCGTTGTGTTGGCTCAGTATTTAGAGTGCTTGGCTGCTGAACCGAAAGGTGCAGATTTGGTTCCAGCCACAGCAGGGGCATTTCAATAGAGGCGAAACAATAGGCCGTCATGCACCGTGCAGTGTCAGTGCATGTAAAAGAACCCCACGTGGTCGAAATTATACCGGAGCCCTCAACTATTGTGTTCCTCATAGCCGTAGTTATTTTGGGATGCTAAACTAGATATATATCACATCATACTCCAAGTAAGATGCTATGTCAGTTAATGATACTCTAAATGATCAATTTTTTTCTGCATGGTACAGCAGCTGTTGTACAATTTTACTTTAGCCTTCATGAAGAATATCACACTGGCTCCACATGGCCTTCTGTTGACCCTTGATATGCGTCACAATCACACACCCGAGTATGTATTTGTCTAAGGGCACATATGCATGCAAGGAGGGGACCGTTACTTTCCATTTGTCAGAACTGAAATGCACGATCCACATCATTTCTGTAATTCAACTGCCTGCTATTTAAACTGTCCAGCATTGATGCAAGTTTCAAGGAACTGCAATTAGCAAATTAATCCAAGCAGGAAACCATGCCAAGAACTGCTTCGGTTTCATCTCTAACAACTGTTTGAGAATTAAAATTAGCCAAATGTTGCAAAACATAGATGAGAGGTTACAAAATCTAAAGAACAATGCAGCCTACCTGTGGCATGTAGGGTTTCACATCTTAAAGTGACATATGTAGCTATGAAAAATACCGCAGTGGAGAGCTCCAGACTAATTTGACTGCCCGGGCTTTGTACTTTGCGTTGATATCTTGCAGGAAACAGAAGCATTTGCATTTCACCTGCACCAAAGTGCGACTGCCATCACTGGCATTAAACATCACGACCTTGGGGCAAGTAGCCGAACTTGCCACTAAGATGTCGCAGCGTCTACGTGCATGCTATACACGTCAACCTTTCTAGCATTAAAGCTGTCGCATGCATGGCAGATATTCATGTTCAGCATTGGACTGACAAGTTTAAAAGTGTACTATTTGTGTTTGTCTAGCATGAAAAACAAAGGAAACTAAGGAAAAACGAAAAAAAAAGAACATATGTTGAAAAAGCACTAGTCATTGACACATAAAGCATATTCGTTCCTTTATTATGATAAAGTGGCCTTCAACAATAGTACAAAGCCTGAACATTTAGGAAGGTGCTGTGCCAGGCAGTTATTTTACACAATCCTGAATCATTTCACCTGTAGTAATGCGCATCCCGGCGGTGTGGGCTGGGCACTTATTTTTCGGTCCACTCCAACATGCGAAAACTGCATCATGTGCATTCCCATTTTCCGAGTTTTGAGCTCTGTAGTGCAGGCTAACAAATTGTCGATGACTTATTTTCGTCTGATTGTTGCACAGCGCGTGTAAATAAATTACCACTGCACCTAATAAACACTGACATGCACGTGCAACATCGCCGATCATAAACGGACACACTGATGTCCGTCCGGACATCGGCGCACTCATCACAGCACTCTTCGTAGTCTCACACAGCACTCTAGTAGGACTTAATCCGTACATCACAGCATCTCACGGTAAGCACAAACCACACCTCCAACAAACACGAATGACGCGATGCTTGGGCTAGAGACACGCCGGCGGCACCCAGCTTTTTCAAACGTTGGCTTTTTCAGCGCCGCTTGTATATATACTACGTAGAACTTACAGCAACAAACCTCAATGCGAGCAGAAAGCGATGCGTTACGTGACGCATCTCATCACAAATGGAAGTGAGGAAACTTTGAAGAATCAAAACTAAATAACTACATAACGACCGTCGTAGACGTTAATCCACATGATAACAAGGACCAAATGGCCGCGGGCTGGCCGTCAACACCGCGATTACATGCGCTTGCGCTCTGGTCGTGCTTGCCACCCTGCCGCGGTCCAACTCGCGTAAACCTATCATCATGCCATCACGTAGTATATCACCCATTTTAGGCACTATTCCTGCCACTGTACTATTCTTTGTAATTTCACATTTCACGCATGCAGTATCATACATCTTGCACCTCGCACGTACACCTCATACCAACTTCGATTTGGCTACATATGGCTACGATGTTGTTGCTACAACCACATCTGGGGATCTCGGATCCGTCCGGCTTTCCTGACGGATCCCAAGGCCCATATCGGAGAAAAATGCGTTGGGTCCGTCGGAAGAACCCTACCGATCGGGTTCGTCCGCCGTACCTCTGAAAAATATTTCCCGGATCCGTCCGTCGTATCCCGAAGAAAACGCACCGGGTCCGTCGGACGTACCTTTAAGACCATCGATCGGGTCCGTCGGACGTACCTTTAGCCACAGCCTAAAAGAATCCACAGCCTTTTCACCGATCGTTAAGCTCATCAAAATCAAAAACACACTAGGCACACAATAAACGCTCTTTTATTTGAGGCAACGTGTTTCCCAGCTTTCCTCTGGACATGCACAAGTAGAAAATATGCAGTGACACTGCGCATACACTGTAGAAAGTAGAGGCGCAATATTTTGCACCTACCGACTCGCCGCTACCCTTCAGAGTACCATTCGCCTAACGCACGCCTTCTGCCACGCCGTTTAGCAGAGATGGAGTCTACCCCTGTCGAATATTTAGGGTAAATAAAAGGTCTTAGCCTTTTTACGTGACATATAATACATTACAAGTTATTCTGAATACCATTCAGTGCACAACTCGGAAAGTATAAAATGCTTATGGTGCCATGAAATCCACAGATCAACTGCGTTCCAATATTTTTTCTGGAATCACCTTGCACAAGTAACGGGCTGTATGGAGCAATCATCAAGTGAAAGAATCCACCTAAAATGACTTCGCGTCGATCATACATTGTGGACTACCGACTAAATACATGAAAAGATGCCCAAGTAATGATACATATAGCGACGTAGCATTAAACAATAAACACGTGCCGACTCTTGCATTTCTTGTCTTGATGCAATGCATTCATTCTATTGAAGCGAGGCATAAACTGGGGAGGTCCCGAGTTCTTAATAAGGGGTGAGATTTTATAGCGCCCCTGGTCATGTGTTTGCTTCTTAAATATATAATTTCAGTTGCTCACGCACTTGTTTAGAGCAAAGAAAGACGTTAAAAATAAGGAAGCATTCTATTATTTACTGCAGGAGATATGAATGCAGCCGACTGCAGAACAAAAAGCTGCAATATGCGGCTTAAGGCGTCAGTGGTGATCATGAGCAGTAATTATGGGTATTGTTGTTATACTCTACCCTTCAGTGTACGTTTTAAGTGCTGAAGAATGCGACAGTGGGCAGAGCATGGGAGTATTGAGACAAGATATAAAGCAAGACACTTCAGTATTCATTGTTATGCTAGTCAGTTTCCAAATTTGACCGGTGTGGTGGAGGGATTTGATATCAATGTGACGCACGGCGCTGAACTTTGAGCACCTGCCACTACGGCCTAGTAGTGCATGTTCGTGAGGATGCCTAACATGTATGCAGCCCAATGTGGCATGACCGGCAAAAATATAAAACCCTGCTTACCAATCTTGTACGAGTGTGCTTGCGTAGTTCAGGGGTACATGTCTCATTCGAGATATGTGTTCTAGGGAATTTAATGCCCTAAAAAAATGTGCTGTCTATGTATCAGTATTTGCGATATGGCAATGCCATGTGCTTTTGTGACAGCTTAATGACAGCCAACTATTTAATGCACTGCCTGTATAGCGCCAACTGCCCCCGCACTGAGTCATGCTCTTTAGGGATATCAGATAGGGATACATAGAAATATACAAACTGAGAGTTTGTGTTTCATTCACGTGACACGACAAGATAGACAGGAAGTGTAAAAAATCAAAGCGTGGAATGTTCGCACTATATTTTCAGTCGCCATCCAAAAATTGATTTTGTTAGGCAAAATGAAATTGACACCGTGCTCACAAAGTTGCCCGTGGTGCTACTAATTGGAGAGATTTCCACATCAGTAGCGCCAGCAGCAACTGTGTCAGTACGCAGCCCATTTCATTTTGCCTATACAAAATTTCATATTTTCCTCTCGGGTGAGCCACATTATGCAAGAAAAAAGGTCGTTTCGTCCCGGTTCTTTGTGCTAGGAATCCTTTTCTTGCCCTCACTTGCCTCGACTTTGATACTTGCATCTGAGAAAACTGTTTGGGCAACGAATTTGCATGAAGGTGAACACGAATCTCATGGCCACCCTTCACTGAGCTAGCTGTAACGGGATTGTGGAAGAACACCTAACACTGAGATATCACAGCAGTTAGTGCATTACCCTAACAGCATATGCAACGCCTGCATGCAAAACCGGTGCAGCGGAGCTCATTGGCCATGGTGCTCGGTGGTAAAATAAGACGAACGGGATCTAATCCCATTGACGGCAGCTGCTTTTCAGTAGAGTTGAAATTGAAGACACCTGTCTGCTGTACGATATCACTGCATGTGAAAAAAAAAATTAGGGGTTCTAAACTTCAGCAACGCTCCGCTAGGCCTCTCCTATTAGCTTGAATAGCTTTGGGACACAGCACCAATTGGGTGTGATAACGCACAAGATGACATAGTAGTGCTTGAAAAAAAAGTAACATCTCAGGTGACAACATTGTATATAGGTAGATCACTGATGCGAAATTCACTTTAATACAGACTTGTGTATTTAACTAATAGTATAACTAACAGAAATAATATGAGTAGCATATACTTAGCATAGTAAGGCCTATCTCTAGCTTTTTTGCAAGTTTCATGTTTGGAGGGGTGAGAGCTTCCGCGCACATTCCATAAACTTAGAGCGCTCGCGAAGCGTGGAGCCACGTATCAAAGTAAAGAAACAGCAATCTGAGCCGTATGTTTTCGTAAACGATGCACATATTTATTTGTCAGTACTAATAAATTTTCAGCGTCGACCGTTTTAAGCCGCATAGGCAAAACCTGAATAGGTCCACTGTGAATTGACAGGTGCTGGTTTGTCCTCAGCTCCCATCTGTCTCTTGACAGTCCCCCAACGTAAAGTGTCTGCAAATCACAACACCAGACCAAAACTTGTTTGCAAGCTTTGGTAGCGCAGGCGGATATCTCAGCCGATTGAAAATATCTGTAGCGTTATTCTCATTATTTCTTCTAGAAGGACTACCAGCATTATTTATTTCAATGCTTTGCCATTATGACTTCAACTACGGTGACTTGCCTTTGTGTGTCGGTCCTTAAATTCTCACATACACGAATTTGGAAAGTGATGCTTGTTAGGGGACGTGGTTGAGTACTGATGGATTGGTGGGTTGTCGTGACAGATGTGAAGGTCGAATTGTCAGGAGCATCCATAGGGTCAGTACTATTGGGGTAGGAATCTAACCCACTGGCACCATTGAATGTCTAATCAGCAAGTTAATCCTAACTTCAGCAATAACGTCACTAGAATAAAGGGAGGATTTTTTCTCCTGCGACGTTCCGGTCAACTTGGCAGAAGGCATCATGTGAAACGTTTACGGACCCAATCCTGTTGAAATAAAGAAAAGCCATCGAAAGAGAAACTAATAAAATCATGCAAACGCAGCGTTGAGGATGCTAGAGCATTAAAATTCTGCGCGGCACCAGAGTGAATTCGCTCGTATTATTTCTTAGTGCGAAGGTACATGTGCAAACGGTTTTTGTATAACAGACCACTGAATTCTGAGAAAGATGAAGCAGAGAGAAGAAGCTATGTTCGTGGAACCAGACAGCTTTGGTATATTTAGGTATGTAGGAGGCTTGAAAAAACACCAATGAATACTTATCATATATGCAACACCTGTCAAGACTGCATGACGTTGTATCAGATCGACGTTGCAATGATGCGGTTACATCTGTTTCTTTGATATGCAGGCTTTCCCAGTACATCAGTTTCTCCCGCTGAGTGTGGCGCAGGCATATATGCATTATGACATCTTAAGGGTATATTAGCTATGAAATGACGGCTTAGTTCTTCTATTTCATTTACAGAAATTGCTTGGTTTGTCTAACAGACTGACAGCTAGCATCTGCATAATATATTCAAGTGCATAGATAGATGTCAGCATTTGATATCTGTCAAATGCATTAGCAAGCCTAATCTTCATCTACATATACAATCAACTACCACAGCTTGATTGCATCATACATGATTTTGAGTCTGATTTCACACATTCGACACAGAAAAGTCGGCAAGCATGTTTTTTGCTCAACTAGCAGTCGAAGATATGATACGCCAAATGCAAAATCTGCTGCGCAGTGATGTAAGATCTTAATTTCATTTCAAACGTATAGTATAAATTCCGCACAAAAATGGCACGAGGCATAACGTGCGCCTGCAGGCGTGCAGCAGCTTAAATTTAGAACAAACAAATGAGATAAGCATTATCAGTTTGAGTGAGCAGGGACTTCAAGAATACACAAGGACCTAAGGCTTAGCATTGAAAATGGCCGTACGCTGTTGGGCGTTTGAGGGGCTAGTTTTCACTCGTGTCTTTTTGTAGGCCTCCCGGACAGCCTCCGCAAGAGTCTCTGCGTTCTTTGTGTCCAGCCGACGCTGAGCTTCATAACAAAATATGCAGGAATAGACATTGCCTTTATTTAAACAGTAAAAATAGTGCCAATCTGTTCAAAAGCGTGTAGGGAGCGCTAGATCACAAGGTATCACATAAAGGTATTGATGACGTTAGAAAATAGAAGATTCTTACAGCAATCTCCAGCACAAAACACCAATGTGTGCTCTTGACGTGCCGCTGGGAGGTGAGTCTTCAAAATGCAAACCACAAATTCAACAGCGATTCCACATGCATTACTTGCAACCATTTTAGAATGCACGAAATAAATGAAGCCTACATTCTAATCCCAGCATGAAAATCTGCCATCATAGCATATTAAGACACCGACTACAAAGATGAAACAGTGGCCCACCAGAGTACCCAGTGAAGGCTGTCTGTGTTTCAAACTGCACACGAAATTTCGTGCCACTGTATTGGCATACAATGAAGCAAAAGGGCAAATATTCTTAATAATCATACGCACGAGTGTTTGCATGGACGCGGGAAGTAAAACCACTGCACGTAATGAACTATAACACAGCTTAGCGGTCTATGTAGGTATTTTTAATTCAATTTGATAAGGAATAAAGGTAGCCCCACAAACCATAGAAGTTGCTGCCTTCAGAAGAGAGGAGCTAGTAGAGTAACATGCATAGATTTGTAGATTTAGGCTGACTAGAAATTGATACATTGGGCATAACATTTGTGCACTTTTCTCCGTCATCGAAATAGTCAAGAACAAACTACTATTCGTTCAAAGCCGGGATGCCTATTTGTGTTTTATTGGGCATATAATAATGAAGTAAAATTATATTTTTAACTCCTTTGTATAAGGTTCATGGGTCTCATGAGTTGATACTGATATAAAAATACAGAATCCTTATGAAACAAAACAATAAGCTTGAAGTTCATGTTAGCAAAGCCTTTTTCTGATAAACGTTGCTACCACATGCAGTATTCTTAACGTTTATCTGTAGAGTTGAAGAACCGTAACTATGATATAGTTCGTGTGTTTTAATTTCTGTAGTGATGTAGTGTGTATTACTACGCATAACGGATGGGCAGTTCGCATGGGTAGGTGTTTCGAAATAGTGACGGTAAATAACTAGTCTTTATCAATGACTGTGGCGCTATCTTGCGGCTGCGCGCTGAAATAATCTGGTTCGCGTGTAACTGTAGTCTACGTCATTCAACGCATACGCTTGTGAAAGAGCGTGGGAAGGTTCTGAGCCATTGTTTTATTGATTGCATGGGCCATGGTAGCGAGCATATAGGTTCGATCATCACCATACAGCCACAGGGGCACAAATGCACTCCGAGAAGAATTTTTGCTGTGATAAACGGCTCGTGTATGATCCATGGTTGCGTGACCGTCCTCACAAGCGAAGGCCTACATGGATAAAAGCGGAGCGCGCTTAGAAGGAAAAAAATGAAAGAGGAATTGTATATTTTCGCAACGTCATGTTTAACAAACTGCCTCCGACTCGACTTTTGAACCGCATTGAGACATTTGCTGCCTTGTATGAAAAGCGGCTACTACTTCCTTACTGACTTTCCACTGCTTGTGTCCGTTTCAGTAATCATTCCTTTTGATTTGTTAAATTGTGTGAAACGTAATCCTTTTCTTTTTCTTACTCAAGCAAGCCGAAAATTGTATGCATTTCTTAATGCCTGTGGCCAGGTTACACATTGCGCCCAGGATAGAGTTTTTGTTGTAGGCAGCGGGATCGCATCGTGTTTTGTATGCGCACAGTGCGCTGATATTAGAGTCACTAGTTAAGTGTATCTAGTGACTAGATGATAGTAGCTTGTGGAGTCCGAAGCGCTCGTTTTGAGAATGTCTGCGGCATATCAGTGCTGCTAATATTATAGGTTCTCGCCCACGCAGTGTTGCATATATATCACTGTTGGAGTTTTCTACATTCAAGACTAATATGCACCTCGTGCTTAAACTGTTTCGAGTAATGAAGAAATGTCTTTATGTCATGTGTCGGTGCTTTGCTTGTTCTCGAGAGCGTATTTGTTTATGTTTGCAATCTCAAACGTCCTGCCACAAAGGCATGTGCACTGTACCTTCTCTCGATATGCAATGCTGGGTGCACATTGACGTAAAGTGGTTTATCTCGTTTGAGATAGCGTGAAATGCATCGAACAGTAAAAACTGGGAACAAGAGTAAGCTTTGCCATTTATTTACACTGGTAATTCTAGAATTCAAGCACAGTTTATGACTTGATTCCCTCTGCTTACTTTATATTCTTGTGTTTTCTATTGTATCATATCTATTCTATCTCAATATTTGATAAGATAAGTTCTGTGCGAGAAAACAGCATTCTCAGGTTTTAAAATTTCAGTATAAGAGCACTTCAAATATACAAGGTTTAGTAGATGCCCGATATAACCTATCTGCTGCAGTACTTTTGGAAGCAGCTGTACGAAGTGAATGGCTTGCATTGCCTTATTTCGCCTTTAGTACACACATGACTCCAAACAGGGTTGCGGCTTTCGCAGTTATCCAGCCAACGTCTTGAGATGAGAGTGATGCAGCTGTCATCAAGGCAATGATGGGGCAGTCAGAAGACCCATCCTGGCACGGAGAGGACTGGACTGGCCGCGTCGAACTTCAAAGGGATATTTCCCTGCTGCAACCCGGACAAAGATGTGGGATATAATATACCCGAAACAAATCATCAGAGAGGCCCTTCGGTAGGGGCAGTACCAAGAAGGTGATGCTGTGAAGGCATGATTTTGATGTTAGAAAAGATCTTGAGGTTGAAGTTTGGTTTTAGTACTGCACGTTGATTAAATACCCCTACTTTGCTACGTCACCTGACAGGTTTGTATTCGAAGGCAGTGATATTGGCCTACATCAGGTGAAATGCTCCTTCGCTTTCAAAAGCAAATCTGTTGGTGAAGTAGCAGCCTCACTCAAATTCTGCTGCAAATATTGATGGTGCCCTAGAACGTAAAGGATATCATGAAGAATATTATGAAGTCCAGAGCTTGGTGGGTGTTTCTTTAATGAGATGGTACGACTTTTCCATATGAAGGAACGATAGAAATGTAGTTTTGTAAGCTTCAGGTTTGGAACTGTGGCAAGTGAAAGACTAAGCACCCACCTCTACACATAGTTCTTTTTTTAGGGATTGAGAGGCCGGCAGTGGTTTCAGTAGCGGGTTGGAAATGTGAATAACTAAGACAATGGACATTGTGCGTTTGCGAATAAGGCGGCGTGAACACGACATGTTCATTGTTTTTAATAAAATATTGTGAAAGTTGCCCAACTGCGCGCATTATTGAGGCTATTATACAAATGATGCATCAAAGCAATGAATCAGAAAGGTAATGGCAATCAGATATTATGGATAGAAAGAGAAAAGTCTCTAATGAAAACCGATGTTAGCCAGCTTTAATATATGGTGACATGCTACTCTGCATGGGCGATTACGGAATAAAGATGGAAGGAGGGTTAGGAAAGAGAGCGGTGATTGAAGACATAATGATGGCTTTTTGAATAATACCGAAGTCGAGTAGTGAGCTTGTATAGCGCAATGATCAAGTGGGTGAGTAATTTAGATTTTGTTTAATATACCAATATCATCCAAATAGCCAAATAAGAATGTCATCGCACGGCGCTGCTGACTGTAGCAGACTAAAGGGCCTAGTATAGCATCAAGTGTGAGTGGCACATGGATGACAGACTGCATGTTTTTTTTTTAATAATGCGCAAGTTCATTGGCGTACGTGGACATTCGCGAAGGACAATAATTACGATCTGGATTGCGCCGCAGGTGTCATAAAACGGATGTCTACTTGCTTGAATCGGTGTCGCAGACTGCTCGCAAAGGCAACATTGAGGCGGATATGATGGTAAATTGTAGATGACGCGGAAGCCCAAATGGTAGTTCTGATTTGAGATGTGGGTCAATGCTATAGAGAAAGGGATAATGATGACATGACAAGATCTAGAGGCCGCTCTTCTCATCCTGGGTATATCGCTTAGCGAGTTGAGACGCATTTGATTTTGTGAAGCAGATGCGCTTATAGTTCTGATGTTGCAGACCTTTGCGGGCCACTTCGCCAGCTCGCTTGTTTACCAGGATGCCGCAGTTAGCAGGAGAACTTTGAAAAAATACATGACCTTCCGTAACAGCCAGGTGGTGCAGGTATCCAATGTCATGAGAAATTGGCTGCTGATATGTTCTCTTGAGTAGGTGTGACATGGTGTGACCACCTTGCGAGGCCCGTGAAGAAGACCCATCACATTGGATTATGACACAAAATATAGGAAAGAGTTTCTTTTATTCCTTAGAGTACTCCTGTTTACCCTCAAAACCCCCGTGGGTTTTATTTACTTGTGTTTGCCTATGTACTCTTTCCGGTTTTTTTTTCCTTACCATTTTTTTTAAGCGCCATTCGGGGCACTTTGTGCCGCTTGCTGTTTATTGTGTCTAATCTGTGTGTGCCATTGTGCTTTAATCTGTGTCGCGTAGTTCTTTTTCTTAATGATATAATAATTTCCGCGTCGTACTATTTTGTTTGTTCATATATCAATTACCTTTGTATTTTTTGCCTGTTTCCTTACATTTTATGTATATATTGCACTGTATAGATTTTATGTCCCCCTTACACAATGCCTAATGGGCCTGTAAGGTATTTTCAAATAAATGAATAAATAAATAAATCTTTCTATGGCACTGCGCATGAAGACGTTGAGGATTGGCTAACTCAGTTCGAACGAGTCGCTTCCTTTAATCAGTGGGACGACAACTTAAAGCTACGGAACGCCATTTTCTGCCTGGAAGATCATGCTTTGACATGGTATGAGAACCGAGACAGCGGTGGCGTAGCGGTAGAACAACCGCCTCGCATGCAAAAGGACCGAGGTTCAAATCCCGGTGCCGCGCAATTCTCCACCGGACTAAAAAAAAAAATCCGCGTGTCGATGGAATTGCATAAACAGGTTTTGGGTGCGACCTGATGCCGGTGAACACATCCAGCAACGCACTCCCTCACCAGAATAGGAGTTGGCCACCCTGGTGCAGTAATTGGCCACGACCTCCTATGATAAGCTCCATAAAACCCCGGCCCTCAGTCACCAGCGGCTGCGGAACAACTGACCACGGCGGCGGTCAGACCTGTGACGCAGTAGGGGGTGCTAAGAATACCTGGTTCCGCTGGACAGGCCGCCATTGGAAACTGACCCTGGCAACGTTTAACGCTAGAACTCTAGCTAGTGAAGCTAGTTCAGCAGTACTGCTAGATGAACTAGAGGGTGTGAAATGGGTTATCATAGGGCTTAGTGAGGCTAGGAGGCCGAATGAGGCATATACTGTACTGAAGAATGGCCATGTACTGTGTTATCGAGGTTTACCAGAGAGGCGACAACCAGGAGTAGGTTTCCTTGTCAATACGTATATAGCGGGTAATATAGATGAATTCTATAGTATTAATGAGAGGGTGGCAGGCATCGTAATTAGGCTTAATAAGCGATTTAAACGGAAGGTTGTACAGGCCTATGCACCCACATGTAGTTATGATGACCAGGCAGTTGAAAGCTTCTATGAAGATGTAGAATCGGCAATGCGAAAAGTAAAGACGCAGTATACTATAGTAATGGGCGACCTCAATGCCAAGGTAGGAAAAAAGAAGGCAGGAGACCAGGCAGTAGGTGACTATGGCATTGGTTCTAGGAACAAGAGGGGGGTGTTACTAGCTGAGTCTACAGAGCGCAATAACTTAATAATCATGAATACCTTCTTCAGCAAACGGAAGAACAGGAAATGGACATGGAAAAGTCCTAACCGGGAGACTAAAAATGAAATTGACTTCATAATGTGTTCAACCCCCGCCGTTATGCAAGATGTAGAGATAATCGGGAAAGTTCGATGTAGTGACCACAGGATGGTGAGGTCCCGAATTAGCCTACATCTGAAGAAGGAACGCAACAGATTAGTAAGAAAGAAACCCATCAACGAATTAGCGGTGAGGGGGAGGGTAGAAGAGTTCAGGATCTCGCTACAGAATAGATATTCAGCTCTAAACGTGGATGGCGACATTACCCAAGAAGCAATGAACAATAATTTCAGAGATATCATTACTGAATGTGCGGTAGAAGTAGGCGGTAGGATAGTTAGAGAGGATACCGGTAAGCTGTCTAAGGAGATGAAAGATGTGATTAAGAAACGGCAGAGTATGAAAGCTTCCAATCCAACAGACCAGATTGAATTGGCCGAGATATCAAAGCTAATCAATAAGTGCAAGGTGGCCGATATAAGGAAGTATAACATTGAGAAAATTGAGCTTGCTGTAAAGAACGGGGGAAGCCTTAAAGCGGTAAAGAAGAAATTGGGCATAGGCAAAAACCAGATGTATGCGATAAGGGACAATGCGGGCAACGTCATCACGAATAGTGAGAAGATAGTCAAAGAAGCCGAGCAGTTCTATAGACCGTTTTATCATGGGCGCTGCCATTTTGTGTATGTGGCGCCATCTAGCGGCCGAGTTGTGCCATGCTGGTATGTGGGGTCCCATCCGCGGAACAGACGACAATTAGCGCAAATCGGCATTTTGGAGCTTTCGCATGCTATGTTTTTCTTTCTGAAAGTAGCTAGCTGAAAGAAGAAAAAAATTTCTGCGGCAGCGAAGCTATTCGGTCAGAAATGAGAAAAAATTATGCTCCTGATTAGGTCGGCTGAAGGCTACAAGCCTGGTTACAATTAATGTGTAACTTTTTTGTGGCACAGAGAGGCGGCGGCGCACCACTAGCCGCGAGGGCAGCTTTCGATGTACTTTTTATTCTTAAATGATTTCTAGACACGGCTTACCGTAACAATTTGAGGAAAGAAAGAAAGCGAATGTAGCCGTTTCATGTCACGTTTAGGAGCAATGCTAATCGCGCTACATTTGTTGGGTCAACCGATCATTCATATAATCTTTACTGCTTGAGCGGCTACTGCGGAAGTTCCCACACCTCCACTGGGGTTCTATTCTTAAGTATCCATTATCCATTTCGGATCCATTTAATCTACCCTGGCTACTTTTGTTGGGTGACAATCAGGCAGGGTGTTCAAGCGTCCACTACCAGACAATCGGATTTCAGCATTGCCTACATGACTCAACCACCTGTATGCCGGTGTGTGCGGGGTGTGGCGATGACTTCTCAATATCGGGAGCTGCTATCCTGAAATTTCTCTGACTGGGCGTTAGTTGCGTTTGTCTGACGATGCCGTCATGCTGACATCCAAATACAAGATAAAATGGACAATTGATACCTATTTAATAGTGACCTTAAATTATTTCCGATAATGACCTCATCGAAAGTTGCTTTTGTCAACAATTATATAGACCATTTTTCGTCGCAAGGTTTTCTTACTGCAAGCAATCACTGCTATTCCTATGATCATATTCCCCTTTATTATCAGACCCCGCCGGGGTGGCGCAGTGGTTACGGCGCTCGACTACTGTTCCCAAGGACACGGGATGGAATCCCGGCCTCGGCGGCCGCTTTTCGGTGCAGGCGAAAAGCAAGGCGCCCGTGCGCTGTGCGATGTCAGCGCACGTTAAAGAACACCAAGTGGTCGAAATTTCCGGAGTCCTCCACTACGGCCTCTATTATAGTCCGAGTCGCTTTGGGACGTTAAACCCCACAAACCAAACCAAACCTTTATTATCGGCAGCAAAATCTTACGAGATGCGTGTTTTCAAAAAAAAAAAAAAATTTGTAGCGCTGTTTCACTAAATAAATTGACAACCAATTTATTATTATATCGTTGTCTTCAAGTGGGACAGGTTCTTTCATACTTGCATTAACCTCAGGTGACTTAATCGAAATAGTTCTTCTTTACCTGGCAGCAGCTCGTAAATATTTGCCGAAGGAATATCATCCGCTTGTTGCCCAAAGACTGCCGTTGTTGCACGAATATTCCGTTTTTCCGGCCCGTACTCGACAAACACAGTGTTCGGAACTCGCACGAAAGGCTGCCAAAGCTAAACATTTCCGGTTGGGGCTTGAAATTCAGAAGCTGCTCGTCTTAGCCCAATTGAGCGAGTTGCAAGTGGAACAGTGTAGAGCGACACACGAGCATACCACCGCTGTTAATCTTTTATCTTCTGTTAATCATCTCCTTTTGATTGTTATTTTTTTGTTAATGCCAGCAACTGAGTAAAAAAAAAATATTGTGCTAACCGCTGCAGCTCTTAGCAGTTAAACTGCGGCCGGCGGAAATGAAACGATCAGGGAAATGAAGGAAAGAAAGGGACGAAAGAAGAAAGAACCAGGGAAAGAAAGCATATCGCTCACATCAGCATATCGGCTTAGATACTTTGCGGCTATTCAAGACACTCTGTGTGCAAAAGACTGCAACGTGTGCCCTTTCTCCGTAGAATGCCTTGCCGCCCCCGCTGCTATCCGCGCGTCCCCACATACCAGACAGGAGGAGCCGCACAGCGCGTTCCTGTTCGAGGTTATTTTCCTCCTCGCCGCGAAAACGGTCTATACAGATCTCTACAGTAGCCAAAGAAGTCAGGACCGTAATGAGATTGGCGGTAGAAAAAAACAGTCAGATGTTCCACCAGTGACGAAGGACGAGGTCAAGGAAGCATTAGAAAATATGAGAAGGGGGAAATCAGCTGGAGAGGATCAGATAACTACAGATTTGTTGAAGGACGGGGGCGATATCGTGTTAGAAAAACTGGCAACCCTGTATACGCAGTGCCTGGTGTCAGCGACGGTACCGGAACCATGGAAGAATGCAAATATTATCCTCATTCATAAGAAAGGGGACTCTAAGGACCTTAAAAATTATAGACCAATCAGCTTACTGTCTGTTACGTATAGGGTATTTAGTATTAAGGTAATCGCTAATAGAATCAGGATAACCTTAGAATGCAATCAAGCAAAGGATCAAGCAGGTTTTCGGAAACGGTACTCTACTATCGATCATATCTATACCATCAATCGGGTGATAGAAAAATGCTCGGAATATAACCAGCCCTTATACACAGCATTCATTGATTACGAAAAAGCATTTGACTCAGTTGAAACCTCGGCGGTGATGCAGGCACCGCGAAATCAGGGGGTAGACGAGCCGTACGTGAAGGTGCCGCTCTGCCCCACTTTCTTGTCTACAGGCATAAATTACTCTGTTGGTTCGGTGCATGCTGCCAACCGCTTTCTACTGGGCGCACCGCCGACAGGAGTCACGGAAATCTGACCTCTGGCGCACCTCCAGGTCGACTATTGTTATGCTGCCATTGTGGTGAGGCAGGTAAATCTCTGGTGGCGGTGCCCTTACTGAGAAATGGGACCGTGGGGCGTTTTCCAGGACATTCCTCGTCCACGGCATGACGAGCGGCCACACAAAATTGAGGAGTACGTCACCCATCGTGATGCCCTCGCCATCTTCGACGTGCTACTAATAGCGGTAACCTTCGGCTCGTCTCAGTGGTCGAAGTCACTAGAGCACTCCACTACGGCTTCTCTCGTACCCTTAGTCGCATGAACCGAATCGAACCCTTCCCTTTATTTCTTTGCATTCCTTGCTACTTCCGCCGTCGTTTCTTGATCAGAGCAGTTTATTAGCTCGGTATTTTTGCCTTTCATGCCATTGTATTTATTTTTTATTTATCCATCCACAATTGTCCACGGAAGATATTACACGAGGAGTGGGCTAAAAAGCAATATTAATAGCGGATATAGATGATCTTCGATGACAGATTTGAAGTGACGTGTATTGATGAAGGTTGATGGACGGTGATTCTAGTCGTTGGCTGTTGTGATGAAGAAAGACTGTTGATAGGTTACAGTGCGAGATCACTCAGGTTAGACTACATTTCGTGGTTGAAACTATGATAAAATCGGTGATACATGGAAAGACGGGCGATTTTGCGACGACAGACTAGTGTGGGAAATGGAGCTTAAATTTTAGCGCAGAAACACAAGTTTGATAAAAGTAGTCAGAACAAATTATTCTTGCAGCACGATTCTGGACAGAATCAAGCTTGATAAGATTAGCATAGAAGGAATTATACACGGTACATGCAAACTCAAGTTTTGGACGGATAAAGGTTAGGTAAGCAAGCAGTTTTAGGGAACGAGAGGCTAATGAAAGGTTATACGCCCTAAATACCCTAGGACATAATTTGCTGAATTAGTCACACAATGCATTTGATGGAAGGTATTTGTAGGGGCCAATTGAAAATATACGATTAGAGGTAATTATGTAAGTATTATCCTTGTGATTACGGCGGCGATGTAAATACAGAAGTTTTAGGGCTATTTAATGACATAAGCTAAGCTCCGCAGCATTCTTTGATGCAGACAAGATCTTGAAGGATGCTGACGTCAGTCAGAGTTTTAGGGCGGTAGATAACACAATCATCTGCAAATAGTTGAACATTAGACCTGGCGTTAAAGGGTAAATCATTTGTATAGACAAGAAATAGAAGACGACCTAATACGAGACCTAAAGAGAGACGAGCGTGAATTAACATGGCCGAATTAATAGCGATCAGTCAGGAATGCACGAATCCAATCCAGAACTGATGGATGATGGTTTAGGAGTGTCAGTTTAAGTATTAGGCGTTTATGAGGGACACTCTCAAATGCTTTTTTGGATTCAAGGAAAATGGAATGTGCGGGAATGTTGCAATCAAGGCATGCATGTATATCGTGAAGAAAGAGAACAAGATGAGTGTCACTGGAACGACCTTTAAGGACGCCATGCTGGATAGGATAGAAGAATTTATTTGATAATCAAAAGTGGGCTGTGTGCGAATATATTATATGTTCCATGATTTTACAACAAACACTGGCTAATGAGATTGGCCTCTGATTAAGGGTGAAGGTCGGGTATCTTTCTTGTAGACTGGAATGACCTTTCCGATCCACAAGTCACGTGGTAATGAGAACGGAGAAAGCGATTGCGGCAAAATTAAGGGTATACGTGGTCTTTGATGTTCCTTAGGATTTTTGCGTTGCTACCGTCCAAACCTGGTGATGAAGATTTTTAGTGCACTGTGATTTTAGCAATGCCGTGTGCCTCAAGGATAATATGCGGATGGAGACAGTAAGGGGCTTCAGATAGCTTGTCAAAGGGTTCCTGTGTGAATACGGAGCAAAATGTGTCATTTAGAATATCTGAAACGTCGGGTTCGGATAGAGAAACTCCATAATTATCACTGAAGGAAATGTTTAATGTAGAGGGCTTATCATTTTCCAAACGCGCTTCGGGTTATTTTCAGCATAATAGGTAAGCTGGTAGAGAAGTTTTTCTTAGTTCTGGCTTCCTCGGAATCATAGCAGCTGCTGTGTGATATTTATTACAGGCCTTGGCTGTACCGATAGTTTTAGCTGCACGAAATAATTGCTTCTTCTTGTTGCATAGACTTTTCAGTGTCCGTTAAATCATGATGAACCAGGGCGTTCTGTTGTGGTGATAGTCAGAACACATATGGTGATTGACATTGCATTTCGGACTTGAAAAATAACCAGTTATATCTGAGGGAGCGGTATGAAAAGCCAGATGTGAACGTATCTTGAAAATTACAAGATCACAGTTGAAGCCTGCGTAATCACTTTATCGTAAAGGCTAATTGTTTTTATCTTTTCCTGTTTTGTGTATGACAAGGGAATGTAGCATAATTGTTCAACTGATCGCTAAAACCTTCGAGATAAGTGATGGTTGAGAAGCTATCTGGTTGCGACGTCAGCACGAGGTCCAGGGTATTACCAGAATGATCAATGATTCGAGTGAGACGGTCAATAACTTGATCTTACCAGTATGTCGGATGCAGATGGCTCAGTGGATGGCTCTGTATTAGATTCAATATCGCGGGTCATCAGAAGCAAGTCGAAAATAACGCAAGAACATTATTGAAGAATATTACGTGCACATAGTGGGCTCGGTAGCATGAAGTGTAAACGGTTGCTTGAGATGTCAACAGCACAAAATAAGAGCCATAGTTGTAAAGAGTGTAAAATAAAGCAGAAAACGGATAACTCCTTATTACAGCTGCTCTTCGCTGCTGCGAAAATCGCTGTCTTGTGAATGAATGAATGAATGAATGAATGAAAATTTTTATTTACACAAAGGGAATTCTCCCGGCGTTGGTGGGGCCCTCAGTCCAGGGCCCCAGTGGCCTTTGCCGTCTTGCGCGCTCTGTCAATCAGCTTGAGCTGGTCGTCAGGCGTCGAGCAGGACAGCGCAGCCTCCCACTGCTCCGGTGTTGGTGTGGTGTTTATTGGTGCTACCTGTGTTTCGTGACAGGCCCATGTAACATGGTAGATTTGACTGAAGATAAAGCGCACGGGAAGACGCACACAAAAGAAGAAGACACAGGACACGGTGGTGGTAACATGGTAGAGTGTAGGGGGTTCTCCGCATAGTGGGCATTTATTTTCATATGTAGTGGGGTGGATTTTACTGAGTAGACTCAGATTGGGGTTTGTGTTAGTCTGTAGCTGTCTCCAGGCAACCGACTGCTCTCTATTGAGGTCTTCGTGGGGAGGTGGATAGATCCTCCTTAAGGCTCTTTGATGTTCAAGGATGGCTCCATAGCGTCTAGTGACTGTGTCCGGTTCCCTGTCGTTGTGCGCCCCCCGGTTGGCGTATGCTCGGGCATTGGCGTCGGCACGTTGGTTACCTTTGACAGTCTCATGGCCTGGTGTCCACGTCATGAAGCATCTCGAAAAGCTGATTTTTCTTGCCTTGAGTATGCGGATGGCCACAGTGGATATGCGTCCGCTGCTATACCTTCTGCATGCTTCTTGCGAGTCCGTAATTATTTTTGTGGTAGCCTCCTCACCCTGGTGGGTCATAGCGAGAGCGATTGCCGCTTCCTCAGCCTCGAGAATGTTGTTGCTCTTGATCGAGGCGCAGTTGACTTCTTTAAGCTGGTGATTAACCACACTGGCTACCGCTCCGCGTTGTTCTTTGTATGTGGTCGCGTCGACGTACAATATGTTTTTTTCCCCTGCGAGGCTTCTTTCGTGTGCCTCGGATCTTGCCTCTCTTCTGGCCTTCTGTATTTTCGGATGCATGTTTTTCGGAATCGGGTTGACCTTAATGATCTCTCTTATTTCTTTCGGTATGCTGCCCGTGCTGTTTATTTCTCTGCAAGCATCTCTCATGCCCAGTATATTTAGCGTGTTCCTTCCCGTTTGCGTCTGCATGAGTCTTATTTTCTGCGCGAGAAGGTGGGCCTCGATGTGCTCTTGCACTGTGTTGTTTATGCCCAGTTTATTGAATTTTTCGGTCGAGGTGTTGACCGGTAGTCGAAGAGCGCATCTGTAGGCTTTCCTCAGGATTGCCTCCAGTTGTTCTTTTTCCTGTTCGAGCGGAATTTGGTAGGGGACGCCATATATAATTCGGCTTTCAACGAGGGCCTGTACTAGCCTACATGTGTCCTCCTCGGACATGCCTCGTCTTCTGTTGGAGATTCTTGCTATCATTCGCGTGATCTTCGCGGTGGTACTTGCTAGCTGCCTGATTGTTTGATCTAAACGGCAATTGCTTTGTATCCGCCTGCCAAGGATTTTCATTTGCGATACTTCCGGGATCTTCTTTTGCCCTATGTAGATGTCTATGGAGTTGTGCAGATCGTACCCTCTTCTGTGGACTCTGAGCACCTCAGATTTCTCCGGAGAACATTCAAGGCCGCAATGTCGAGCATATGCGTTAACAGCGTCTGCTGCTCTCTGCAGACAGTCTTGCTTTTCTCCTAAGGATCCCCTGGTCACCCAGATCGTGATGTCATCAGCATAGATAGCATGTCTGGCTCCTTCAATTTCTTCGAGTTTTTTCGCTAAGCCGATCATAACAATGTTAAAGAGCATAGGGGATATCACTGAGCCTTGCGGTGTTCCCTTTTTGGGGGTCGGGAAGGTGTCTGTCCTGATGCCGCCTATTCCAATGGTGGCGGTTCTGTTACTCAAGAAGGCTTTCACGTAGCTGTGTATTCTCTGCCCGCAATCTAAGTTGCAGAGCCCGTCTAGCACTGCCCTGTGACTGACATTGTCGAATGCCGCTTTGAGGTCGAGCGCGAGCAAGATGTTTTCTCCGTATTTCGGGACCGTGTTAAGCACCTCCTCCTTGATCTGCAGGAGGATGTCCTGTGTTGATAGATGTTTTCGGAATCCGAACATAGTGTGCGGCATGAGGTCATTGTCATCCAGGTGGGTCTGCAACCTCTGAAGCACAATTCTTTCGTATACCTTTCCCAAACATGACGTCAATGAAATGGGTCGTAGATTTTCTAGGCTGGGAGTTTTTCCGGATTTAGGAATCATTACTATTTCCGCATGTGACCAGTCTTTCGGGATGGTCCCCTGCTCCCAGTGTGTGTTGATGAATTCAGTAAATCTGTGGATTGAATTCTCGTCCAACTTCCTAATCATGGCGTTTGTAATGCCATCCTTGCCTGGGGTGGTGTTTTTTGTGGCAGACATAACAGCGTGTCTGACTTCTTCTATAGTAATGGGTTCGTCAAGAGTGGGATTTGCTTCTCTCGTGTATGGCGAGCTGTAGTCGGCGCCCATTTCGTCACCGATGTATCGCTGCTTGATTTTCTCTAGCAGTTCCCGGTCTGTACCTTGAAATTGGTGCGCGATCCTTTGGATTGTCTTATGGTTTTCACATTTGGTCTTAGTTGGGTCTATGAGAGCCGTTAGCAATGCCCAAGTCTTGGCCAAACCTAGAGTCCCTTGTAGATCGTTGCATTTCTGGTCCCAGTCCCGTTTCGAGAGCTCCATCGCATATTCTTCGGCTTGTTTTGTGACCTCGGCGATCTTTAGCTTGAGCTTTCTGTTGGGCTTCTGCCTTTTCCATCTCTTTAGCAACCCCCGTCTAGCATGCCAGAGGTGTAAGAGATGTTTATCCACGTTGGGCGTTTTGTTGGTGAGAGTGACCTTCTTAGTGACTTTTTCCCAGTCGGATTTGATACCCTCTACCCAATCCTTAATGTCCTTGATCTGTGTATCCTCGGACTCCGCCCTGGTCTTTCTATAGGCTTCCCACTGTGTGAGTCTAGCTTGGCCATAATGTTTCCTGATCGGAAGAGTTTCTATCTGGATGCGCAAGATGCAGTGGTCACTGCCTAGCGTCTCCCCGTCGTTTTCCCATCTTGCCTGCCTTATTCCTTTGACGAACGCTAAGTCTGGGCACGAATCGCGGTTGATGCTATTTCCCACTCGCGTTGGCTGGGTGTGATCTGTGATTAGGCTGAGGCTTCTGCGATCAGCTTCTCTGGCTAGATCCTTGCCTTTCGGAGTTTCTCTGACATAGCCCCAGCTTTTATGCCAGGCATTAAAGTCCCCAAGGATGAGAAGACCCCTCTTGCCTGCTGCTTGTTCTGCCTTGCCCAGCAGGTAGCTGAAGCTAGCGTTCTTTTGGCTGGGCGGGCTGTATACGTTATGCAGGAAGATGCTTTCTTGGCTTCTCTTTTGGGTAATGACTTCGATAAGAACGTGGTCAATGTCCGTTCCGTCGATGCCGTGTCTGATTGCGGTGATAGTTTTGGAAACCAGCGTGGCGACCTTGTTTTCCCCCTGCCCCTCATATGCTGAGTAACCCGGGAGAGTAGGTGAGCAGCCGGTTTCCTGTAGGGCGATTATGTCTGGCGGTACTGTACAATTTGTGATATGTTGTTTAAGAAGACCCCGCTTTTTGCTGATCCCGCGGCAGTTCCATTGCCATATTTCAAGGGTTTCCAACTTGATCGAGCTCTTACGATGCCTCGCCATGCTCGGTCAATGGCCTATCATAGGGTTTGCCTCTGGATTTCATGCTCGTGAATTGTACTAGGCGTTCTCTATCTCTTTGCGCCTCTGCCTGGATGTTAGAAATGAGATTACTAAGATTAGCTATTGAGTTGTTCATGGCTGCAATGGCAGTTGCGAATTCTTGCCGCCCTATGGTGGCTGGCTGAGTTTCATCTGTTCGCGCGTTCGTGTCAGTCTGCCCTGTTCTCTGGGCTTTGAGCTCTTCTATAAGGTCGTTAAGTTTCTGTCTCAGTTCAGCATTTTCCGCCCTGAGTGTCTGAATGGTTTGTCTTAGTTCTTGCACTTCGTTAAGTTGTCCACTAGTGTTTTTACTGAATTGTGCCTGCTCGTTCGTGTTCTTTGGAACAGTGGGAGAAGTAGAGAAAAGCTGCGCTGCCCAGCTCAACTTACTCTGTTCCTCCTTTTTTATCTTCTTCCGCTGCTGCCCCTTTTTTGTTTCTGGTGGCTCCCTGGTCCTTGATCTCGAGCGCGACGCCGACCTGGACCTGGAGCGCGACGCCGACCTGGACCTGGATGGCGAAGTAGCATCTGAGCTGAACCAGCGTTTCCGAGCCCGGCCGCGTCCGCCCGTGCCGCCATCGCCCTTTGCTGCGCTGTCGGTTTCCTCTTTCGTTCTGGTCCGTGGACTGCTCGGTTTTCTTAGGCGTTGCTTGCACCCCTTTGCCCCTGTGGGATGCGCTTCCTTGCAGAGCGCACACCTGGGCTCACACGAATGACCGTCCTCGATGACTGGTTCACCGCAGTTCGAGCACACAACGGCGTCAGGTGTCGGGCATACGTCCGCCCTATGCCCAGGCTTGAAGCATATATAGCAAACTTGGCGCGATGATCGGTAGATGTAGCAACGCGTCTCACCGCCGTAGTAATAAACGTAGCGGGGAACGATCTTGCCTTCGAATGTTATGACGGCGCTTTGAGATTTTCCAAGCATTCGTGCATAAAGGATTTTCACTCCTTGGGTGCGTACCCTAAGATGGGACAGCAATTCGGTAGGTGTTGTACCGACATCCAGTCCGTGGATCACTCCTTTGCATGAATTGTCCGGCGCGGCAACGTAAGCCGTCACAGCGTAGTCTTTTGCACCGAAGCGTAGTCTCGCTCCACATGACCTCCTGCTTCGACGCCTCATTTTACCCGGAAAACATCAACGTTACAAAAAGTGGGATACTCCATCGGCTTCCACTAATCAAGCTGAATCTGCTGATAACAGATTTTCATCTGTAAGTCCAGATTTCACCATCTTCTGGCCGTTCGCAGATCCGAAGCGGAGAACGCCGCGCTAAGCCTAGCAGCTTCGGGCCATCGGCCCGACAAAACGCTGCTCAAGCTCCCGCGGGAGCCTCCAAGGATGGCTGCTGACAACGCAGCGGCATCGACCGGAGCCACGACATCGACTCAAGAGACAAAACACGAAGAGAACGCTACCAACGACTCACAGAAGACACTCGACAACGGAGGATGGTTCGTCGCAAAATACCACAAATCGAGGCTGACTGCCATTCCGGAGACCGGGACCGAAGCGGCAGGCAAACCACCACCGAGCCAGCCCAAACAAAAGGAAAATCTTATTCGCAAGGGCAAACTACCTCCACTGCCGAAAGCAGACTTCAAAATCATTATTAGACCAAAGAATGGGCTCGACATCCCGTGAAAAGTGGTACACGGCCTCCTTCACTGATGACAACGGCTGAAACAGACGCTCAAAGTATAGCCTTAGTGGGCAAGTTATCGGAGCAGTACGTGATGCCGTTACCTGATGAACGGCTGGCATTAGGTACGAGTGAGCGTAAAGACGTCCGACAAATGGCGATCGCCATCAGAGGGTGTGGAACGCAGATCTGGAACGCACTTCCATGAGTGGCAATATTGCCATCTGAAACTACACTCACAATATAACTGCGCGAGCTTATTCTCACTGTCATGCTTCGGGAGCTATCATCTTGTAAGTATAAATGTTGACGGATTGGCATAGGTGGATCCGAACTATCAAAAGATGAAGGCAGCAAGAGCCATCGTGGACTACATGATGGCCACAGCATCAGGCTTATGTACAGTTTCGTGGTTAGGGGGGCCAGCTACAACCTCCCGTGCAAGTCACTCCAAGAAGCAACAAAGGATAACAATTACTGTCTGTTTCAGAACAGGACTTGTGTTTTTGCAGAGAACAACTTTCAACTTTTTAGAAATCGGTATTCAAGGTTTATTCCGATTCTAGCAGTTCCTTTTTGTTTGGCGGAACAGTGCACGGCAAAGTGAGCTGGAGGCGCAAGTGTTATTCTTAATAGTAGTGCAGCAACGTGCCAACTTGTATTTGCTTTCGGCTGTTGAGCATTGTGTATCTATTTTCCCAACATGACTGGAATCGTACGGGCGCAGCAATGCTCTTGATGATTTATCGCACTAAAAGGGGTTGATTACTCGTGAGTGATTAGCAAACGCGGCATGATATGCTTTATTCTATGTTTTATTGGAAACTGGAAAGCAAAACAAGCGGATACAAGAGTTTCAACCTTGAATATTAGTGGGATATAGTCTGGAGTTTATTTTTCTTCGAGGAAGTGTTGAGTTGGTTCTTAAGCATTTTTCCTAAGCAGGTTTTAGACGCCATGAAAAAAAAATATCCAGGAGAGGTTGGCGTCGAAGGTTTTATGGTTAACAAAAAAAAAAACGGATTGGTGAGAGGTCAGTATATAAAGCCTTGAGATACACCTTTATTACTTTTGAGCAGTAATGCTTAAATAAATGAGTTCAGCATTCAATAATAATGAAGAAAAGCGTAGAAATACATACGAGAACAATTCCACGTATTTACTGAATGTGAGATTCTTAAAGGCGCAATTATTAAAATTGATTATGTTCCTCACGAATATCAGTTTTAACTACCGAAACCAATTATTTGCTTTGGCTTCTCATGGTCTTACAAATGTTGCTTTCCTTGATGATTTTTTCCATATCACATACAATATAGATGCACAAATCTTTCTTATTTTCGAAACTGTCACATATATTTAAATTGAGTTTAGGGAGACATCTTTGCAAAAACGTGTGTGCATGTATTGACCTTATTTCCTGATTTGATGATGCGATGGTTCTCTACACAATTACGTTAAAGTCGGGTCTCGATGTGGCGGCTGAGGAGACTCATTGTCCGTGTGGCTGTCACCTCGTACTCTTCCTCGTAGATATCGACTTCAAAAACATGCATTTTCTTGTTAAGTACACGTAGGCCATCATTGCATGTTCCTAGCCTCACCTGCAAACGCTTTAACGCAAGAATATCTACTGCGTTTGAATTCAAAAGTTCGCTTGCCTCATGTTATAGCCGGGTCCGAAAAGCACGTTGGATATCGCGTTTCCTTCTGATGCGGTCTGTGGTGTCTCGTTGAGGCCCTTTTCTTCCCTCTCCGGTGGTGTTCGCTGGCGGAGTTCCTGGAATCTTCCTGGAGGATCGCTGGCGTTTATTTCGCAAACTCCAGGAAGGATTGTTGGAGGAGCTCACATTACCTTCCTGGTTTCGGCACCAATAATTATAGAAGCAGGGTGGACACCAGGACGCCTCTAGTTATCTTTAATAAAAGTTACCTTACGCAGAAGCTGAAGCATGTACGCCGCACCAGTGCTCGACTAGCTCGCACGACGGCCTCGTTTTCTGTGCCCCTGCATCTTAGCGCTATTGATCTTGCGAAATGCTGAAATATAGGGAAAGGATTGGTAAGCATCTGATTAGAATTGATCGTTTTGGAGGTTAGCTGCTTTGGAACGCGCAGAACTCAAAGGCAGCCGTCGTGGGAGCTTGTTAATGATTTGTGCGGCTGCTGATCTGTTCTTCTCGCTGTGATGCTTTCTCATATGCGCTTGCAATCAGTTGATCGTGCTCAAAGCAGCGCTTCCAGCTTTCGCGGAGGTTGACATTTTCCGCAATGCAAACGTCTTGCATCTTGTTGAGGCAACCTCGGTTGGCTGCGCTCTCTTCGCTGCTTTTTGCCCATAGCATACAAAATTGTTTACCTGGATATAGAGAAAAGGCAACATGCCACTCAAGCCTAAACAAAAAAGAATAAATTGCACACTTTCTTCCACACACATCCCAACCATTTACCTCCCCCTTCGCCTCAGTGACGGCACTGCGAAGTCCCATTTTAAGACTGCTGTTGAAGATCCTTAACTACACGGACTAGAACGTCCATACACAAACCGATAGCTGGAAAATCGAGGGCAATGGGAACCTACTCTTGGTGCTGTGATGAGCTGCAATATGCTCGCTCGGTGTATAAAGGCGCAAAAAAGAATTGACCAGTGCCGACCGAGTCGCAGTCACTTTGACAATAAGCAGCGAAAGATCAGCGCTGTTCCTTATTCATTGTGGACAGCTTTATGCATTGAATTAGGCTTGTCGATTGCAGTTCCGGTTTGTTAATTGAATTAGGCTTGTCGGTTGCTGTTTCGTTTTCATTTTACCTGTATAATGCGAGGCAAATTACGCACAAGTTCAGAACCGGTGTGAAGTGGTGAAGTTTAAGAAAAGAATGCGTGAATGCACCAAGAAGCAATTTTTGCGGCAATATTTTTCATTTTTATTGGTGTTTTGCAGAGGCTGTCGCTGTCAAAAGGCCTATTGTGTTCAGAGCACATGGGAAGCTGCGCAATATAAATTTAGGTAAACCAAAATTCACTCAGAGAGAAGTAGAATAGTTGTCTAAGCGCTGTACAGAAATCAGTGAACAAAAAGGAGAATAAGAAAAGCCAGAAGGGTGGGGTTTAAGCATGTCTTGAGCTTAGGTATAAGAGCGAAGACTCTGTTAAGCATGGTTTAGTAAGGTTGTAGTACACGGCTTCACGTTTTGACTCATGGGAACAAAGCGGATTCACCCTAAAGGTATACGCGACCGCGGCCTTAATCCCACCTTTCCATTCCGGCAATTTTTATGTTTCTATTGAAACCAGTTAATAAATAATAATAATTGGTTCATAAGAAGGGGAGAGGCGCGTAGCTGTCACTCTTGCTCTGCGGACACCTGAACCGCGCCTTAAGGAAAGGGAGGAAGGTGGGAGTGAAAGTGGAAAGAGAGAAAAGGGGAGCCGTAGTGGAGGGCTACGGAGTAATTTCGACCACCTGGGGATCTTTAACGTGCGCTGACATCGCTCAACACACGGACGCCACTTCGTTTTTAAAATGCATTTTAACAAAAGCGTAATATAATAGTGGAAGGAGGAGGAGGAGGAAACAACTTTATTAAACGCATTGCATTAAGCGTTAAGAATGTCCTGGGCCAGGGTCACCAAGGCCAACTGATCTTGCAGCTGGTCAGAGGCTAACCAAGCCCGCCAAGTTGGGGGAGGAGGGTGTGGAAAGTGAGGAGATTGGAGGGCGACAGAGCATGAAAAGATGCAATGCTCCAAGTTTGCATAGTGTTCTGGGCAATTTGGGAATGCTGGGGAATGTATGATTCTGTATAGAAACGATCGGGCAGGAGTAAGCAGTGTATTTAGTTGTATGTGTCTAAGAATGCGGATTTGCGTGGTAGTGAGAGATTTATCAGGAAGAGGAAGTGTACGGAGTGTTTCTCTAATGTTGACGTAGTGAACGTTAATATCTTTTTGTAGTGAAGAGTAGTGTCCCACGTTGGTGGATAAGGCCAGGGAATCCCAGGCGCCCGGTGTTGAAGTTCGCGGGCGAGGCGATGCACTACCTCATTGCCTGGGATTCCAGCGTGACCAGGAATCCACCTCAGTGTTACAGTGTGGGGACGTAGTTTGATAAGGGCTCTGTGTAGATCATTGTGTAGTTCTTCAGGAATGCGACCCGTGTGAATGGCGCGTATAGCTTGTATTGAATCAGTGTATATGGTATATCCTGAAGGGTTAGGGGGTGCTTGTGCGAGGTCTTGAATACTGGTAACTATTGGTAGGGTCTCGAGAGTCGCTGTAGGAGGAGGATCTATGTAAGGACCGAGGGTATGCGTCACTACATCGCTACAGCTCTGAATTGAGTAAATGGTCGGATTTAGGCAAGGCGAGGTATCTGTCACTCTCGCCGTGGACATCAGCACCGCGCTGCCAGGGCAGGGAGGAAGGTGGGAGGGAAAAAGAAATCGGTACAGAAGTGCGGCGTCATAACCACGCACGCATCGAATAAAAATAAAACGTATTTGAGTTTTGTCGCAACGATTGCACAAGAGCTGTTTAACGTTTAGGTGGACCCAGAAATTATTTAAATGAAGGTCATATTGCTTTTTTATTATGATATTTTAACATTTGATTAGGTGTCTTGCCTGAAAAGGAATGCGCTGTGTCTGCCTAGCGTTTTGGTGGGTACCTACATTTAATTGGGTCAATGGCATTCGGACACATTGATGTGAAATGTGAGGTAGCACCGCAAATAGTAGAGGGCATGCTAAAGAAGAAATAAAGGTTCTCATGCATCTTCTCCACAGTCCATTTTATATAGAGCGAGCACGTTCTCCGATAAATCACGGAGGCCTATTATATAACGGCCCTGTCGTGGAGGCGCAGTGGATAAGATGTCCTGCTATTCTGCCGGAGTACCCGGGTCCGATTCCGGCCTCCACGGGCTGTGTGTCGATGGAAGCGTAACGAAGAGGCGTCCTTGTGCTTTGCGATGTCAGTGCACGGTAAAGATGGCCAGGTGGGTGAAATTGCTAAAGAGTCCTACACTACGGCACCTCTTTTTCTTTTTCAGGTTTCATAACCACCTTCTTTTTCTCCCTTAGTGCGCAGTTCAGGTGTCTACAGAGCAAGTCTGACACATACTTCGCCTTTCCTTTTCTGTGAACCAATCACTATTATTGACAAAGATCGTTCAGAATCGGGGTAATATCAAGCCTTCAGGAGTATATGATTTTGGCTTTATGGTTATTGGCGCCTCTACTGACGGCAACTGATCCTGTGGTTTTCCTATTATTCAGCATTCGAAAGGAGGCATATTTCAGCTTATCTTTGCACTGCAAGATAAACTGCGCGTTTTCTTTTTATTTTAGGCCTCAGTTGCGGATCGCGCTCAAAAACTCCACTCCTGTCCGTCTTCTTTGTCTTTTAGACATTATTTTTTTTCATAATCAGAGTAGCCGACTCTACCTGCAATGCACAATTTTCATCGTCGATGCATATGCAGGTAATATTGTTGACGTGTGATTAAATATTCTATTCTTAAGCACCGGCCAGTTGTACACATCATATTTCACTAATTTGGAGAAGTTTTCTTTTACTCTAAAACACTACGCAGAGTAAATATACTTTTAGCTTTTGCGATGTCTTCAAGAACTGGAATAAGCTGTCTTTTGTCTGGCAGTGTTGTTTCAATTTTATTTTATTCCACTGAGTGGCCAGTAATAATTTCGGACTAATAGGTACAAATATAATGGAAGGCTAAAGCACCCTTCAAAGAGGTTCGCCGAGGACTATTGATAGACAATCTCTTGCATTTTACCAAGAACATTTTAACTCTTGGGTGCAGACAAGTGTACATTACTATCTCGTTTCTGTTTCAGAGTATAGGCAATACCGCTGTCTGAGATTCTATGAGCATAAAACTAAGCGGGTTATCTAGTAGCACATATATTGCGGCTTACCGTCTTTTCTTTCTTTAGTAGTTACAATAAAACATTTTTGATCTGCATAGAGTATGTTGTAACGGTCTTTCAAGTTAAAGGCAAGATCACCTGTTACAGAAAAGAAGACGAGATTATTTTAGGCCTTTAGTATAAATAACACTGCACCTAATGAGCAAATAGGTAAACAGTCAGAAGGAAATACTTAACATTTCAGAAAATGTTGCACCACGTGAAACGCAATAGACGTTTATGCACGCCCATTAGCACTTCACCGAGCCATTAACTTGCACCAGCTTTCATTTACCGAAATATAATATGCACTTCATTTGTTTTTATAGAAATAAGATAATTGCTTCGAGTGGGCGGTCTCGGCGACATCAAAATAATTGTGCCTAAAAGTTATAAATGCAAAACTGATGAGGCCACTTCAACATTTTAATTTTTAATTGCTATTAAAAGCGTAATTTCCTAAATTTCTTCTTCACGGGACCTTTTAATCTCTAGCTGGCATTGAAGTGAGCCAGACGCACCTGACACAGAGGCCCGACAAATCATATCTTTCATCATATTCAGTATTTGCTAAACACTTGTATGTTACACATGTGGGCGTCTGCGTGACTTAAAGCCTCGGCACGAATGGACTATGGGAACATCATTGGCTAGGCACCCACCTCTTCTTCCTTCATTAGTCGCCCGAATTGCGCGTTGTGAAAGCGCGAGTAACAGTAACGTCTTCACTGTCGGCCTGAAGACAAAAAAGTAGAAATGCGCCAAAATTCGACCATCAGTTAGTGAAGCACGAAAGGCAGTTCTGTCGGTGGATAATGTTCTTATAGTTCCTGAAATGAAATGAACACGCTGAAAATTTTGTATGTCCACCAGCTTCAACACAGATTCTTGAAATTACACAGCGGCGGTGGAGCTCAAAATGTACCGAGTATTATGGATAACACTTTTAGAGATACAGGGGCGTCTGCTGTGCTCAATGACGCTGTGCTGTGCTCAAGGATGGGGGATCTATTACTGAATTCGTCGGTAACTTTTCGGTGGAGCCGAAAAGCCAGACGTCCATGTATTTCAGCTCACATTAAAGAACAGCAAGTGGTCAAAATTTCTGGAGCCCTCCACTACGGATTCTCTTATTAACTTCGCTTGCGACGTTAACTTCCCTTTCGACGTTAAATCTCGTGAACCAAATGAAACCTAAATTTTGAGTCTTCAAATTTAGAACCACAAAACAAAACCAAACTTCAGACGCGGCTGTTCAGTTTTCTAAATTCATCAAGTTGCATAATTAGGCACCTAAAATGACTAATTCCGATTCCATATCATCATCACCGTTACACTTCTGTACAGACATAAACACAGCCTGGTGAAAGCACGCGGCACCGGCTAAAGGTCAACCGGCGGAGTCGCGGCGGCGGTTGCGGCGGCAGCGGTGACTCCGACCACCTGCGCCTCTCCTGTGACGTCAGGTGGTTTGCGCATGCGCAGCTGTGGCTTTTATTGCGAAAGCAATACTACGCCAGGTCTAACCACCCGTCGCTGTGTGCCGTGTCCGTGTCCATGACCGTGGTCCCTTGGCAGGAGCTGCCAACTTGGGTCTCTTGTTTCACATGGGACGGTTATGTCAGACTCAGCATGCCAGGACCCTTGCATTCACGTTACCCCAATAGGCCACTAAGTCACGTTCATGCGGCTTGGTTAAAGCGGGGCTTTATATATGTTTGAAACGACGGAGCACGCGCGGGACTCGGAGTTGACTAGCCCATAGTGCAGCGTTTTGCTTCAAAAGGACACTTTCATACACGTCAGTGAGAAAAAGTGCAATGCTTTTATTTTCCGTATTAGCCATACTAGACGCATTCGACGCCATGCAGCCACAGAGAGAACCGAACTTTCACTGATAAGACGCTGCAGCGATTACGGCGCGCATATTAAAATATATACTTTCTTATGCCAAGTCATAAAACAAGCCTGCTTCGCTGCCAGGCGCAAGAAATATAAACATTACATATGCGCAATAGACATACATGTGAGAGAATTAGAAGGAACAAGTCCTGTAGATTGTAGCATAATAAGCATACGCAAGGTGGTTCAAGGAACGCTATCGTAAGGTTGCAAACAAAGGCTGCCATAAGATACAAAGCAGAAAACAATGGGGTATACAGGTGTACGAAATTACGGGCATCCCTCTCGCTGGTGGCCGCTGGAAGCTGCTATGGCCAGCACTGATAGATCCGTGGTTGGTGTGATGAGCCGAGAAAATGTGACAATGAGAGGCGCTGCCAACTCGTGCAGATTCTTTGAAAGGGGAAGGTAAGATGGCAGTTAAGCCACTAGCGGCCTTATATATATATATATATCCCGACTCTGGTACGCTGCTCTGGAGAAACATGCGCCAAAAGGCAATTTGTTAAATCGGAACATAATAGTGATGCCCATAACTGAACTTTTTATTGCATATACCTATGGATGATCAAGTGCCGCAGAGTTCCGCAGGGAACAGCAGAATAGATTCAAAATAGATTTAATTTACATCTGAGGATACATGTCTATTTTGGATGCCAGCCTGTGAGTACACTCCTTATGTCAAACGGATATCGAAAAAATGGAGTGTCAGATTTAAAGGGTGTAGTGACGGACATCAGTACACCTTCATTACAATGACTGCTATCATCTGAAGAACACAATAAAAGAGAAATTAACACCAAACATATATCCGTGTGAATCAACGCAAACCTACTCAGACTACAGAAATACCTGCTCGTGCCTTCCCCGCGAGTCTCCAAGCACAAGGGAGTTTTAGAGGAATTGATTGAAAGAAATTTCGTAACATTTCACACTAAAGAGGCCCCTCTAATTCAGCGACGGAGTCGTTGCAACACGTCAGCAGGGGACGTTTGCTGAACCCGGTTTACGGTTCGAGTATTTGTTATAGCAACTTAATTTTGTTTTTCTAAAAACAGTCCCAGATGCCTTCACGTTGAAAACCAATACAATATGAATTTCTGATTTTATCAGAAACGAATGGTTTTGTATATTCCACGCCATTGAGCTGTTTATCGGCGCTAACAAAAAGTTATTATTTCAAAATAAATTGCGGACACATACCTGGCCCTATGCCTAGTCAAATGCAGCAACCCTCACTGGCTTCCGTCAGTCTGAGAAGAAGTATTTCCTAAATCAGCTCCTGACAGGGTAATGCTGCGATTCGCACCATCAAATGAGGCGAATCCATAGGCGACCTGCATCGGGCAGTCGGCGCTACTGCAGCACTGCGTTCAGCGCCGCACGCACCAGTGAATTTGAGGCGGTCGGCTCGATCTGGTTGCCTGCGGGGGAAAGCTTGTTGGTCGTCATTTCGGTTTTGTTTGATATAATTGATTAAATGAGCAAATGGGTCATTGAATGTTTTGAGAGCTACTTTCGACCATCCACACTGGCGAAAGAATGTCTCCTGATTGACAATTGTCATGTTTATAACGTGAAAGATGTCGACGAGGGGACTGACCACGATGTGCCGCTCGCGACAGGACAAGCGGTCGTACGACATTGAGCTTCACGTAAATAAACGCAGCTTTTAATGAACCTAGTACGCTGACAACTCATGCCGAAACCTTTAAAAAGCAGAACGAAGCTGAGATGAAATTGGTAAAGAAACTGAGAGCCTGTTTTCTTCTTCGCTTGCTTGCAGAAGCATTGTACTTTCCTAGCGGTTTCGCTTGACAGTTTCATACAATAACAAACAAATCTTGTTTGTGTGCCGCAGTGTTTGACAGGTCCGTGGATTGTATAGAAAGGCAGGTTCAGTTGCAGGTACGGATATCTTGGCGACTGCAAGCACTGTGCAAATGTAGCTTGCATCATAAATGAAAACAAGCATGACTCTTTTACCTTCGTACCGCAAGCGTGTAGAAAGCCGCAGAATAAGCCGGCGTCCAGCGACAAAGCATCGATAATTGTGATGTCGTTACCGGTATGGGTTTTTGTTGTATCGCCTGGGACGAGACACTATTGAGCAGCTTGGCCAACAAATGCGAGACATTTTTGGAGGGAAACTAGGTTGGAAGTTCCTGCTTCGCGGATAGGGTATCACAGGCCTCCACACAGAGCAGTTTATCTTTTTTGGCGCCTGAAGAATATATCTGCCGAGTACTACGCTAGTCCATATCTGTACTTTTATGCTTTGAGCGTATGTTGGATTTATAGTCCCATATAAAGGCCATATTTCAGAAGTCCAGTTGCTAGAACAAGCGGGCACATTTGTGTTTCACTTTGCATGAAATTCAACTGTAATTTGATACTGTGACTGGACTACTGAGTTGCCCTTCCGGAAGTTCCACCTTTAAAATATGAGCAATGCAACTCGGTCCTGCACTTCGTCTACAAGAGGTGCCAAATATGACGGCAGGAATCGTGGGCTGTAACGAGTGCTCTACCTACTGTAGCATTGGGCAGCCCGAAAAGATTATACTGCTTTTTTGCGGTCAAGCAGCATTTAGTTTATTTGCTAATTTGTATTTGTTCGTGATCGACCTCATACACCATCAAAGTTCACTGCAGGATTCCATGCGGCATCCAATTCTGTCCGCGGCGGCCGCTTTTCGGTCGCGGCGCGAGCCAGGCACCCGTGTGCTGTGCGATGACAGTGCACGGTAGAGAACCCCAGGTGGTAGAAGGGTCCAGAACCCTCCACTACGGCGTCTCTCAGAGCCTGAATCGCTTTGAGACGTTTAATGCCATGAACGGACAATCCAAGTTTACTTAATTTACTCGCTGCACACCCACTGTCTACTTCCCTCAACATTATTTCACCAGGGTCTCCCCGGCAAGCGGTACAACTTGAATTTCAGCTCCCAGTCGCGATTAAAGTAATTTATTGCGCAGAAATTCCTGCGCTTGTTATTATTATTGTTCGCATCCTTAGCAGTCGAAGCATCGTAGAAGCTTAGTAAAGCCACTAAATGAGTAATTCTTGCTGAATAAAAAAGACCCAGAACGCAAGGGAACACGGAGTCCGCTAGATACATAGCATCTGCGTCTGGGGCCACCTTATTCCTAGCTACTGTGAACTGCTAGTTGGCGCCGCTTGTGTTAGCAAACTCATTGTAGAGTGCCTGTAGGAAGCCTGGGTCGCAGGGGAACCCTGAATGAACATCACATCTTTTTATATATCTACAGGCCAACAACTGCTACAGGAGACTGCAGCCATGAAATTAGGAGACGCCTGCTTCTTGGAAAAAGAGCAATGGTTAGCCTTGACCGCCTAGTAAAGAGCAGAGACATTAGTCTGCCAACCAAGATCCGTATAACTCGTTCTATGGTCTTTCCAGTTGTGATGTATGGATGCGAGAGTTGGACTGTGAAAAAGGCTGACCGCCGAAGAATTGACGCGTTTGAATTGTTGTGCTGGCGAAGACAATTGAGAGTTCCTTGGACTGTCAGAAGATCAAATCAGTCGATATTGTCGACCATAAACCCTGACTGCTCATTGGAGGGCCAAATTCTAAAGTGAAAGCTAGGCTACCTTGGTCATCTGATGAGAAGAGAGGAGCCGCTGGAGAAAGATTTGATGTTGGGAAAGATTGAGGGTCGCCGAAGAAGGGGTAGGCAGCGAACGTGATGGTTAGATTGCATCCTCGAGGCACTGCAGATGAAGTTATGTGATGTTAGGAAGATAGTGAGAGACCGGAAAGCGTGGCGTGACATGGTCCATAGGGTCACGAAGAGTCGGACACGACTGAACGACTGAACTGAACTGGACAGGCCAACAAAGCAGCTGACACAACCAAAGCCTTTAATACAAAAGAGTTACACCCACCCTAAGATAAAAGAATGAGCATTCCTGAAAAAGTTCATGATATTTCCACCTGACAAAAGCCTCCGGCTGCAAGCAGCTGAATAAAGTAGGAACAGGCACTGTAACTATGAATGTCCTTTCAGCTGCAATCGTAGCATTTCGCAAATAGCAGCGTGCTTTGCAAATCAGTGCGCCTAAAATAGAAATTAGCCGACCTAAGTAAATTCTATTCGGAAATGGTAGACATTCCTTGTATTCTCATAACCAACATTAAGAGGCCGGTTGTCACAGAATAGTTTCGAGCGTTGTAATGAGGCGGCTCGCCAGTAAGACTACTTGCCGTAGTGTATTGGGCATCATTCTCGATGCGCATTTGCTCACAGAAGCAAGCCCCGTGTGTTAGTGAACCAGGACAATACGTTTGCAGTGCTGAGTTTGTTATTGTCGGCTGTCCCTGTTTTTTCGCGCTGACATTTCTTAATGTAAGTGGAAATTATATAGACGCTTCTAGAAAACTGCCTAGACACAGCCATGTGCTATAATTCGTCGTCGTCATGTAGAGATGTGTGGCGATGTGTGGCATGCTTCACTTAACTACATGCGGGTTCCGCAGCCTTGTACAACATATCGAGGAAGCGCATTCACAGCTCACCATTAGTATGAAATTCTCGGCCACCACCGACTGCCATATGGAGTGGCGGCGCTTTCGAGGGAGGTTAGTTATAAACGCAGCACCACCGCAGCGTCTATACAACCAATGCCTTGAACACGAAATTTCTTTTGCGACAAAGTGCTGCCCTCTTCACCGAGTGGCATTCCAAGGGTGTGGATTTCATCATCATCATCATCATCATCATCATCATCATCATCATCAGCAGCAGCAGCAGCAGCAGCAGCAGCAGCAGCAGCAGCAGCAGCA
>JAJIZL010024791.1:57146-70577 GCA_023969395.1 Amblyomma maculatum
ACGTTATCTAGATTTTTCTGTGCAGCCTTTAAATTGAGCGTTGCCGATTGTGACGGGTATTCTTTGTTCGACGATCGACGAGCACGTTTGTTTCTATCGCCGCCGCCGAGTTGCTTAGTTCTTTTGCGGGCGCAAGTCAGCCCAAATAAACAGTTTCTTTAGTGCAATCATCGACCCTTCAATTGTGTCGTCGACCTCGGCACCACTACGTGACAATATACCGGATAGAATATGTCTGACTCGGATGAAATACAGGAGGAACTCGCCCAGTATGAAGTCGATACCGGAGAGAGTATTTCAGTTTCTGAACTGAAATCTGTCAGATTGAATCTTCGCCAGAATAAATAAGTCTGTAGGCCAGCGCGCTAAAAAAGTGATAAAGCCTACACAATATACATTAATTTTTTTCTGTATATGTGAGGTAGGTGTGTTTTATAAAAACACCTCAAAACTGAACCCAGAGAAATATACCTTAGCAATTAGATACGCACTATGCATTGATTTTGTGTGCTGTGTTCACAGAGCATCTGCGCTCATTAGCGACAGTCGCTGCAGCTTATCTGATGTCCTGCATTCATATCTGCAACTGAAGAGTCTTTAACGTCAAAGTTCAAGAAAGAAAGCAGCGTTTTACTAGTGAAAGCAAACATATGATGGTGCTTAACAGAAACAGATTGCTGACTACTGCTATATGCACTGACAGTCGCATAGCAGGCGAATCTTTTTTTTTATACGTGTAAGGCTCTTAGCCGGAAGTGCAATAATTGGTGTCGCTGCTCCACTGGCAGTATGTTAGGCTAAATGGTATGCAATATGGCAAGCAATATTACGCCAGCTATCTTTGTATTTAGCAAAAATTACATGGCTTCTATGATTTGACAAAAATCCAATCAGTCGCAAAAAAAAGCTGCGTTTTAAAGATGCGGTATTTTGGGGAACACTGGTATATACGAGGAAAAATCAGTGTTTAGAGGCCGATGGGGAACTACGATGACCTTTCCTGCACCTCAGGAAAACGTGTAGTCTATAACAGCAAATTTACTCTAGATAAGTAGAAATATGGCCGCTCTAACCGGACGTCATTGTGGATTAAACCGCTCCAATTCACTACTGCATGACGACTTCTGCTTAGTGTTTGGGTACACGACTGTGGAATCCCAAAATGCGGATGCATGTTTTTCAAATATAGTCTTGTTGTATAGCTGCGCATATTTCTTCAAAACAAGCGATGTTTTTATATTCCGAAAACCGGGCCACCGGCCCATACAGAAAAATTCCAGAATCACCAATACACCACTTTAATTTCAGTACAGCCTGTAGAAAAACAAGACTATCGAATCCTGTATAAATTTGAGAGGGAATTTATTAAGCTTACAAATCTATTTTGTTGAATTTTTGTCATGTGCCTGGTCTTAGATATTTGTTTCCAAATTTAAGCTAAATGCACGGGAGAGCATGGGACTCGGCATGAGGCTTCCCTATTGTGTGACGCAGGTGTTGTGTAGGGCACTCGATATGACAAATAAGTGGTGTGACAGGTGACAGTGATTACTTCTCTTGCTTGAGCCCGGAAACCGGCGAATCACTGAAGTAGGTTAATTAGACAAGTAAGGCTGAAATTTCTGACACCAATGGTTTAAGACAACACTGGCATATTGCTAAAATCCTGGGAGAAAAGAGCAATCTAGGGGCCTTGTCTACCAATTATATATGTATATATATATATCTTTGCAAACCAAAAAAGGGCCCAAGGACAATCTTTTGCAAATTTACGTTGATCAAGGATGCCTACAGCGCAATGGTACCCTGTTTGCTGCATATTCATTTTCTTAAGCAAAACGATGTTTCTCCTGTCAGAAGCTGTCCCGCGTACGTTGTGAACGGCAACCACTGAAATAATAAAGTTGATGGAGAGTCTCCTATCTCGTAAGTACCCTATGTTCACGGTGCTGCATACTGATTGTTCTTTGGCATTCCGTGCTTTAGGTGTGACGAAACAATAATTTGGTAATCGAAGCTACTGCGATTCATTTGATTCGAAATATTTTGGTAACTGTTGGGTTCATGGTCAAATGGTGGTACGTTCATTCTGTCTATGTGTGTATAGCTGTACTAAAAGTTTACGTTTTCGAAGCTTTCTTCAATACATTACTAGACTGAGAATGTACGGCTTTAAATTTATGAAAATGCGTGCCTTTAGGGCATTATGATGTGAATCATTACTTTGTTGCGACCGCTTTCTTATTATTCCTCTCCGTCAAAACTTTACCAGAGAAACAGGACAAAATATCTCGGCTTACTTAATCACCACGAATGCTGCATACTTTGGATAATATTTAATGTCCAATTTTTAACTTGCCTCGAAAATATATAGCAACTAAAATAGGTGCGATAATTTTCTCTATGCAACTTGGGTTTCCACTCATCGAAGCCTTTTTGTCCCTCTCGTGACGTCATTAAACATGCCGAATTAATCAGAAAGCAAAAAGTTCCAAAAGACGTGGAAGAGGCACAACAGACGATGAATGTCTTGTAGATTTATCTGATACCGTAGCTATATTGAGTAATGGTAAAGAACTGACACTTTAATATTTTCCTCTCCTTATCCGCTAGAACATAACGAATCAAAAATTGGAAACGGCAGCACCCTTATTCAAAGAGTGCACGCAGCTAAAATGAGCAGCTTCGAATGATAGGTTTCGTTGCAAAGAAGCCAATACGCGCTGCCATTCCGCCCCCTCTCGGGTAACACAAGCTATGGCCATTTTTGTTACTGATCCCTGACAAGTACAAACTAACAACCTAGTGCTTGGATCTGTGTTGAAATGGTGGAAATATCAACCTTTGACCCCACCTTGTGCATCTTTTCTCATAACGGGCATCAGAAAGTTGTCCGATCGAGATTAGGATATTTATTTTCATAGCAATAGTCTAAAGCATGACCGCACTAGAGGCATACGGCGCACAAGAGCGACAAGTTTCCACATTGCGCTATATCTGCTTAAAAGCGGAAAACAGCGAAAGTAAAACTCCTCGCCATCATCATCAGCAAACTATACCCCACTGCAGAGCACTGTTCTACTACACTCCACTGAACTCCTCCAATTAACTCGGTCTTACCCTAGCTGCATCCACTTGGCCCGTGCAAACTTCTTAACCTCATCCGCCCCCATATACTGCAGCCGCCCTCTGCTATGCTTCTCGTCTCTTGCAATCCAAATTGTTACCCTTAGCTACTTTCGGTTATCCTTTCACCTTGTTAATTCACGCTCGAATGTCGTTAGCTCCAGTTATTTTTGTGACCCTCTGTACGCTTCCTACCATAGCTCTCTGCGATGTCCTCAAGTAGAACCCTTTCGTTAGCCTCCACGTTTAGGCCTATATGTGTGTGCCGATAAGGTGTTACTGTTATGTACTATTGCTTTCAGTGGTACCGGTAAGTCGCTAGTCATATTTGGCGAATACTAGCCAAACGCACTCTATTTCAAGCTTAATATTCCAGGTATTTGTCTTTTAGAGGTACGTATCTGCGTATACTGCTCCCCTTAAATAGACATATTCGCCTACCACTTCCACCGCTATTGCAAACAGCTGTGGCGTCTTGAGGCTGTTGAAGACTACCTTGCTTTTGGGAGGTTAATTTGCTAGGTTCGCAACCATTCTTTCTAATTCGCCCCTTTAGTAACTTAGCAAATCAGTGTCATTAGAGAATTGGAGACTGTTGAGGTATTCTCCATCAACCCTTATGCCCAACTGCGGCTATTCCAAGTTTCTGAATATTTCTTTTAGGAAAGGTGTGAATAGTCCTGAGGGATTGTGTCCACTTTATTAACACGTTTCTTTTGAGGAATTTGTATACTCTCTCTGTGCAGAACTAAGTATTAGCGGCGACCACTATAGATATTTTCAAGCACTTTCACACATGGCTTATCTAGACCCAGGCTTCTCGAAGTTTGCATGACTGCCAAGGTGTCGACTGAGTCCAACGCTTCTTTTGAGTCAATGAATGCTATATATTGAAACAGTTTACACTGCGAGCATTTTTCTATCACCTGGTTGATAGTATAGATATGTTCAGTAGCACAGACCCCGTTCCAAATCCTGCTTGAAGATTTTGTTGATTGAAGTTTAAGGTTGCCCTGATTCTGTTAGCAATTACCTACTAAATCTATACAGATAATGGCTAGCAATCGTATTGTTATGCAATTTTGCAAGTTCTTAGCATAGCCTTTTTATCGATTAAGATATTTTGTAATTTTTTTTAAGAACTAAGTACTCCGATGAAATCAGGCATTGCGTATGCAGCTTGGACAGTTTTATAACACACTGTCTCCACTGTCTCAAACAATCTGTATAGACGTGATCCACCTTAGCTGCTGCCTCTTCATCTAACCCTTTCTTTCGAACCTTTCTTAAGTTAAACTTTATGACTGCCGATCTCATTATTGTCTTGACTCGTTCAGCTACTGCATAGGTGAGTAAAGAGTCCTAATGATACTTTATCTATTCAATATTATTAATGGGATTGCCTACTTTTTTCATTACCGCATACATAGGATGTTTTCCTAAGCGTAATTTTAGCTTTACTGTTTAGTCTACCACTAACTGAGCATGCTCGGGTTTCTCTATACATAACTGGTTAGGAATTATGATATGGAGAATTCGACTTAAAGAACTCTTTTCAGTGCCCTGGTATTGGTCCTTCATAATCATCTATATCGCTATTCTGCCTATACGAAATAGATAGAATGTTACCGTCATCGCTACGATGGAAATTATCATTGTTGCATCGTCCATTACTATCATAATCGCTATCTGTACTATCATCATTATCACTAATTTCAGCATCATTGTCATCGCTGCTATTATTCGCACCCTAGACAATGTTTACAATCTATTTTTCTCAAGCCCAACATGCAGTAGCAGTTCGCGCTCAGCTAGCGGTTGGAGGGATAGCGGGTCTATCCTCGGAGGAGACGAGAAACTTTTTTTTCTTCAACTAGAAGTGCAAAATACACTTTTTGATCACACGTTTTTACACTCTGCGCATGAGCCAAAAATCGTGTTCACCTTATCATCCGCAGCTTTGAAGAATAATATAGATTTTAGGTCATTCGTAAAGGCAGTAATTCAATACTCTGAAACTTCTGGCATGTTTGCTTTCTGGAGGTGGATATTGTACACTGTTGGAGTGATGCCTGCTGAATATTTATTTGAATCATGTAAAATACTGCTCAATAGAACTATCATCATATAGAAGAATATTCTTATGAGCCATACAGAAATGCTATGTGATATAACGAGGCGGGGATGAATCGGACGCCTGTCCGCTTTATTTTCTAGTAATTCAAGGCGTACTCACTGAGCTTGAGGACGGAAGTAGCAGCTGACCCAGGAGGTAGCTTTATTATCTACGAGTGTTTCAAGCGTTATCTTCATGCATACGCAGGGGTCTTCAAATTCTGTCCCAGCAGAGGTCATCAGGAGGAGAAGCGGTTGATGGTCGAAGAGCTATAGATATTAACTATATTAAGTTACATATAAAGTCAAGTCAAGTCAAGTCATCTTTATTTCAACATCGCAGAGATGTTAGGGGCGTAGCCAAAAAGCCTAACAAAGGCTTGACGAGTGGGCTACGCCCTCATAAAAACACTTGGCAACTTTGGTGCGACAGATAACAATACAGGTAGACATTTCTTTGTCTTATTTTCTTTTCTTTTTACAGAAACTGAAACACGGCAAAGCGACACTTTCAAATAATGATGAAACAAGGACATACACGCAAAACAGAAGACATTTTTATAGAAATACAGTTTCAGTTAGTTTATAAAGGGTATGGAATCTGCATAGTGTAATCAATCTATTGTGTTTAACAGAAGTGGCAAGTTAAAATTAATGCTTTGTCGTTCGTAATTTGTTCGGGTTTGCGGAAGGATGAAATTATTTTTAGTACGCGTGTGATAGTTATGAGATTTGTGCTCAAGCCTGTACATTTCTCTGAAGAAAAGGACTGGATTTATTGCTGCAGTCCTGTAGCGACTTAATAAGGTTTGCTTGTATTGCTGCGGGAGAGGAATTATATTCAGTTTTTGAAAAATTGATGCCGTAGGTGTGTCTCTCGAGACGTCGACAAGTATTCTAAGGGCACGTTTTTGCAGTTTAAAATGCTTGGTAATATTAGAAAATGTGGTGGTTCTCCAAAACAAAAAGCAGTAGCCTATAACGGAAGAGAATAGGGACTGAAATATAATTTTTTTTAACCCTCTGTGGTAAAAAATACCGGAGCCTTGACAGAATACCTACTAACTTAGCTTTTTTGTTTATCGTGGCATCTATATGTGTATTCCATGATAATTGTTGATTGAAATATACTCCAAGGCTTTTGAAATCCGAGACGAGCTCGATTTCAGCTGACCCTAGCCACAGTGAGAAGCCCGAGAAGTCAACGATCCTGTTTCTCGGCCGGAAAAGGACAGCTTTTGTTTTTTTTAGTATTTATTTCTAAGGAATTAATGGTTGTCCATTCATGAAGGGAACGCAAACACCTATTTGCTTGCCCAAACAGGTCATATACATCTGTTGATTTAAAGAAAATGCTTGTGTCGCCAGTGTACATTATAAACGTACATTTGTTATCTATACTGGTAATGTGATTTATGTATAGGTTAAATAAGAGTGGACCCAATATACTGCCTTGAGGGACGCCGTTTCGCACGGACTGTATGTCAGAAAATTGATTGTCAATTTTAACTTGCTGGCAACGGAAGGTTACGGAAGATCGGATCAATTGGAGAAAAACTCCCCGAAAACCGTATGTGTCTAGCTTGCCTAAAAGTCTCATAATTGATCCGATCAAAGGCTTTTTAAAAATCTACAAATATACCCAGGATAAGCTGTCTCTTTTCAAATGATTCTAGTAATAACTCTTTCTGTACAAGAAGGGCGCTCTCTGTTGACCGACCCTTTCGAAAACCATGCTGGCATGTACTTGTCAAATTATGTTTTCCATTAAACCCAGCAATGCGTTGAAACATAACCTTTTCCATACATTTTGAGAAGACGGGAAGAATCGATATCGGACGATAGTTGGAAAGGTAATTTCTGTCACCACTTTTAAATATAATAGAAACTATAGCCATTTGCTATCGCTTTGGGAATACTCCTTTTTCTAGACAGGTATTGAATATGGGCTCCAAAGCTTTGCTGATAATATCAATGACGTATTTAAAGGGTTGTACCTGGAAACCATCTATAAAACGGGACCAGCTGTTGCGAAGGGTTGTAAAGTGACTTTAAATTTCATGTTTATCTGTCGGTGAAAGAAATGCAGTATGAGGGTTGCGGAATTTTAAATACTCTGCAGAGCGGCGATCATGAGCGCTGCTCACAACTGTAACCAAGTAATCGTTAAAGAGATTAGCCAACTGCTTTACAGATTGTGTGCGGTCGTCAATCGTTATCGAAGTACAGGTCTGTAGCTGCCTTTGAGGGTTTAAGATGTTAATAATTTCCTTCCACACAAGGTCACTTCGTTTTACTGTATTGTAGTTGAACACTTTATTCATATAGTCCTTCTTTGCTTGGCGAAGGAACAAAGTTACCGAATTTCTAAATGCTTTAAAAGCTACGAGGTCATCGGAAGCTCTAAAAGAAATAAATTGGTTGTATAGCTTGTTTTTCCTTGTTATCATTTTAAAGGGACACTAAAGACAGCCAAAGATGGTATGAAAATCTAATAAACTACATTTGGTGACACTGTCGACGCATATCCGGCAGCAAAAAAATCGAATAATTTCTGAGATATTGCGATAAGAAGTTGAGGTTTTTTCTTGTTCCCGCCGGTCGAATTCAAACTGTGGCCTCCAACTACGTAGTTGCAGTTGAGTGACGCACACTATGACGTAAGCGGAGACTCCGTGATAGCTAGCGAGCCGGCTATCACGGCTCAGATTCTGATAACATTTTCGGATTCTAAAACTCAGACAGAGAATGTTATACACCTAAGGCTGCGGCAATATAAAAAAAAAAAAATGGAACGGACTTTTTTTAGAAACAGCACTGCCTCAAGGAATTGGCGTTTTGAGTATCCTTTTACTCCAACATAATGTTCTGGCATTTTGCGGGTAGGGTCTTTTTTCACGACATACAATGTTTTGTCAAAAAGGGTTACGAGCTGGGGTTTTCGTCTGATTGTTCCTGTGATCATATCTCTTAAGATTCACCAAGGCTGTTTCTTGAGATAGTTGGTGGAGTTTGACCATGTTGGCGAAAAATAAAGCGCGAAAAAGACAGGGACATTAGCGAGACATGAGAAAATCCTAACGTGGAACTCGATTTTTTCGGGAGTACGGAAGCATCTGTATTAAAGAAAGCGCTCCTATAAAAATAAATAATATGAGACTCATCGCACTAGCACCATTACCGCCGAAGAAAGCGATTTCCTTTTTTGACATATTCACCGATAAAGTCCCAACGCCCACCGCTGCATTCTTGCAAATAAACGTGCTTTGATTATTTCATGTATGAAATTATTTCTATTCCTTACCTCAATAGTGCGCTCCTCGAACTCCTCATTGATACACAGGGCAAACTGGTAGGTGTTTAATTGAAAGACTGGTAGAACACAAGCGCAATGTTGCGCAACTGCTTGTCTGAATATAGCTAGAACTGCCTTAGTAAACCCCGCAAAACATGTACGGGGAGTGCTGTCTTGAAGCAAAAGAGCAGGAATCGTTACTTACGTGAAATATTCCAGACACGTTTTGATTGTCAAGAATGCGGCTGTGTGCGTTGGGAATTCATCACTGAATCTGTCAGAAAAAAAAATCGCGTTCCTGGATGGCCATGGCAGGAGTGTGCGATGTCATCCTACTTCTGTTTATTGGAACGCTTTCTTTAGTATATATGCTTTTGTGCTCCGAATAAAATCCAGTTGAAGCTAGTGTTTTGTTTTTGTCCTGTCTCTCTCTGTCATGTGTTGTCTTTTTTGAGTTCAGGTATTGCAAAAATGAGCAAACACATAAGCTTGTTTTCCACATTTCGTAAAGAAGCAGCGGCAGGCTTAGCAAAAATGAGACACCTTTTCGCTCTGTAGGTCTTCAAAAAGGTGTTGAACTGGCTAAAAAACAAGAAGGTAAAAGCATTACCCCGTCGTAAAAATATTTCAAGCGGTACTAGCGATAAAAAGGCAGCGTCATGTAAGCTTTCGGCGTGTTACTCGAGGTAGAAGATGCCCCACTTGGGTAAACCACAAGAACAGCGCTGGCATCTTAGAGCAATGCTTCCTGTATATTTGTAAAGTGGCCACTACAAGGGTAGTTTTTCCTAGGACATCAAGAAATTAGTAGAACTGCATTTTATGACGAATGAAGAAAGGCACTATAAGCAACGTCACTTCATTGCTCAAAAATTTAAAACTGTACTGTATTGTCAGCAGCTGCCGTCGTATCACCAAGCACAGGTAGCCCTTGGAAACGGTTTAATTATAACGCGAAAATAATTCCCGCACAACAAGCGACTGAATCGGGTATTTATATCCACTTTGTAGCTGTTAAGTTTGCTTAAGACTGGTGCAAAGATGACGTAACAGCTGTGCTGAGAAATAGAGATCATTTCTTGCATTTGTTCTGCTGTTCATATGAAACCAATAGCCGGGAATAAACTGTGAACTACCGCTCGTTTTTTTTACTGCTAAGATGCCCAGACCAATTTCGATTTATTTCCACATAAGCCTCTTGGAGTTCCTGGGTTTACTTTTTGTGAACGCAGGGGTCGTAATCACAGGGAAGCTCTTTTATAGAACCAATAAAGCTACAAGAAAGCATACCTGCAAAGCGTTGGTGTATATCTGGTTATTTTGTAAATCCAACAGATGCTGCTTTTTCTCTTTCTTAATTTCTGCTGCGGATTTGCCTGGAACTGTTGCAGAATAACCTACAAAAAAAGACTGATAAGACACCGCGCCTATACACAGGGCCATTGAACGCAACAAACATTAGAAAACATTGGAGCATGGCGGAAACCCCTTTTGAAATGAAAAAAACTATTTGGAACCACAAAATAATACATTTTATATTATCTGCAATGTGTGAAAATAATGATCAAAATAGTCGCTCGTGAAAATTGACTTATTTCTCAGTTTCGTTTCTCACGTATCATTTAATTACAAGCTTATAATCAGCTCTTTTATCTCTGTGCGCCGTCCCCTTTTGGCCTTGCTTGAAGGTTTGTGAACACATCTTTACCAAAGTTAATAAATCCATTGAGGCAAGTTTCCTTGCTCTTAACGAAGGATACATACTATCAATTTCGAAGTTCTTCAGTTTTTCATCTTTTTCATATGCGTGATAAAAGTTATTTGATAAGATTTAGTCAAATAGATTGGATTACTGAAGCAATGAAATTGTTTGATTTATGTTTTAATTCAAATCAGAATTTCCATCTTCGCCCAGGGACCCGATCAATGGCTTTCATTCAAACATTTATATAATAGTATTCACTAATGCTGTCCAGATTGACATCCAAATTGGCACTGGCCACCTACAGCATTGTCCACTATTGCAATGGTTGATGCCCTTGAGCGTGAACCCGAAGCAAATGTTTGATCCCGGAATACTCAAGTGCTACACAGCGTCACCAAACTAGCTCACCTTTTCGGGCAAACTAAAAACCTGGAGCTTCGTAGCAGGCCGTCATGCCTCATTGGCTGACTAATTATGCACCGATTGCCAAAGGCGCCACAACTTTATCTGCTTTCACCTTATTGACCTCCCAAACAGCTGTACTAAACAGCCCAAATTCTGCCATCGCCCAAATGTGGAGGCCGGCTTTCGATGAATTAAGTGAAAAAACTGCCGCTGTGACGTACGATGCACTTTGTCTGCTACCGAAACCTGTATCGAAGGTACAACTCAGGGAGGAAATTCTAGGCGCCCAAAGTGATTACAATCGCTGGGTGTTCTGCTCATAACGTGAGCTTTTTGGCGATCGCTGTGACACGGACTCCGGACCAGGGCCTTCTGGCTGGCAAGAGAAGCCGAGCAGGGCTGCAGCCCAGGACTCTTGTGTGTGGGTGGGTTTCAGGGGCGATTCTGGTGCGTATTAAAGATCCATAGGTGGTATAATTATTCCGGAGCCCTGAACTGTGGCATCTCTTTCTCTACCCTCCAGAGCCCTGAACTGTGGCATCTTTTTCTCTACCCTCTTCAACGCCCATCTCAATTGCTTCCCTTACGACTCGGTCAGGTGTCCACCGAGAACTGTGGCAGATTATGGCTGGCCTTTCCTACTCTACAAACCAAACATTGCTGACGAACGGGTGGGGTGAGCTTACTTATGTCAAGCATGCTGTTCTCACAACAACGGTAATCAGTACATTCCCTTAGATGTGAAGTCAGATCCTCACATTTGCTTGTGCTGTTGCCTGTTTATATACATGCCTTTTATCCCGTCGACACACTCACGTATTTGATAGCTGTGACACCTGGACGTCATGTGATCTCTGTGGAATGTAATGCCCAACATGGTGTATGTGAAGGCATCCACATGAAAATTTCAAGAAGGAGAGGAGGAGAAGGAGGAGGAGGAGGAGGAAAAAACTTTATTAAAAAAAATGTAAACACTCCCAGGAGGACCTCTTAGTCCAGGAGCCCTCTGGCTGTTCCTTCTAGCTTAGCCCGCTCGACCAGCCATAACTGATCTGACTTGTTCCGAAAGCTTCTACCCATGACTTGGAGTGCCTTAACGGCGGCTCCCAGCAGTTCCGAAGATAATACCTGCAGGGCGCATGCTTTTACGATAAAAAATTGTATCGCGTAAGCAAGTGGATATTCACAAGTACCTTACACATACGCAAGAATCTATGACTAGTGCGCTCCTGCACGGATCTAAAAACCATTGTCTCTTCTTTACGAAAACCGTAAAACATTTCAAACACCAGAAGCGTGCTGCGTAATATTGTGGCCGCACGGGTGCATTTTTAGAATGCCTTACATCAGTTGCCTGGACTTGGCGTTTGATCTGGTCACATTGCTAGAAGATTCCGCTGGTTTGTGGGTAAAGAAGCGCATCCCAATACATATCCGCTAATATAAAAATATAAAAAGCTGCTATCATTTAAGCACTTCCTTCCCTAACATATTTGAACTTGGGAAATGAAACTTTGCAAAGAAATAACAATTATGCATATTTTCTGTTTTTGTCTTATGGGATCAATAAAGAAGAATAAAAAAAGCGTAATGTTTGTGGTACAACTTCAAGAAGAACTTATGAAAAGAAATTGTAATTCGCACTCTATGTAGCGTCGTCGAGAGTCCAGGGTTATTCTCAGTCTTGTTATACGTATGTATATACCGCTTGACCGAGGGGTAACGATCGCTGCAATATTTAGTGCTGGGCAAAGCTCGTAGCACAGGAAAAAGCTCACTAACAGCCTAGTAACATTGTCTTCTCCGGGTGTCGTGAAAAGGTCTGCAGACGCAGGGAAGTGGAGGTGTCTTGCACGGTGTTCGTGTTCATGCCTTTCAGGTTCAACTTTGTTATGGCTTAAAAAATACGATTATGTGCAATTCATGCTAAGACAAAATCTCGGACATGGTTAAACAACTCTAGGAAAAAGAAAAGAATACGGAAAATATTTTTATGGTAGTTTCGAAACTTTTTGATATCTCAGGATGAAAACAAGAGAGAATGCTGTGTATAATGTCTAGTGATGAGATATAGGAGTGCGGCCAATTTTATTCTGCAGACAGCATCAAAATATTTAAAGGGAGCTGCCTGCAGTTAGAGGAGGACGCGGCCAAAATTGTGAGGATTTAAAAAAAAAACTATTAAATATTCTTATCCTCCCATGCACTAAAAGAAAGTCAAATCGGATGAGACTTCCAGCTACTCTTTTCAAGCAACACTAAATTTTCTGCAAACTTTAGTTATGGTTACACGACCATTTTGAACCATGCAAATCCTTTGCTCGCAACTGTTTGTAAAAACGACGACGAGTGTTACGTGGATATTTGTTATTAATAGTGATAGACGCTGCAGAAAGCAAGCGACGCAACCCATGGCATCATTGCGGGATGCGAGGTATTATTTTGTTGTTTCAATGCCGTTGCTGTTGCCTCTTGACAACTTGCAGGCGAGTTTGTGATCGCGATCCGAAACTAATACATATTGACATCCAATTGTACGGCCTAATTTAACCATGCCTGTACAGTGAGAACAGAGACATACTGTGCCTTCCTTTGCTAAAATACAATACCACCAAGAGGCGTTTAAAACATTTCCAAACACTTTGGTAGTCTCCTAAACTTCAAGCTGAATTTAAAATTTATTCTACAGTATCTTCGGGAAAATCGCATACGTGGGGCTGTGAAGCCTGTTTGACATTTAAGGTTCGGTATTACCAATTCTAAAACAAGTTTCAGGCGCTTAAAA
>JAJIZL010024791.1:70587-111289 GCA_023969395.1 Amblyomma maculatum
TAAGGTTCGGTATTACCAATTCTAAAACAAGTTTCAGGCGCTTAAAACTGCTTATTCTCGGGAAAATCGCATACGTGGGGCTGTGAAACCTGTTTGACATTTAAGGTTCGGTATTACCAATTCTAAAACAAAATTCAGGCGCTTAAGACTGCTTGCGAGCAAGAATGCGAAAAGCATACTGTGCGCAGGATTCAATGTTGTAGTGAAGGCTTTCGATATGCTTTAAGGTGCTTATGCTTCCACTGTATTTCATATTGGACATAGCATGGCATGCTTCATGGGCCGTGTTTGAATAGCAATCGACGCAGCGTTAGTTGAAGGCGTACTTTAAGGGTCCACATGTCGTTGATTCGAATCTCTGTCACAGGTAAGCCTGAAATTTGACATCCAGAAGTGAGCTTGCTACATGCACCGAGAGATTGTGTAAGACGATCACAAAGTTATATAATTAGCGGATCCATAACAATTCTCATACACATATCGGGAAGGGGAACAATTGAAGGTGCCGCTGTTTCAATCCCTCTCTCAAGAACACGTTCAATTTGAGAAGACGATGTGTGTTCTACGTTAACTCGTAAAGTCCGACGCGGAATGCTGCCCTACTAATGATTGTAAAAAAGCTATTGGGTAAACTGCCCACAAAACTTTCGCCAGGGATGTGTTCACTTTGTCGCGAAGTTAAGAGGTTGTTTGAAGCGGTAGTGAAGCGGCGCATTGTGGTGTCAGCCACGAGATAATGACAACATAAATTCACCACCATATGGCCACACGAAAGCCTGTTTTAGTTACCATCTAACATTACGAACAGCACTGACTCTTCTCGCAGTGTGGCATATAAGGCTTTCACTTTAAATTTAATCGCAAGTTTTATTCAACGTAACGAGGATATACATGAAGCAGAAAATATGTTTGCTAGTTTCTCTATGTTTGCCTGCGTTCAGATTTGCTTTAGCACACCTCATCGTTTACAACTTAACTTTAATTGATGCTTTAAGCCCCGCCGGGGTGGCGCAGTGGTTACGGCGCTCGACTACTGTTCCCAAGGACGCGGGATCGAATCCCGGCCTCGGCGGCCGCTTTTCGGTGGAGGCGAAAAGCAAGGCGCCCGTGTACTGTGCGATGTCAGTGCACGTTAAAGAACCCCAGGTGGTCGAAATTTCCGGAGTCCTCCACTACGGCGTCTCTCATAGCCTGAGTCGCTTTGGGACGTTAAACCCCCCAAACCAAACCAATTGATGCTTTAAACTTTTTTTAATGAGAGACCTCATTAAGGTGTTCAGTGGCAAGTTTTTTTACATGAGATAGACGACGGGGGCGAGACGCCTCGAAGCTCACAATAAATTCTAGGAGCTCAGGACATAAAAACAAAGCCTTTGTCGGCGAACCTTACAACATTTCTCAAGTGTGGTTATAAACCTACTGGCTGCGAATTTAGCTCAGCATTTAAGAGCTGTTTAAGAGTTTTGCTAGTGTAGAGGAAGCCTTATAGTGGTGTAGTGAAACTATATTTTGCGGAGGTGAGGACGGTGACACCTCGAACGTTGAATGTAAAACTTTCACCTTAGATGTGAAATAACAGGTTTCCATGTTTGCGCGATGGTCTATTGCAGTCTCCATCAGAGCCTGACTCCGAGGAGTCTGAACCGGTCTGAGTTCGACATCCTCTGGCAGCGAGGTTGAGAACCAAATTAGAATACCCATTACGCGAAAATTCCGGGTTGCATTGTTGTTTTCGGCAGTACTCGACGGCGGCCTCTAAAGATGACGGGGAGTGCGCGTATCACTGAGAAAATCTCTGAGGTGTCAAGTTTGCTGTCATTGATAACAAATTTTTGACGTTGAAGTTCTTTGAAGAACTCTGAGATGAATGTTACGCTATTTCACATCCTATTTGCCATGCATGTGCTATTAAGGTGACTAATTGGCGACAGGGGTTTGACACAAGGATATATCTACTGCCAATTGCATGCCTTATTCACCTCAACACAGCTTGATCTGTGCAACAGCCACCATCAATGCATACGGGATAGAGAGAAGGTATTTGCGTAAATAGTAGAGAGTGCTTTAGAGAAGGAGAATGGTGACACCGATCACGAGTTGGAGGCCCCGCAGGAGGAAGCGTGGGGTTCGGGTCACGCGGCTCTTGCCCACTCAGTCGTCCACTGACAGAAATAGCGGCCCGTTGTATACTGGTCTCTGCGGTGAACCGTGAACAACAGTCCTTGGTAAGGTCACCCTGATAGGTCTCGCGAATATGTTTACTATGAAGAGCCACAACCAGGGCATACATAAGACCAAGACGAAAGAATGCGGCCAGATGTGCATTTACAGCAGCGCTAGCTGCGAATGAAGACTCCTCGGTTTCTTTGTTCAAGAGGCGCATTACAGCTTAAAATGAAACTTATTCCGGGAAAAAAAGGGTACTCTGAGTAACAAAAGTGCTACTCATCTCTTCGGTTTTAGTTTTATGACAGGTGCACATTTGCTACTTCATTTCGTCGATAGTGTAACGACGGTATTCATATGTGACCTTGAACGACTGCCACTTTCTGTCAGTGGAGCCGTCGAGTTCCTACTCCTTAGTCGCAGCAAAAACGTGTATTGCAGCATCATTCAGATTAATGAGTTCCGCAAGGTGAAAGAGGAAAAGGGGATATGGGAGTGAACAAATAATTATCAGATATACAGTTTTGTTAAGATAATAAACGCATTCATCCTGTTAAACCCCTCAGCTCAAGGTGGACGTGAAAACGTCGGTTTATAATAAAGGAGGAATTAACCGTTATGTGCCTTCGTGTGCAGCAGTAGCACCATGCAACCGACCGAAGCATAAAAATACTGAAAGAGAACAACAAAGGCACTGGAAAAAATGCATATGGCTAACTTTGAACGCTGACACACCTGGTCATAATGGCATCACATTTCGCCGAGCATGGTAGTAGCATCGCGTGAATAAGATCAGACAGCTGTCTACATTTTGTTGCTGAATCTGTCGACTCTCACCAAAATTACTGAAGCTTCTCCTCCATACGCTGCGATGTTAATTTGTTGAACTGTTTCATTGAGGTCGACCTTCTGAACTCCAATTTTCTCCCTGTTACCCATCCAATTTCAATCTTGTTACAGACTGTATATACCTTTGAAGACAGGCTGTACGTAATCTACAGCTGCTCTTTGTTTTCCTCGTGTGTATGGTTATGCGTTTAGTTTCGTTTTAATCACCGATGGTTCATAGGTGCGAGTTGATGCGCTTCAAAAGATGGCACTTGGCTGTCATGACACGCTGAAGTATCTATCGGGTGACTGTCAGCTTTCGGAAGAAAATTGGATGTTCCCGAAATCATTGTGCTCAGAGAAAACGATGAAAAGGAAAATGGAAGCGGAAAATGGAAGGAAAAAAAAAGTTGTTGAAGAAATATTTCGACTAATTTTTTAAGAGTGAAATTTCAGTGCGAATTGTTTATCTTTTATGCATAGGCGCATGATTGCGCCAGGAATGGTACTGACGACAAGACATTCTCCATCGTGCGGCAAATATCCAGAATGCATTTATCGAGGCATCCAGTTTTTGGCATGGCCAGAAAACGCAAGAGCCTTGTTCCTTCCGAACTATGAAGTTTCCGGCATATGATATTGTCATTCGGAGTTTGGGGCCTGCCAATTACGCTCCATAGCTCCATAGGAATCACAGAGTTAGGTGTAAAACAGTGACAAAACACATATCTTCGGCCTCTAAGCAACAGCGGATTCTGCTTCTTTTTCCGGATCAAGAATTTGCCGCATTATAGAGAAATATTAGCGGGGCGTAAACCAAAAGTAAAGTGAGTATTTACTCAGCTGCACCTAGCTACAATTACAATTCGCCATTCATACTTAATTGCATCTAAAATGTAAAGTGATGGAAGTCTTCGAAAACAGGTAAAATATTTTGAGCCCGATATCGCAAGGCTTCGCAGCCTTCTAGGTTGCCTCAAAACCACTCCCGAAGTGCCTAGCTTTTGTGTATTTCTGTGCCCTAAGTACTCATCTAAGACTTTTTCAAAAGGCAGTTGTGCTACAAGACAACAAAGTTCTTAGCAACCGACAATTACTGCAAAATTCCGCATAGCGTTTTTTAGATATTGAAAACAACCGAAAACACCAGAATTTTTTTAAAGACGACCGGAATTTATACAACCGTTAACTAGCACGTGAAGATGAAGTGCCGGTGGGCTCCGCTAGCTACTTATCAAACGCTCATTTTTCCTTAAGCAAAGATGTAATGGCCAAGTTATCTACGTGGCTAAATTAAACTTTCATATTTTGGTAATTTGAATTGAAATACCATATTTCCATTCCATTTAACGCTACAAACTTATTTCGCTAATCATCCGAACATTAAAAATACACCACACATCGGGCAGCGCAAATATCTTTGAGCGTAATGACTCCTAACTTAAACATAGTCTGGTCTTCAGTTCAAGTGATAATTTTGTATGATAATTTGCTCAAATAAGGTGTAATGGTTTACTTACCGCATTTGTTCTTGTCATCGCATTCACCTCTTGAGTTGCGATAGGTTCCGGGTATACAAAGGCACGCCATCATTCTCCTGCACCAGTGAGGCTCTACACCATCGCATGTCTGTTCTCTGTGCATCCATGCGCAGATCCCTCGTTGTTCGTTTCTCTTGCAAGGTTCTCAAAGAAAAACAGACGCTCAGTGCTCGAGACATTATGTTCAATCCGGATCAAACTGGCTGTTTTCTTCACATCAAGCAAATGTCTTAATTTATCAAATCGGGTGGTAGTAAACACTACATTATGTTAAAAAGCCGACTCTTTCGTTGTCATCTTTGGCCATGATAAAATTGCGGTATTACTGCTAGCTCAGCATTTCGGGCTTCATCAGTTCAAGTTAAGTAACAATGACTAAAATAGCTTATTGCGATGAAAATTATTTCAGCTGCTTTTCTTAAAACTTTATACGTGAGACATTTTGTAATTCAGCAGTTTTTTCTCAAGCATTTCATCGCAGCCTAGAGAAGGTTATGGCTTACGAGAAATAAAGAATCCCACTTGGGTTTATTAGGGAAAGATTATATATATATATGCGCTATGTACACAATAACTCCTAGCGCTTACAAACCATACAACAGGCAATTTTGGCCCCCGCTACAAGATCCTTAATTCCAAGAGAAGCTTTGAAACCATGAATATTCCTGACCAGATGTATATCTGTCAAATTCTGAATCTCATGAAAGCCAACCGATAACACTTTTCATTACAAAGGCTGTTCAGCGCTCTGTATCCTTAGCTTCTCTTCAAATAGAAGGCAACTAACTGCCTTGAATAATAAAGGCGCCAACTGCAAGCACGAACCTTAATTTTAAACTTATTATGGAAATCAAACCTTTTTTGAGCAACCAAACTTTGACCCATGATGCAGAAAGAAAGAGGCTATGTCTGTTTTTTTCTCTATGCGTCTTCTTGGCTGCTTAGTCTTTCTTCATGCAAAGCACTAACTAGTCAACAACGTAATTTACTTTTTTCCCTCATCATCAATAGCTAAGAATGTTTAGTGATCTGTCCCCAATACTGTGAGAAAGAGATGTGTGCAAACAATGTATGTTTGCACTAGTTGGAATGAAATTAAACTAAGCGTAGCCTCATTAGAGAAATAAATGAAATTAAAGGGATTTGTGCGCCATTTGGAGAACTTATGCGCGTTATATTTGTTAATGTAAGCTTTTGGCGTTCAAAATCGCTCGCGGCCAGGCGCCCCACACCGGCTGTAGTGCACATTGTAACGCGCACGTGTGATCATTTCTACCCAGAATAAAAAAGGTAACCTATTTTTATAAACACTCCATTTGCCTTTTTTTTACAACACTCTTGTTGTAATGCTGCATTGCTTTGCATTGTTGTAATGCTGCCTTTTTAATGCTGCATTGGCATGGGTGAGACATTGGAGGCTTCGATGAGTGCTTGGTTGTTAAAGTTTATTCTATATGTCTTGCGAAAAAGGCACCGAAGCAGTTTATTATCACGTCCGTCATGCTTTCTGCGATGGTGCTCCTGGGACTGTTACGAAGTTATCTCCCTCGTACAAAAATTTACCTGCTCCGAAGTTTGTGTTGCATGAAAGGTGCTTCTCACTCATTGCCAAGGTGTATGTACACTGGTCGCGCAGGCTTCAGAGAAGCCCATACGCTAAAAAAATGGCGGTTCATAAGTACACCAGTGCCCCCTGAAAATTGGGGCCCAAATAAATTTAGTGACGTTGAATGACGTCTGATGACGGCGCCTTCTTTTAGAATCTTTTTTTATATGTAACACGAAGCATGATCATAATAGGAAACGTGGAATTCTTCCAGACAGCTACAATCAGACACTATGCAATATTAACGATGCTCAAGCCATAGTGATTCCATGCAGCGCTCCCTGTAATCAAGGGACCAGTACGGCCCCGAAACGCTGTGTTTCCTTTTCTTCAAAAACTTTTTTTGAGTCCATGTTATTTTTTTTTATGAACGAGGACGTATATCGCCAATGTTGTATGTAGTCCTGATGGCCTTTACCGTCCCTAATTTTGATGGCCACCTAGCTTCAAGGGGCGCAGGGGTTCCCATGAGTTGCTATGTTTTGAACGCATGGGCGTCTGTGGACCCTTCGCTGTCAGTGTACATTTTCCTTGTGGTAGCCCCCGCTGCTTCTTAGCTGGTTCCAACAAATTGCAACAGTTCTTGTCAGTCTAACAGTAGCAGTCTTCATGGCTAATCTAAACTGGATGCCATGTGAACTGTCTGCGGCTCAAAGGTTGAAAAACCTACAGGCTGAGTCCTAGCATCCAGTTGATGTATCTCGCTGAGAGGCTGCCACACAGGACTTCTCAAACCTGATATGAAGCCGAGATTCCTAAAAGCCAGGAATGTTCCGTTCACGTTGCAAAAAGCTTTAGAGTCATGAATTGGCTAAAATGAAAAACTGGGAATTATATCGCCGGTTACGACGTCAGAATACACTACGTCAGCGGTTTCCGTAATCAAGCAAGATGATAGCATAACGATGTGCAGCGACTACAAGGCGACCGTTAATCCGTCCCTTGCATGATGTCGATCGCTATTCATTACCGAAGGTGGAGGACATGGTCACAGCCTTGTCGGGAGGCAAGCATTTCTCGAAGATTGAACTTAACCGAGTCTATCAGCAAGTGGTTATGTCTGAGTCGTCAAAACAATACCTCACGTTGAATACGCAGAGAGAATTGCTTGCTGGTAATCGACTTGCGTTTGGAATTTCGTTAGTAAGTGGGATTTTCGAAATAATTGTCGCCATGCTGAAAGGCTTACACGGGGTTTGCAGCTACTTAGACGACATTCTGGTCACTGGTAAAAATAACGAAGATCATTTCATCAGTCTAGAAGTTGTGTTGAAACGAATTCTTGAAAGAGGCGTTCGTGTCAAGAAAGAGAAGGGTTCATTTTTCGAACAAGATATTCGCTACCTTGGACACAGAATCAGCGCAAGAAGCATATCGGCAACGCCGGGGAAGTTTGACGTACTTTTTAAGGCTCCAGCGCCTAAAGACAGGCAGCAGCTGCAGTCATTCCTGGGAGTCGTTATTGTCTACGGCAGGTTCCTTCCTGACCTAGCAGCGGTGGCGACACATATTTCAGGTTGCTAAGTAAAAACGCCTCGTGGTGCTGGATGAGCGTTAGTAGGAAGCCTGCACCAAGATGAAGAGCGTGCTAGCCTCTGCGCCGATTTTTGGCGTACTGCGACCCATGCAAACCGTTGCAGCTATCATACGACGCATCACACTATGGTTTAGGCGCGGTTCTTTCTCAAGCTTTGAATGATGGCAGCACAAAGCCGATCGTTTTCCAATCGCGTACCTTGACCGATGGCGAAAATGAATACAGCCAGCTTGAGAAAGAGACCCTTGCAGTAATATTTGGTGATAAGTTTCATTTCTGCGTTTACGGTGGTTCGTTCACATTAGTCACCGACCATAAACCGCTTCAAAAAACGTTGGGCCCTACAATCACATTCCGACTATCGCAGCAGCTCATTTGCAGCGCTGGGCTGTCACATTGTCAGCTTACCGGTATTCGCTTATTTTCGTAAAATCAAGCGAAAATGCTAAAGCCGATCTCTGTTCGCACCTGTCACTATCAATGTTAAAAGACCAAACATAAGAAAGAAAGAAAACGTTTTATTCATTGCGGTTGCAAACAATGTTAGTTTCAAGTAAGGACATTGCTCGAAGAGTTCGGGGCCCGCTTGCTTTGTAGAATGATAGATTTCACAAATGCTGGGTGGCCGGCGTCTGTGACTGAAAAAGGTTTGAAGCATTTTTTTTACGGAGGCTACGAGCTCACAGTTCTCCAAGGCTGCATCATGTTCGTGATGCAAGTGATTGGGACGGGAGAGTTGCGCAACTTGCTGCTGGAGGAACTCCACGAAGGGCACCCAAACATTGTGTGCAGCAAGCACCTGACGTCCAGCTACGTGTGGTGGCCGTACATCGAGGCGGACCTTTAGCATCGTATCAAGGCTTGCGTAAGTTGACAAGAACAACGTTGCGGGCCATGAAAAGCGCCCCCATGCATCCTTAGTCTTGGCCAACAGTACCATGGCAGCACCTACGTTTAGATTTTGCTGGCCCCTTTTTTCACTCAATGTTTCTAGTAGTCGTGGACGCGCATTACAGGAGGCCGGAATTCTTTGTTATGCGCTCGAATACATCGGATGCTACAGTTCAAGAATTGAGAGCTATTGGCTCGGTTTGATTTTCCAGAAACCATTGTCACTGACACCGGCCTGCAGTTTACTCCCGAAGAGTTCAAAACGTTTTGCAAAAGAATTGTGCTGTTGTCACGTGCGTACGCCACCGTATCATCCCAACTCAAACGGGTTTGGAGAGCGTTTTATTCGGGCACCTAAAAATGCTATTCTTTAATCTAGCGGAGCGGGCACATTATATCGAAGGCTTCAGAAGTTTTTGCTAATCTATCACATCGCGCCCTATACTACAGCAATTGAGTCAGCAGCAGCTTGTTAGGTGAACGACGGCTGCGAAATTGACTCGACGTTGTCAATCCAGCGGTCAGAGGAAAGGTTGCATATTATCAGCTCAAAGAACCTGACTCGCTCACGTCGTGATCGTGACATAGCAGTCGGCGACCAAGTGATGGCTCGCAAATATCGAGGCAGACCAAAGTGGGTCCCTGGTCTTATTGTGGGTTAGACCGGCCCTTTTTCTTTTACCGTTCGTGCTATCACACCCAGAGGCAGTTTCACCAGAGGCAGTTTCACCAGGACCAGCTGCTCGCGCGGACCAAAACTCCGGACCGCGAAATATGTGACCAGGAGGGATAGAGGTTCCTGGCGTTTCCACCAAGCGTCGACTCAGTGACATTTTCCGCTCCTACCACCAGTGGTCCTGCCGCTTCGCAAGAGATCGAGACGGCGGGTGCAAGACGCTACCCGACTAGAGACCGTCTACCACTAGACAGATATCGCGCTGGAGTTTACCTTGTTAAATTAGCCAATTTAAAAGGGGAGGGTTGTGCTGTCCGGCATATCGCCACAGTCGGTAATGCGCACACGCGCGAAAGAAATAAAAGGTGTGCGCCGCAACCTGCCAGAGGGCTTATCTCGACCAGCCACGCACCGATGACTATGTGGCAATAAACATCGCTCGCCCCTGGAAACTTGTAGGCTGCTTCGCATGAACCCCGTAACTCAAAGCCATGGCCACTGGCGTCAGTGTAAAGTATGGTGGGTGCGTCGGTGTCAAAAGGGCGAAGCACAGGTGTGGAAATCAGTGGGTGCTTGGATGACATTCACTGAACCAGTCGAAAGCGCTTGGGAAGTCATGAATTTGTGTAACACGGTTGCAATGAAGACAGAGTTCAGAATAAAACGGTGGAAGTAGGATGCGATGCCAAGGAAGCTGAGACACTCTTTCTGATAGTGAGTTCTCGCCTTACGAATGACCATGACCATGGGTTGAGAAGGCAAAAACCCGTAGATTTTTTAGAGTGGTGACTGACACAATTAACAGCTTCAAAAGCGACAGAAGAGCCTCCAGTCAACTTTGAATACCGGCAAGAAAATGTGCTATTGAAGCCGTACACTCAGTACTAGATATTTAATTTGAACAATAGATTTGTGGGCTTTCATATCTATACGTAGTGTATTTTATCAGTGCCGAAAGACAAGGTATTGACACTGCATGAAAAGGTTAGAAGGTGTTTAGGCATCTCGCTAGTTTTGAGCTTATATTTAGGATACATACCGAAGCCAGTGGAGTAAAAAAATATGCTTGCGAAGACAAGCAACAGGAATCGTAAATGACAGGTATTCACGTGCATTAAAGATGTATGTGAGGTGTCGTAGGTAGTAAACCTGGAAAGCGGAAGACAAGAAGAATATAGAACGAAGCTAATATGCACATATCAATAACGCAACAACTGATTGTGTATTTGCGACATTAGCCACCGTCAGTATTCAATCCGAGGCATCTATTCCTAACTGCTGTTTCAATCGTCATAACCGCCTTCTTTTTTGACAGCTGGCCATTGGATTCTTCCAATTACGACTGCCTTCAAGTTGTCTATTCCTCCGCTCTTGCAGCTATACGCCAAAGCCACAAGACCTCCATTAGGTATCAACTTCGCATTGCACACGATGGAAGTTCCCTCCGCTTCTCTTTCCATAACGTCGAGACTAGAATTTATTACACTTCGCATTTCATCCCCAAAGCATAGCTTTCCATTTTCCTGGTGGTTCCCATTGAATTGAATGAATTTCGCTCGGATGTTTTGGACAACAAAAAAATATTTCCTTTAACAAATGCTACTGCGAAAGCGATCATACAATAGTCAAAGCTTAGAGAAACAATTTCAGAGAACTGTGGAATATACATTGCAAATTTGAAAGCCGGAGTGTTGGTTCTGCACATGATGTGTCACGTTTGCTCTCATTACCGTTATGAACTGAATGCTCCGTCATTATCATTGCTAGTGTCACAATTGTCTTTATCCGTAACTGTAACGTAATTGTCATCGCTACTATCAATCTCACGGTAGACTAGGATAATCAGAGAATAAAAACCAGCCAAGGGACGAGGACGAAGAAAGACGATGTACACACGGAAGCGAAGAAAAAGTTTACATTGGCCGAACTGGCCGGTGTATTAATGATAGGCTGCGAGAGCATCACAACTCTTTGTCACACATCAGTGGAGCTAAAACTTTGTCTCGCCATTGTAGGGATTGCGGTTGTTATCCGCTGTTTTCAATCCAGCTTCCGTGTGTACATCGTCTTTCTTCGTCCTCGTCCCTTGGCTGGTTTTTATTCTCTGACTATGTACCAACTGACCCAGATTTCAACCCTCCTTCAGACTAGGATAAGACGTGCACGTTGCATGATCCCGGGCGCGCGCAATTGTTTCAAGCGTTCGGCTGGGGATTCGAGGATTGGAGGTTCGATTCCCGGTGGAGATAGAAGTTCTACGTCTCTAATAGCGTAATGAGAATGATTGAAAAGTGACACATCAGCTCACAGATCCCGCGCACAGCTCTCGCGCACGAGATTTCGTTCCATGAGCCCAGAAAGTATTTCGCCTTAAAACTTGCTTATGTGTCAATCGTTCCCAAAGCTAATGTGATGCCAGCCTAAGTCATCCGTAGCCTTAGTAATGGGACGTCTTCAAAGTTGTCAGTGGGAGGACGGCATGAACGGTGCTCATCCCCTTATCTCATCTTGCGCGCCTTTTCTACGGTCTGACAGAGATTTCCACGCGTCTGCAGATTTCTCTTCATTTTGTACCAAAATATTGAATCAACCGCTTTCATACAGCGTTGAAGATGACACCCCAACTTTTTGATTCCCTATTAGTATCCATCAGCTAGTCAAGTTCTACATTAGCCTGTATCGGGAATTCCAAATGACGAAACGAGAATCTCCACATCTATTATATGCCGCGCAATTATTATGTTAACTTTGCGAAACTATGCGTCAATTTTTGAGTGTTAAACTGCCAAGGAAAATCATGTCAGATCACGAGAAGTGGTGTCTTCACGTCTCATAATGGGTTTAACCGGGGTTTGACTGCGGGTGACTTCTACAACACTTTCTGCGTGCCAAAAGTGCCGGTTGGGATTATTTAAATTATTTCCTTTACATATAAATATACCATATAGCACAAACGTCATTAGAAGTTGAATTTCATAGATACCATCTACAGCACTAACAATTGGCTTTATTTTATCTATTTTCTTCAGCCAAATGCTATTTAAATGATCATTGAAGCTCAGTTCAGTTCAGGCGTTCAGTCGTGTCCGACTCTTCGTGACCCTATGGACCATGTCACGCCACGCTTTCCGGTCTCTCACTATCTTCTTAACATCACATAGCTTCATCTGCAATGCCTCGAGAATGCCATCTAACCATCGCGTTCGCTGCCTACCCCTTCTCCGGCGACCCTCAACCTTTCCCAACATCAAATCTTTCTCCAGCGACTCCTCTCTTCTCATCAGATGACCAAAGTAGCTGAGCTTTAACTTTAGAATTTGACCCTCCAATGAGCAGTCAGGGTTTATGGTCGACAATATCGACTGATTTGATCTTCTGGCAGTCCAAGGAACTCTTAAGAGTCTTCGCCAGCACCACAATTCAAACGCGTCAATTCTTCGGCGGTCAGCCTTTTTCACAGTCCAACTCTCGCATCCATACATCACAACTGGAAAGACCATAGCACGGGTTATACGGATCTTGGTTGGCAGACTAATGTCTCTGCTCTTTACTAGGCGGTCAAGGCTAACCATTGCTCTCTTTCCCAGAAGCAGGCGTCTCCTAATTTCATGGCTGCAGTCTCCTTCCGAGGTAATCTTGGCGCCCAAGAACAGAAAATCTGTCACAGCTTCCACTTCTTGTCCATTGATGCTCCAGGACTTGATAGGGCAAGACGCCATGATCTTCGTCTTTTTAATGTTCAGTTTAAGCCCAAACTTCTCACTCTCTTCTTGTACGCGCATCAGAAGTCTCTTGAGTTCCACTTCACTTTCTGCCATTAAAGTGGTATCATCCGCATATCTAAGGTTGTTGATACGTTTTCCAGCAATCTTCACTCCAGCTGAAGACTCGTCCAGACCGGCCTTCCTCATGATGCACTCTGCATATAGGTTAAATAGGCAGGGCGACAGTATGCAGCCTTGCCTCACCCCTTTCTCAATCGGAAACCAATCAGTAAGACCATGCCCAGTTCTGACTGTGGCCTCTTGCCCTTCATACAGGTTCCTGAGGAGACAGATGAGGTGAATTGGAACTCCCATCTCTCGGAGAGCTTGCCACAATCTGCTGTGATCTACGCAGTCAAACGCTTTCGCATAATCAATAAAGCAGAAGTAAATGGGTTTCTGGAACTCTCTTGCTTTTTCCATGATCCAGCGAAGGTTGGCAATTTGGTCTCTAGTTCCTCTGCCCTTGCGAAACCCAGCTTGCACGTCCGGAAGCTCCCGATCCACATACTGCTGCAGCCTACCTTGCAGGATTTTTAACATCACCTTGCTAGCATGCGAAATAAGCGCGATCGTGCGGTAGTTGGAACAATCTTTGGCACTGCCTTTCTTTGGAATGGGGATGTAAACTGACCTCCTCCAATCCTGTGGCCACTGCAGGGTTGTCCAAATCTTTTGACATAATGTATGCAGTGTGTTAACAGCGTCGTGGTTGAGGTTTTGAAGCAACTCAGCTGGAATACCATCAATTCCGCTTGCTTTGTTCTTAGCAAGGCTGGCTAAGGCCCATTCAACTTCACTCTTCAGGATGCCCGGCTCGAGATCAGTAATCACAACCGTCCTATGTTGGGATTGCACATCCGGGTCCTTCTTGTACAGTTCTTCTGTGTATTCCTGCCACCTCTTCTTTATCTCTGAGGCTTCAGTGAGGTCCTTGCCTCGTTTATCCTTTATCACGCCCAGCTTAGCACAGAAGCTTCCTTTGATATCTTTGATTGTCTTATACAGAGCTCTTGTGTTTCTTAATTGGCTGTTGTCCTCAACTGCTTGACACTGTATGTTCAGGAAGGCATTCTTATCTCTCCTTGCTATTTTCTGAAAATCCGCATTGGGAATCTTGTATCTTTCTCTTTCCCCCATACCTTTTGCCATCCTCCTTTCCTCAGCTATTTGCAAAGCCTCTTCAGATAACCAGTTTGCTTTTTTGCATTTCTTTTGCTTTGGAACTACCTTAGTAGCAACTTCTTGTATTATATCACGAACATCAGTCCACATCTCTTCGGGCTCTTTGTCTTCTAGATCTAATTCTTGAAATCGATTCCTCACTTCCACAGCATATTCTAATGGAATCTGATCCAGATCATACCTGAAAGGCCTTCTAGTTTTCTGCGTTTTCCTCAATCGAAGCTTAATTTTGGCAACAAGAAGCTGATGATCGGTGCCACAATCGGCCCCAGGCCTTGTTTTTACTGCTTGTATAGCGCTTCTCCATCTCTGCCGGCAAATAATATAATCGATCTGATTCCTGTACAGACCGTCCGGTGAAATCCATGTGTACAGGCGCCTCTTGTGCTGTTGAAAATGAGTATTCGCTATGGTCAGGTTGTTTTCGTGACAGAACTCTACTAGCCTCTGCCCAGCTTCATTTGGCTCACCAAGACCGAACTTGCCTGTAATTCCGGATATTTCTTCACTCCCGACCTTAGCATTCCAGTCTCCTATGAGAAAAACGACGTCTGATGATGGGGTGCGGTCTAAAAGGCATTGTAGGTCCGCATAAAATCTCTCAACGTCAGCTTCTTCAGCAGCAGTGGTCGGTGCATAGACTTGGATAACTGTTATGTTGTTGAAGCTAGATAATATTAAAAGCACGTTGTGTCCTACAACTAAAGTTTTATGTTCTGCGGTACAAAGCTGCATTATGGCTGAGCAAGTTCAAGAATAGTTTTCGGTATAAATATCGTCTATTTAAATTTATTTTTTATTTATTTAGATATGCAGATGTCTCTTTCTTTAAAGCGCATTTAATTCAACTTCGCAGCCATCATGTTTTCACAATCCAGCTGCCTCGAGTTTTAATTATAAGTTGGACAAATGAATTACTTTCTTTTATTCTTATGCAGACAATACAAAAATGAATGAAGTAATGATGTCATGACTTAATAAAATATTTGCACCCAAACGCTTGCAATGAGGATCAAAGACTGCGATAGAAAAGCAACAGGAAGTTTTTCATAAATCACAATGTTGTGCAAACAGTATAGTGTCCTCCAAAGAAAACCTCAAGTGCATTGGTTTATTACGGAGTAATTTGAGACAGGCATAACGTTTGCTGACATGAGCAGCTAGCATTTCACTTTACACTTTTCTAAAACTTGCTAACGTATCTGCAGTCAAAGGGCGCGAACATCAGCATGGAAGGGTAAGTTTAGTTTTAAGCTGATGAGCATAACGTGTCTTACCTTCAATGTTCCGTGCGTTAAGGTAGTTCTATGAGTATTTAATGCATAGAAACAGCGTCAGGCTACATTGAGCAGACAGCGAGCAGTCTATGTAGCCTTGACTGAGCCCGGTTTAAGCGTTTATCATTCTAGCTAGTGCTGCAGAGGGACAAAAATGGCAGACCGGCAACATAGCCGTTTCCTTAAGCATTCAGCGAAGAAGCCATTATCATTATCAGTGGGGCTCCACTGCAGTGCGAAGACATGTCCCATTTTCCTTCAGTTAACCCGCTCCTGTGCTTGCTGCATCCATTTGACCCCTGAGAACTTTTTAACCTCATCCGTACACACAACCTTCTGCCGCTCCCCTCTACGCCTCCCTTCTACTGGAATCCAGTTCGGTACACTAAGCGAGTATCGGTTATCCACTCTACGCAGTACATGTCCTGCACATGATCATTTTTTCTTCATTTCTACTAGAATGTCAGTAACTCTAGTTATTTCTCTGAAGCAATCTCCACGCTTCTTATCTCTTAACGTGTACACCGACCATTTTTTGTTCTATAGCCCTCTGCGTGGTCTTTAGCTTATGTAGAACTCTGCGATAGCCTCCTTGTTTGAGACACATACGTGAGCGCCGTTATGATGCAACTGTTATTCACATTCCTCTTTAGCGATAAAAGTAAGCTGCAAGTGATGTCGTGCGAGTACCTTCCAAATGCGCTCCATCCCACTCCTATTCTAGTAGGAATTGTTTTTTCATGGTCCGGATCTGCGGTTATTACCTGTTCAAAGTAGACATATTTGCCAACCTCTTCCTGCGCTTCGCTATCTAATTTCAGCAGCTATACTCTCCCAGGCTTTCCAACATTACCTGCATCTTCCGCATATTAACCATTAGGCCTACCTTTCTGCTTTTCCTGTCTAGATCAATTATAATTCGATGTAATTGGTCCGCTAAGTTACGTAACAAGGCAATGTCATCAGCGAGTCACCGAATATTGAGATATTATCCATAAACACTCAGGTATAACTGCTCTCATTCCATGTTTTCGAATAGGCCCTCTATGCAAGCAGTGGAGAGATCGTGCTTTCTTGCCTAACAACCGTCTTAATTTTATATCAATCACTTTCCTTACGCACAACTTTGGTTGCAGTGCAGCCACTATTATACCTTCCACTATTTTCGCACAGGGCTCATCTACACCATGATATCGCAATGCCTTCATGAGTGCTGCGGTTTCGAATGAGTCAAATGCTTTCTGGAAACGTACTCAATGAATACTATCTATAGGGGCAGATTATATTCAGAGCACTTTTATATTACCTGGTTGATTTTATAGATATGATTGATGGTAAGTTACTCTTTCCAAAAACTTGCCCGATTCTTCGGTTGATTGAAGTCTAAGGTTTTCCTTATCCTTTTGTCGATTACTTTACTAAATACCTTGTACATAACAGACAGTAAGCTGATAGGTCGGTAATTCTTAAAACCCTTAAAGACCACTTTCTTATAATTTAGGATAATGTTTGTCTCCTTCCGTGATTTCAGCAAAATAAACAGACATAAGTTTTATATGAAATCCCATACCAATATACCGCAAATAAACCTTATAAATCGGCAAGGTACGTAGCAATATACGGCAAGAAAAGAGAAATAATGCCGTCTTGAAGAGAATAGCACTAAGAAAGAATGCACTTGCTTCAAATCTGCGAAAAAGCAAACTAAACCAAAATCTGGTGCACGGGAAATGGACAGAAATTCCAACGGTCTACAAGGTCCCTAAGCTGTTTCGCATATTGAGTTTCGAATCAGCTGATACATTTTGAAACGATTTAGGAGAATGTTGTACGGTCTACGCAGTATCTGCAGGTTGGAGAGGTGTCCACCGTGTCACGGACATCTTGGGCTTTTGTAGAGGGAAAGGTGCATGTCTGCCATAAATGGCAATGTTCTCTTGAAATTGTGCGAATTTATCGTGGAACTTACGGTGGTACTCGCAGTGCGCGCATAAATATTTTGTGTATGAGTACTGCCTGGTCAATTCTTGCCGCTCAATGTTTGCCTAACCGTAACACTTGCTAAGAAATCCGACTTCTTTATGCAGTAAAGAGAACAGCAGTTTGATGCGTTTTATTATTAGGGTAATAGTTTGACAAACACTACGGTATCATGAAAAAGTTATTAGTTTATGGTAAAATATTTGTGGGTCAAGAACACGGAGAAGAGCACAAGGACGGACGCCGTCCTTGTGTTCTGTTTAAGCGTGTCTTGATTTGTGCATTGGCCTTGCCTTATTATGAGGTGTAAGGTCATCATCATACGTCTCGTGCAGTTGAAGAGATTATAGAACCCCTGAAATAAATTATGAATACTGAACAATGAATAACGTCCTATAATATATTACTTCAAACTTCGCAATAAGAGAAGTAATGACTGTGTGGTAGCTCGCTTTTCAAAAACATTAATGTTTGGTTTAGCTGTATCGGAAGCATTGGTTTCAATATACTTTCAAAAACGACTTGTATCCCAGGATGGTCGAGCACTTCATCTCAGATAATAGAGTTTAGCTTAAGGTTATATTCTACGAGCTCGATATTGTCTGTCCTTGTGCGAAGCTTTATTGCGTGCCTAATATATTTCACAATACATCCATCTCTTCTGGAACATACGCCTTCTCAACATAAAGCCTGCCCAGAGACTTGTAGCAGGTTAAGCTGTCGTAAGCAATGAACATTTTGATCAACGCCTAAAGAAACATTTAAGATGAAATATTTCTTTTTAGAGCGCGGCTCTTTGGCACCCGTTCCTGCTTTCCGCTGTGTCGGCGTTGTCCATCGTATCCAGCTTCATAAATAAACAAACAAATCCTTTCTACACCAAGTATCCAACCTCCATTCATTGGATCCTCATCGAGTGCTTTAACTTCTCCTTTACCTCGAGAAAATGCCTTTTTGCATAGGACTCGCAAGACGGTTACAAGCAAAAATTTAGGAAACACACAAAATTACAAAAAGTGCCGTTTTTGTAGCAAGTTTAATAAAAATAAAGTATAAAGGCACAATATCTATAGAGATAATAATAACAAAGAAAATTTTGAATTTAGATTGTGAAGATCAGTGACCCAGGAACACTGCGTAAAATAAACTATCTGTATTGCGCCCTTCTTCGGCCACTTAAAACCTACACGTGGAAACAGCCTCACTTCTTGTACAGTGAGGTGAAGCAGTTTCTGGTTTTCATGAAACAACAAACCAAATCTGCCGCAAACTGGTTTCAAATTCCGGGTATACAAGTTGGACTTGCGGCGAACTTTCAAAAATGCGTTTTCGTGGAATAAAACCACCCGGATACAGTCGAAGCTCACTAGTGAATGGCTGGCGCCACTCAAGACTGCAAGATAATAAAGAGACATTGATTCGATATTTCACTTGCTGTAGTCTTTTGAATTTAATGCTGCATTAGCACAAGTAACAATTTTTTTTTTCAATCGCGGCCGTCATGCCCTTTTTCACAAAAACATACGCGCGTTAGTTCTCGAAAAGATACATCAAAAGTCAAAAAGTCCCGAGCGGGAAAAAATAAACTGGCTCTACAAGTGCAGTGCCTAGAATAAACACTGGGGGGACTAGATGCACGATAAACGATTCCAACGTGTCGAATTCCCCGTATTAAAATCTCGATCATCGATGTTTGATTAGAATAGGTCTGGTAACGGAAGAGTGAACCAGCTGCGCCACATGACAGTTTTTCTTATCTACCATGAGGATGATAGTAGGTATGACAGTGATGCCGCGATTAGTGATAATGATAACATTAGCAATAATAATGACAGTGTATTTAGTTGATAATAATATTGAGAGAGACGTGATGCACCATGTGCATCAGCAGCGCTTAGTCTTTCGCAATTCTGCAGTGTGGATTCTACAGTGCTCGCGGAATTTTAGAGCGCAGCTCTGTCGCCCATTCCTGCGTTTCGCGGCGTCGCCGTCGGCATCGTCGTTATCCATAGTAACCAGCTCGGCAGCCAAAAAGAATAGTACCATAGGCTACAGCGTCAAGAGAAATGTGTGCAAGTGAGAAAATGGTTGATATTGTTTAATTAGCTAATAAAACCAACAACAATAATAACTGACTCGCAGAAAAGGAACTGCGCATTTTCCGTCACACCTTCTCTGTGTACACCTTAACCGCGCCGTAAAAAAGCGAAGGAAGATGGGAGGGAAAGTGGACAGAGTGAAAGGGCGCGGTAGTTGAGGGTACCGTAGTAATTTCGACCACCTGGGGATCTACGTCAGATGGTCAGATATTTCAGGCTTAGATGTTGAATCCATTAACAGAGGGCCGCGCTAAGGTGTTGCACCATTTAGTGGGCGGTTTTTAAAATAAGGAAACGATACTCATGAAGTGCACTTCACTTGAGATGTTTGGTTTTACATTCCATAGTTTGCCACATTCGCACTCTCCGTTTCATACATTCGCTCACTGCCTTCGCGTAACCTCTAAAAATCTCACGCTACCGAAGTACTAGCGAAAATCTGAATAGCATCCCAGATTTGTGGACGCTGTCCGTCGGATCAAGCGGCGGGCTTTCTATGCGATCTACTTTCTCTGATTGCCTTCGCGCGGCCGAGAGCGACAGTTAGCGGCGCTCTGAATGGAAGAATACTTTTTCGGCCCTGTCCATCTGATTAAGCGAATCACTTTCGATGCGAGCTACGTTCTCTGTTGACCATCGCTCAACATCCGGCAAAACGTAGGCGAGTGTACAATTAGGGGCACTCTGAATAGCACCACAGTTTTTTGGGTGCTGTCAGTCTGATTAAGCAGCGACCTTGCTGTTCAAAATAAGTTCGCTGACTGTCTTCGCTTTGCCTCTTATAAAAGTAGAGCGAGGGCAAAATATGGGGCAACGCACTGGACACATCATCCGTTTGGGAGCTATATATATATGATTAATAAACGGCACTCTACAAACAAAGTTGAAGTTAATATCAGCAAATGTCTATAACGGGATTATTTAACATGCAGTCGCAAATAAATGAGCGCTCCCAGTGGTTTGAAAGTATTCCAATATTAGATAGCGCCAGCAGTCTATGCAAGCTGTCAAAGGGTGATTGATTGGCAGTGAGAGCAGTGATTTCATTGCAACTGTAAAGAAAAGCAACAAAGAACCAACGAATCTAAAGTATGAGAATATATTCTGATACTAAACCAAACCAATTATCAAAAAGCGTTTTGAATGCAATTTATTTTTATTGACAAAACCGTGACGGAAACATATCGCCCTTCATGCCGCACCTCAAATAGAGAGCAAATTTTCCCCGTACTGCACTACGAAAATATTTTACAAATTTGTGAGCAGTCATGGGTTTTAACCGCATGTACTTCGGAATTGCTGGTTTCTACGTTGACGGTCAAAAATGACAAGTTTGATCATTTTCAAAATAACAATGCGACTAACAAGTGGAGTATTGACAAGTAGAAAAATTGTCTCAACACGATCACCCTAATTTTTAGGAAATACCAATCTCGAGGAAGTGGCAAAACTGATAACTACGAAGCTTTGTGCAAATATATTTTCTTGTGTACTTACGTTTAGACTTCGCCTATGAATTCTCTGTCTTCTTAAAGATGCCACGAATTTTCCTGCAGCTTTTTAAGAACACATCCAGGCATTATCGTGCAAGCTTTTATTTGTCAGGGAGAGAGGAGCATTTTCTTTTTTGCGTTTTGCAATCGGTTTGTAGTTTTAAATATTAGGGTTGAAAAGAGCATTCGGTTAAATATATTGCTGACATTTTGGGCGTCATATATGGTTTTTGTGATTTGTCATTATTACTGACTAGTATTTGAGAGTACTTTGCACAATTACGTCGTCCAAGTATACAAGACATGTCGTCCACTTCAGATCTCCAAGAACGCTGTCCATGAGTCTCTGAAAGGTTGCGGGCGCGGAGCAAAGGCCGAAGGGCATGACTTGGAATTCGTATAGCCCGTCAGGTGTAATGAAAGCAGTCTTTTCGCGGTCCCTTTCATCGACCTCTATCTGCCAGTATCCAGACTTGAGATCCATGGAGGAGAAGTATCTTGTGTTGCACAGACGATCTAAGGCGTCATCTATTCTGGGCAAAGGGTAAACATCTTTTTTCGTAACGTTGTTCAGTCGGCGATAGTCTACGCAGAAACGAAGTGTGCCATCTTTTTTCTTCACAAGTACCACAGGTGCAGCCCAGGGGCTGCGGGAAGGGCGAATGACATCGTTATCGAGCATTTCCTTCACTTGGTCGCGGATGGCAGTACGTTCTTTAGGGGAAACTCGATAAGGCGACTGGCGGAGTGGTCGAACAGTTTCGTCTGTAATGACGCGGTGCTTTGCAAGGTGGGTTCGATCGACGCGTGATGATCTGGCAAATGCATTAGAGTAGCGACGGAGGAGGTGTCGTAGTTTCTCTCGATAATTTCGAGGTAAGGCCGGGTTTATATCGTACAGAGGTTCAGTGTTGTCGGAGGGTTCCGTTGCTGAAGCGTTGGTGAAATTGCATTCATAACTAGTGTCAGTTATGGCGTCGAGATATGCGACAGTTGTCCCTCTGTTCAGATGTTGATGTTCATTGCTGAAGTTCGTGAGAAGAACATCAACTTTGCCATTTTCAACAAAAACAACTGCCCTGGCAACGGCGATGCCTCTTTCAATAAGCAGTTTCTGTTTTGTCTCGACGACGCCTTCTGTATCTTGGATTGGGAGGGAACCCACGGAGACCATAATGCTTGAACGTGGGGGCACACTAACATGGTCATCAATAATGTGGAGTGCAGCGGGGAGCAGGCTGTTGGATTCGATAGCATTCTCAACTGAAAATCTCACGGACTTATTCTGCAGATCGATAATGGCGCCATTTTCGGTTAAAAAGTCCATACCGAGGATGACGTCACGGGAACACTGAGCCAATACGATGAACGTCGCCAGAAAAGTTTGCCCTTGTACAGTGATCCTCGACGTGCACACTCCCGTGGGCATAATTAAATGTCCGCCAGCTGTGCGTATTTGCGGGCCACCCCATGATGTTGTGACCTTTCTGAGAGCTTTGGCGAAGTGTGCACTTATAATTGAGTAATCAGCGCCAGTGTCGACTAGAGCAGTGACGTCTACGCCATCAACGGAGATCTGCAGGTCGGCAGTTTGTTGTGTCGGGCGGCGACAGCTTCGTGGGGTTCGGTCTCGACTTCGATGCTCTGAAGGAGTGGTGGGGCGACTGTCGACGTCGTGGTTACGTTGAGGATCAGCGGAATTTCGTAGCGGCGTCGATTCTGCTGGTGGCCGTATGTAACGAACTGTGGTTTGCAGTGAAGAACTGTCGTGGGTCTGTGGAGGATCTTGAAATTTTCGCACTGTAGCAGCCGCACCTCCAGAGGCTGCTGCATCTAGTTTCCCCTATGGGGACTTTGGAGTTGCTCCTGGCGTCCAGGAGAGCTGTAACGGCGAGGCGACGGCGATCGGAGGCGGCTTGGGCCTGTGTTGGAACGCGAAATGTATTCTGCGATTTCGCGTGGCTGCTGACCAGGCAACGGACGACGGGCATCAAAAGAAAACCCACGGAGGCCGAGTTCCCTGTAGGGGCAGCGGCGACACAGGTGTCCAGCTTCGCCGCAATGGTAGCACAACGGTTGGTGATCGGGCGTTCGCCAGATATCGGTCCTTCGGCGGCGTACGCTCGGCCGTGAAGACACATGGGCGACCGGTGCGCGAGGCTCGTAGGATGCCGTCGAAGGCGGCAGGTAGCGGCTGGTGACCGCGGCGTAGCTCAGGGTCTGGGGCAGCGGTGTAGCTACGACGGGTTCAGGCGCGGCGACGGGTGCGGGCCCGGTGACGGGTGCGTGCACGGTGACGGGTGCGGGAACACCCAGCGCCTGTTGTACTTCCTCACGGATGATATCGGAAACTGTGGCAACCTGTGGCTGTGGAGGAATCCGCAGGTATTTGGCCACCTCTTCCCGGACTATCGCCCGGATCGTATCACGCAGCGATTCTGACGAAAACTGTACGGCTTCACCTGCACTCGCGGCGTTCATAGACACTGTAGTGCGCTGGTATTGCCGGGCGCGCATCTCAAGTGCCTTCTCGATGGTAGACGCCTCACTTATGAATTCGGCGACAGTTGTTGGGGGACTTCGCACCAGGCCTGCAAATAACTGCTCTTTAACACCTTGCATCAAAAAGCGCACTTTTTTCTCTTCCGACATGGTTGGGTCCGCGCGTCGAAAGAGTCGCTTCATCTCTTCGGCGTAGGCCGTAACAGTTTCATTCGGATGTTGTATACGGCTATTTAAAAGCAATTGCGCTTTTTCCTTGCGAAGCGTGTTGGTAAACATACGCAAGAATTCTGCCTTGAATGTATCCCACGTTCGGAGTCCGGCTTCTTGATTTTCGAACCATGTCCTCGCAGAATCCTCCAGTGCGAAGTAGACATGGCGAAGCTTCGAGTCAGCGTTCCAGGCGTTGAAGGCAGCCACCCGGTCGAACTGCTCCAGCCAGTCTTCAGCATCCTCATGTGGCAGGCCGTGGAAATGTGGTGGATCCCGCTGGTGGTTGAGCAGGACAGGAGTTGTCAATACCGGGGGATTCATCGCGCTGAGAGAAACGCTCCTTGTTGGTCTGTGGTCAGGGAGAGGACCACACTCGGGAGGCAGACCTTGCAGTCGGCGGCTGCTCTGGTGTACTGGGGTCTCCACCTTAGGGGTGCGTCCTGGGCTTGTAGGGGGCGTCCGGCTCATGAAAATCGTACCCAGCAGCTCCACCAGATGTCGCGTAAACAGCGACCTTTACAGTTGCGTCCAAGGTCCAAGGCGTGGCAAAAGTTCTACGAACAGCGTCAGAGTTCAGGCTTGAGGTTAGCACACTTCTTCCTCTAACACTTCTGCGCTTCTTTGTCGTCAACGCATGCTACAATATATACCAAGCTTTCAATCTGGACTCACGTATTGTTTACTAGTAGTTGCAGTTCCAGTCGCCTTTCTAACCATTAGAATCACAAATATGCCCTTAAATTGCGTTTATTTAGGACATTTTCTAAAACTTGAAATGCGGCAAGTTTTGTTCACAAATCCAAGATCTGCCCTTAAGTAGAACAAGCGTTGAAAACGGCAGCATATAGTATAAAGCACAAGATGAAACGTTTACATTTGGTCGTCGAGTTTAATGGTTATTTGCGGCCATTTCAGTTGCTCAGGAAACTGTGGCGCTTAAGATATAAATGTAAGCATATGAACAGCGAAACTTGTCACGTATCATTCTTTTTGACACTCAAAGACCAAATCAGCATACAGTACACATGTCGTTGCGGCAGCAATTAAGCGGCGGCGAGTGATTTCACTTCAGTTGTGATGCCAGAGTGTCGACGCGGAAACGTGGTAAGGCTGAAGAATATCGTCCCTATGCAGTGAAATGCTTTCTAGAAAATTCTAATGCCTTCTGTCAGAGTGGGCAGAGGAGCGCAGCCTCATCTGCGTCAGGGCTCGAGCTCTTTCTATGCACACCTCTCCCGAATATTTCGACCGTGATTATTCAAAAGCGGAGAGCCATGATTCTCGGCTCTTAATAAACGAACAGAGGATGTACGGAAGAGCCGGCTTATGAAGTGGCGCTAAGAGAACTCTGAAACAAAGTGTTGTAATGCCTGCCTGCATCAGGACTTGCGCTTGGTTTTGAGCAAGTGTTTCTTACTGGAAGCCACATTAGCCTCAATTTTGAATATACCTTTGTCCACTATTTGTTTTTAGTTCTATCAAACTATAGGTTCTGTACGTTGATCAGAATGCATCATCCTTCCTCTCCGTGTTGTTAAATCGTCGGCCTGAAATTTGTTAGGACTTCGAAAATTTGAGGTGGAGAACAGACAGCTACAAGACACTAACACTTGCAGGTGCACAAACAAGGGTACTATTTTTAGCTGACTGTGCAATGTGCACAACAGTGGATATCTAGGCAAATGCACTTACGAGCGGAGAAAACAGTATCAGCCTTTCCCTTCAAGAACTTCGACGAAAATTAATTCTGGCAGTAACAATTAACTTTAAGCAGTCCCTCCAGTACACCCGCCTCTGCCACTATCTCTACATTAAACACGCATTTATTCTTGTTTTCTAAGAATACAATGGGATTTGAAATGACGCAGTACCTTACTATATCCCCCATTCTAGGAAATGTTTGCAATTCTCTCAAACGATGATGACCTCATACGTACATTGGGCTTACGGGCATTCTAGCGAGCCGTACCCGGCCCCTAGCTGTCTGTGCCTTTCAGCATGCGCGTTTTACATACTGTAATACGGTCATTGTCTAATCAATCATTTACTAAGCGTTTACCTTTGCTGTGCTCTCACAGAAGCATGTATCATGTCGAAGTGCATATATGCTACTACGTGGCGTAAGACTACAAATTGCGACACAGACTGAGCACGAATATTTCTACCCTGCAAAAGGTCATGAGGCAATGCGTACAGCTGTCGTTTGGCAGAAGCATTCCTTTATTTTTTTTGACGTCTACAACCTTCTTGTCTAACCAGAATTGCCAGCTTGTAACGTCAGCATAGCCCATTTTAGACGCATTCAGAAGCCAGCCAGCTAAGCATGATATATTATGGAGGAGCATTATGAAACCTTCGCACGATCTTGTGCATGCTTCGTCCGAGGAAGTTGTTGGAGTTATTCGCCGGTATCATTGAAATAATTTGCTGCAGCCCGTGCGCTCTTTTTTGAGTCCACGTCGAGCAGGTGATAAAGTGCGTTAACCTGCACAAGCGTGCGGCAGCCTGCATGCTAACCAAAAAAAGGAGCAAGCCACCTATTCAGAAACTTGCAGACTACCCATGGCGCATACTTGTGCAAAACTGAGAAGTGTAGGCAAACATATTGCGGAAAACTAAGCGTACGTGAGGAAAAATTGTGTGTGTGTGTGTGACACTGATGTCTTCTTCATGCGTCAACTGAAAGCTGAGGTAACTTAGCTTAGACTAAGGTAACTTAGTATTCGCTTTAAGAGCAAATGTGCTACTCGTTGACATCGGGTTTTCATTGCTCGCGTTGTGGTTTTCTTTTAGTTTCCATTAGGTTAAAGGGAGGCGCCCTGTCTGTCTCATTTCTCAATGTACACCTAAATTTCAACTAAACATATAAGATTAGACGTACATGTGCCATCTGTTCGAATATCTATCACAAAGTAGTCTCGCACTGGACCAGCAGATAAAAATAATGATAACAGTAATGTCTTAGCTTATCATTCAGATACGTAATACTGCAGGGCTGGACACCAGACAAAAACTACAGGTAAGCGGCTTAAGAAGATCTGGGGCCCTACACACGAAAGATACCTGTGGGAGAACAAAACAAATGTAGTGCAGGTGCAGCGCGATCGCACAATGCCGTCTATGTGGAAACTACATGAATAAAATACTGCTGGAATCTCTCTGCAAAAAGAACACTCCGGACAGTCAAATTAATATGAAGGTCTATAAAACTGTACTGAAAAAACTGTGTGAGCTGTATAAGTATGTGTGAGAATGATAGAGAATCTATGAGAACGTGTGAGGTTTTGCAAGAATGAACGTGGATTTCGGTGAGCACGTAGAGCCGCTATGCACGAATGCATTAGAACTATGAGTTCTTGTGACATTTATTACGCATTTGTGCAAGCTCACAGAAGCACGTAAATGTTCGTGATAAAATACATGAGAAAGTGCGCGCCATCATGATACTGCTCACGCATATCTGCGGGCTCGTAGAAGCACATAGAGGTAGTGAGAGCGAGCTTCCTGTACAGCTGCATAGACATCTCCACACCAAGTTAGGGCTCGCAGAGGCTATGCATGTTCTGCAGGAGCAAGCAAATTACGTGGCCATGTGCATGCTTGCCGGTTAAAACGTAACCTGCTGGGCTGAGCAGGTTCTTGCAATATAAGAGATTAAAGTTGGAGCTACCATCTAATGATGACTTCATAATTAAATGCGACAGGCAAACTTTTTATGTTTCACGATCTTGGTCTCTGCATACTGTGTATTTTTAATCTTAGTAGAAAACTGCTCTCTTTCTTTCATAATGCACATATTTTTATATGACAACAACTACTCGAGATATCGAGTTTACTGTAAAGCAATATCGTAAGTCAGATAATGCAACTATATATAACAGCATCATTTGCTTCTTTTTCAACCATTCATTTCTCAAAAGCTACATGCGTACCAGAGATACACTACAAACGCTATGTGCACAACGTTGTTGTGTTGCCTGCCGTGTAGATGACAGTGAAACTGGTAATCACAATCACCCTTATATTGTGTTGCATACGAATGGAACTTATCCACTATAACTGCACAGTATGACCACCATCAGCTGGGCGTCACAGATTGGTATCAAAATTAGAGCTTGGAGTCTCATGTGTTGAAGGGAATGTAAATGAGACAGCAGAAATGTGAAAGTCAACCTCCAGTACTGAACTTCGCGAGCTCATATTCCCTTCTAAAGGCCACAGAAAGGCAATCCTCAAACGACTCAACACTAACAGATGGGATTTGAGGGATACGACAACAATTATGCTCCTTTCTATGCTGTTCTATTTTATAGCGCTCTTCAGTCATTTCACTGGTTATGAACAAACCGGCCTGACTCTCTCTTTCAGCACAAGGATAAGCTGAGCAAAGCAGCTGCTACAGCCTTTTCAGTTTTGACTTGCACATCTAAATCTATACAATATTTTAAGTTTCCTGAGGCTATAACAAACACTTGCTGAACTGCACTACTTTATATCGAAGCTCTCTGCTGCATATTAATACTTGCAAATGTCGTGCGTCTCATTGCCAAATAAAAAAAAGGAAACAAATAAATTGGTAATCTCAAACAGACTGATGAGCAGATACACAAATCCTAGTGCTTTATGAGAGGGGTACAAACAGTACGTGTTGCGTCTTGAAGCTATGTACATTATACATATATATGCTGCAGCATCATATTCCAAGGAAATGTGCATAGCCTATTGTAGAAAGCTGCAGGTGCAACTCCACCATTAATTGTGCAGTTTTTAGCAGCAGTGTTGAATTATTACGCTGCATGAAAAGAGCAGCATAATTTCTTTACTTTTTTTACTATATACTGTAGGCCACAGAGAGATTTTAGTATAGTTTTATGGTCACTTCTATTAGTGCCTAATTAAAGTAATGGTCATGCCCACCGCCCAATTTTCCTTCCCTTCAAGCTTTATGGGTTAGCTATATTTGCCTGTCGCATATCTCGCCGGACTTGACACTTGAAGCTTTCCCACTGTCCTTGCTTATAAGTGGCAGGCATTAACTATTTCGTCACCATTCACGACTTCAACACTGGAAGTAATAAGGCACACATTACAAACAAAAGCATTGTTCACATGTCACCAGTTCGAGCTGACAGCTGTACATGTTGCAGCTGTCTGTGGGTTTCCAAACAAGTCGCTCGATCTGTGGAAGGCCATATTCTTGCCATTGAAACAAACAACAGAAAAAATGGTCAGTGTCGCTGTTTATGATCAGGAATTTTCGCATGAAATATTGCAATGCATTTGGGCCGAAGCTCCAGCTCGCCAAACCTCAGCAACGCATTTTTGACCGGAATACCGCGGTCAACCTGACGTTCATGACAACCGCGCGGATAGTTTGTCCAGCGTCGCGAGAAAAAAAAAGTGATGCCCCCGCTGGTCTTTCGCTAGTACCGCCACATTTCTAATGAGGAAACTACAGGTACGCATAGACGACAAACATGTAGGCGCTAGCGCGTAGGTACCTTACCACGTACCTCCCGTTGTTAATCAGAAGGAGGCGAGTAGAAAAGGCGTTTAAATCAGTGGCTTCCGAAAACAAAATAAGTCGAAACCAGCCGAAGCTAGATAAAGTGCTAGCCGTAGCCTATATGAATTAGTGGCGTACCCCCTTCTTCCTTTGTGCTGCCGATGGCATCATGCTGTCGAAATATAAGAGGCACAGAGAACAACAAAATAGCTCGTGAGGTAGGCAGAAGGGCGGTCAGGTGCTGTCTAAACCAGTGCAAAACGTGTGTGGGCGGGTCCGACAGATAGTGCGACGCTCACGGCTGGACTATTGAAGAGCGGATGCCACACGAAATACGTTTGACATCCTCAAAAGTAAGGTAATTTCCTTCTTTCCTATATGTTCTCCTGAAAATGTTGCGCGGAATTGGTCGCGCATTCCAACAAAGCTCTAGTTCGGTAACACCAAGGCGCACATGACAATATAACAAACGGACGTTTGCAATGGATAGGGCAGCGGGTTGAATGCGTTTGCAGTGTCATGGAAAGAAGACACGTGTCAGGGGATACACCATCGGGGTAGAATATGCCGTACAAATCAGCACTCGTAAGCACATTACGTGGTGCACGATGCAGGCGCTGTACTGTGATTTAGCCTTGGACAAGAATTTAAAATAGGTGCGTTCGTAGTGATCCTACACAGGCCTTATGCTGCGCTGCAGTTGTCTTCAGTTCTCAGCAATTTGCATTGCTTGTACAGTTGATACTACGCGGACTGAAAAGCGGAAAAACACAACTTCGTTACCACATGGCTAGGTTTTTGTTCTTATGATCCTTTATATTTTGCGTAATATGAAATATGGGGCCAGCGAACACGCGGCGGTAGTAAGATTAAGCTGCAGCCACACCTGAAGGTCCGTTGTTGAGCCTTGGGTAGTAGAAGCAGAAGCAAAAATGTTTTTGAGCATTTTGAGTTTTTTCACCTGTTTATGTCCGACATTTCTCTTTCACTTTCCGTCTTGACTGAAGCAATGCACAAAAACTATAAAGGCCATATAAATGACAGACGCGAAAGTCAGGCCTTAAGTTCAGAAATATACTAAGGTAAAAAGGAAATTAGGTCTTCAATAGACCAAAAATACTGATTTTTTGTCTAATTATTTACAAATGAAGCAGAAAAATTTGAATGATAATTATGGTGAGCTACCCTGTCGGAACTTCCCTGGTGTAAAATGTAAATCAAAATGTGTGCAATATTTCTGAATTCAGTAAAGCACTGATTCATGACAGATTTGGGAATATGAAATTCATGCCGGTATCAAATTGAGGAGGGCATGCAGAATTCTAAGCAAAACAAGACTTTGCTTCCTAAAGTTTCATTCTATAGTGAAATTTTTGTTTTAGTTTATGCATGGTTGGTAGAAACAACTTTAGATGTTGATATGTAAGTGTTGTTGTGTCTGGATATAGCTTGGGAATGGCTACCACATTTGTCAATTGCTAGGTTCCCACATCAACTTCAAGACATGGTTCGATCAGTAAGGTTTTATTCAGCAATTGGTTTCTTTTTATTTTTTGCATGGCAGTGCATCCACTTTTGAGTGCACAGCCTTTTATAATTCATTATTGATCGGGTGAGCAGGTTTTGGCATTATAAAATGTTTGGCAGTTCGAGAGCATGGTCCTTCATGATGCTCAAGGGACAGACTGCTTACTGCGCTGGTGCCAATATCTTTCTAGATTTCACTCGATCACCATGTCCGACAAATGTGATCAATGAATAGAAGTGGGCATGTAGCTATAATATCACGTTTTCCTCACTGGCTTGCAGACAGGAACCTGTCAGCAAAGCAGATTTAAAAAAGGAAATATCACAGAACTGATTTCACTAGTTTGCTCTTAAAACGGGAAAATATTATTGTATAACCAGACCACTCGATCACCATGTCAGCTTCAGCAGAAAAATAAAAATTTAGATAATAGAGGCAGTTTACCTGCAGTCATGATAAATATGTTGGTGCTGTTGAAGCAAAACGTGAGCATTGAGTGCAAAATGAATCCCTGCTATGTCAGGTAGCAAGCAAAGTTGAAAGGCAGAAATGTGGCACTGGGACTAAACTCTCGTATGGAAGTTCATATTTTGCGGTCTAACTCAACACATTCTTATTCGTCAGAGTTGACATAGTGAGAGCTGGGGAAGAACTTTCGCCTCTCTTAGTGCAGTGCTTCTGTTTCGGTTCAAGAAGCCGCCACATTGTGTGTAGCTAGAGTTGGGGGGCGAAGATTGCCTTTTCGTCGAATGGTTGGGGGTCAAACTTGATGGCTCCGTGAAGGCCATGAACTTATACTGATCATAGGCTGCCTTTATACTGAGTGGCTTAGATATTTCGGTGTGTTTTGTATCTGCGAGTGTTCCATAAGATGCCACACATATTGGATATATTGGCTTGAATTTGATGTTTCGTACTGGCATGATCAAAAAGTCAGTGTGATGATCGAAGTCCTTAGAATATGCTATGATCGTACTACTGGTTTTAGTTGCAGAAATTGTTTGATGGTAATACTTTTGAGAGAAAATCTAGTAGGTAAAGCTACGGGCAGAGTGTTGGCCTAGTAATCCAACCTAACCAACCAATTAACGTCACTGTTTACTGGAAACAGCTTGCTTAAGCTTTCATCCTTCCCGATGTTCACTCATGCATTGCAGTGAAGCACTTTTACGTCTTGACACATGGCTGGCTTAGTGGCCCATTCATCACCAGTGTACTAGGTTAGAGCTCTAATAGACTCAAAATGCCTTTTGCCACTGCCACGAGGCAGAATGAAGGAAGGTTTGATGACGAGCGTACTGTTAGCCTGTTAGAAGGTAAATAAAAATTAGCATAACATTTTTTACGAGTTACATTACCTGCCACCTTTAGATGCGGGTTGCGGCTGTTACGGGCACAGAATCCTTGGTATGAAATCTGAGGTCCCTGCAGGATTGCACTTTTCTAATGCTACTTAAATTATGAGCAAATTAGGTGCTGGATAACAAGCTTTTACTAGTGATGAATTCCAATTGCAGTTTGGTCACCTACAGTACAATGTTTGTTTTTTTTGGAATAACTGTGCTTTTTGGAACAACTGTATTCCAAATGCAAACCCGGAACACAAAAGTCTCATTTTCTAATTGCAGATGGGGAGCGATACATGAGTGAACATCACTCAATTGAATAGTCTGGCCTGCTCTGCCAAAATCAGCAGAAGCGGCTGGAAGTTTACATGGGTATTTATTGAACTGCGCTATCCATTTTCAGCCCCATTTCTCTGCGGCGCCGGCTGTGCTCTCTGTGCTCCATATTAAACGATCGGCATTTCCCGCTGTATGAATCTAAATTGCTGTCAAGAACTAGTGCTTGCTCTTGAGGAAAGCGAGCCTTAGAGTAGCAGTAGTGTGCAGTTATCTTCTTAAAGGCCTCGCCTCGGAGAGTGACTGGAAAAATACGCGCGGAAAAAATCTTTGTGCTATTTGTGAACTAGAATCCAGTTCCGTGCTATGAAACAATGAAAACCATGCAGAGCGAGCATGTCGGTGGGAGTGCGGTTGAGCCCGTCCGTTTGGCCATTATAGACGGTGGCAAGCTTTTGCTTGATGGAGCAGGAACGGAAGATGTCTTCGACAACATTAGCAAGGAAAGCGCGGCTGCGGTCTGCAAGGGGTTGATGTGATGCGCATTGTGTAAAATATTGTCAGAAAGAAGCAAATTAGCGTCAGGTTTGTTACCAAAATATCAGCTTCAACTTTGCACGCCGACTATTGCGTGTTTCTTAAAAAGGTTAGTACAGCTGAATATCGAGTATGGTAAAAAGCTAATAATTTCATTAAGTTATACCACTGAGCGACCGATGTCGAAATTGTGTTAAATATTATACAACCAGTGTTCCTGTGTATTCAGTATAAAAAAGGGTCTCTGTAGTTTAACGGTGCTCTTAACAATAAAATTCTGTCTGAGATATGTACCTACAAGTGCATTGGCCTACCGATCGGCGATAACCTATCCTGGATAAAGCTTGTTGACAAATTCGCAGCACGTAGACAAATTCCTTACGCAAACGTTTTTCATCCGATATGCTCCGAAGTTCAGGCCCACAGTGTTCGATTACTAGCCCACGGTAGTGTACGTCATCATAAAGTGCATTCCTATTACTAAATGCAACATTCTTAAGACACTCCGAAAGAATCCAGTAAGGTTTTCGTAGAACTCGTATAGCCGCAAATCGACTTGCTCTTCTCAATCGAAATAGTTTTCTTCCAGTCGGTCACAGATACCACATCAACTCGTCTAAATGTTTATTCATCAAAGGCGAGAAGAATATTGACACATCCCATATTATATTGTTCGTGGCCTATAACAAGTAGCAATGATATGATTCGAGAGTAACATCATTACTCGCATGAAATAACAAAAGCAAGTACTACATTTTGCCCAGATCAATTACAGACTGTAATAATCTTACTAATAATGCAGAAACAAAACGTCACTAAACAAGGTTTAAAACCAACTTTGTTTTCTTATTGCTGCCCCGCTACATTCCCTTGCTTCGTTTCACTTTAGCAATGGTGTTCTTCATATGTAAGAACTGCCTTTTCTTGCTTCGTGTGTCCACCATGCTGCGGCGTTGTAAAAGATCATAGCATAAAAAGACAAAATGAGTACAAGCCCCTCGTCCATGCGCTTCTAATTATGCAATACTACGATGTCACTTTCAAATTTGCTAGGAAGCGGTGCGATACATTATTTGCGCTGTAAAAAGACTTGAAAAGCTGGACAAATCACCCGTAGGTGCTTTGTTGGGAATATGTAGTTAGGATCCCGGTGTTAAATCATAAACTATAATAGGTCTGGTTAAATCCTTTGGCCTTGTGGATGTCCTGACGTCGTCCTACGGTACTCCTGCTGGCGTTGTCTGTCGACGGGGTGCACAGTTAGGCAGCCATGTGCACCGTTGTGGACAATAGCAATTTGGCGCATACACACTGTCATGTAGATCTCACCTGTTATGCCTTATTTACTAAGAACTAATTGATAACATGTAAATAATTAGAACGAAAACCGATTTCATATAACCTAAATGTTACGGTTTCAGAAAGATAGTGAACTGTGTTCCAAAATTGCGCAAAAATATAATTTACTACATGCAATAGAATATATGCACTTATATACCTGCAATATACCTGCAATGCAGAACACTGGGCAGCATTTGATGCGATATGCGTTCGATCGAAAACGCGAATAGAAAGGAACTGCGCTACTAAGTCGAGACCGGAGAGCGTACAAACAGAGCGCAATGTGTTTGTCTGCTCTCCTGTCCCTTCTTAGCAGCGCAGTTTCAATTCGCGATCATGTACCAACCGGCCCGTATTCGCCCTCTTCTGGGTCGAAAACACTTGCCGACTAAAACCCGGACTCATGGTAAGGCTTCGCGAGGGGATGGAGTTTAGCCGACCAAAAAGGATCATTTCATCGATCATTGCCAATGGTTTTCAGAATAAAGCCACTTTGCTTGCGTCATTAATGAAAACAGAAGATAGTTGTGAGCTTTGTTAATAATAGAGTGGTAGCGATATCCAGCGAAGTTGCATGGCAGATGTTTTCACATGTCGGCGGTAGCAATACACTTCGTTGCGCTCAGGTTCATCAATGATAATTGGAGGAGAAAGGCAGACAAATTCATGGCATGGTTTTGTTTGAGAATATAGCGTTTTTGTCATATCCCATCACAGTTGTCATCCTTTTTTCGTATTGGTTTGAACTCTGCTACGAGGATGCGCTGACTGTATTCTGATGTGTGCTACATGGTTACTGTTGCGTTCTACCGGCCAAAGGCCGGCAGCTACGCCAAAGGCCAAAGGCCGGCAGCTGAAAACCAGGCAGATTCACAGAGCAAAAAGACGACGCTTTATTTCCAGCTCGGAAATATATAGAGAAGGAAAGAAAGGAGGGGAAGAATGAAAGAGGGACTATCTACGCATGCGCTGGTTATCTGCAGCATTGTTGTTAGCAGCATTTCCTTCCCCTAATAGCCATAGCGCTCCACTGGCTTTCTAGTTGTTGTGGACCGGCGTAGCTCAGGAACAGGCCCTTCGGGAAGGTCGTGAGCCTCGTCTGTCGGGGCCCCTAAGGTCGCAGGAGGCGATTCTGCAAAACTTGATACTTCTCTGCTTCCGTCGGTGTCTGATGAGCTTTTTCGGACCTGGTCGACATGACGTCGAACGACTCCGTCCTCAGTAGCCACAGTGACTAGACGGGCACCACTCGTCGATTTCACTTTGCCTGGTGTCCACTTTTCTCCTACGCCGTAGTTGCGCACGTAGACTGCGTCTCCCGGGGTGAAGTACCAACTGGCGGAATCAGTCTCTGAATGCTTGGGCATTTCGTAGTTCCTGGGAGGAAAACATATATCTAATTTTGTACGCAAACGGTATCCCAGAAGAAGTTCGGATGGAGTAGAGCCTGAAGCTTGTGGCGAATTTCTGTAGTTACAAAGAATTCTCGCCAGAGCAGTTGTCAACTCCACGCCCGGCATTTTCTTCAAGCCCTCCTTGACTGTTCTTACGGCCCGTTCCGCAAGACCATTGCTCTGGGGGTGATAAGGCGGGGTACGAATATGCTCGATTCCATTTTTCTGTAGGAATACCGCAAACTCTAACCCACTAAAGGGTGTACCGTTGTCGGTAACTATGGTGCGGGGCAATCCAAACCTGCTAAACAAGGTTCTCAGGCAATCGGCAGTGGCTTTAGCGGTTGCTCGAGATTCTGGAATGGTTTCTATCCAATTGCTGTGTGCATCGACAATTACCAACAACATTTTGTTTCCAATAGGCCCTGCATAGTCTGCATGCAGCCGTGACCACCTCTCTCTTGAAATCGGCCAGCTGACAGGATTCCTAGGGGGTATGGGCAAAGCCTGCACACAGCTTCGACAATTCGAGACCAATCTACAAATATCTTGATCTAAACCGGGCCACCAACACTTACCCCTCGCCCTTGTCTTCATGGTTGACGCACCCTGATGAGACTCGTGTAGCATCGTCAACAGTTTCCTACGCGCCGCACTTGGTATCACCACACGATGCCCCCAGTACAACAGCCCCTTCTCCACAGACAACTCATGTCTCCTTTTCCGGAATTCCGCCACTTCCCTGCAGTCACCAACGACGGAGGGCCATCCGTTAGTCACGTACCTGCATATCTCTTGCAAAAGCCCGTCAGCTGCTGTGAGCGCTTGAATCTCTTGGTGGGAAACCGCTGGTTGGTCCCATTCGTCGATTATTAGCACCATTTCCGACAGATCTGTTTCCGCTTGCGGCTCCTGCAGCGATTGAGGCAAACGTCTTAGAGCGTCAGAAATTAGCATCTGTTTTCGAGGTTTACAAATGAGCTTGTACTTGTATGCCCCTAGCAAAAGCGCCCAGCGCTGAATTCGGGCGGCAGCCATGACAGAAGTTTGACACTCCTGTCGGAGTAGACCTAATAAGGGGCGGTGGTCCGTTACAAGCGTGAACTCCCGGCCCAGCAGGTAATCGCGAAACCGTGTCACGCCAAACACCAGGGCTAAAGCCTCTCGCTCAATTTGAGAGTAGTTTCTCTCAGCTGAGGTGAGCGTCCGTGATCGGAAGCCAACTGGCCTGTCTTCATTTATTCGGTGGAAAAGGGCAGCACCGACACCGTAAGGTGAAGCATCGCATTCCAACATCAACTCCAGCTGCGGATTAAAGTACGTTAGCACTGGAGCTGAACACGAAGCATCCTTGGCCTTATTAAATGCCGCGCCTTCTTTTTCGTGCCAAACCCATCTTGCACCTTTTTCAAGAAGGCTGTACAGGGGCACAAGCATAGTGGAAAGATTTGGCAAAAACTTGTAAAATGTAACCATTCTCACAAAGGATCGCAACTCGGAAACATTTCGCGGTAAAGGGGCTAGCCTGATTGCATCCACGTGCTTCTCGAGGAGGTGTAGCCCTTCAACATCAATACGATGACCAAGATAAGTCACCGATTGTTCGCCAAACTTGCACTTGTCATAACGAAGTTTGATACCATTCTCGCGGAAACGCTGTAGCACCGCTTGCAGATTTGCGTTATCAGCATCGCTGCTCTCGGCTACCAGGACATCGTCTAGATAAGCCTGAGTCCCTTTTAGTCCTTGCAGCACCGATAAGCGATGCCAAACGGTAACCTGTTGTAGCAAAAGAGGCCCTTGTGTGTGTTTATCACTGCTAATTTCCGCGAGTCTTCATCTAGCTCAACCTGACTGTAAGCATCGCGAAGGTCTAAAGTACTGAATTTTTTTCCTCCACATAGATTTGCAAAAATGTCGTCTATGACAGGCAAGGCGTACTGCTCAACCTCGCACACAGGGTTTAGTGTAATCTTAAAGTCCCCGCAAATGCGCACTGTTCCGTCCTTCTTCAAGACTGGCACGATGGGCGTTGCCCATTCAGAATGAGGAACTGGTGATATTATGCCAGCGGAGACTAATCTGTCAAGCTCTTTAGACACTTTATCACGAAGTGCAAAAGGAATTTTCCTTGCCTTAAAGAACTTGGGGTTTGCTCCGGCCTTTATGTGCAGTCGTGCTGGCGGACCTTTCATGAAACCAGCGCCTTCAGTGAACAGGTCGCAGTTTTGCTGGAGCAGCATCGGCACGTCCTCCCTGGCTTGCTTTGATACGGAAGGCTTCGAATACATGGTCAGCACCTGAATGCGTTCGTCTGTCAATTTTTTCAGCAGGTCCCGACCGCAAAGACTGGGGCCATTGCAGTCTAAAACCGTCCGACTGCATTGTACTGTGGTACCTTCATAGAAAACTGGCATGGTCAGTGTACCGAGGAGTGGCAACTTTCCGAGATAGCATGAAAGCTGTACTCCCGACTTTTGCAGCTGCGGCCATTGATGGGAGTGCACTTGGTAAATGCGTTTGGGAATGACGCAAACAGGGGAGCCGGTATCAATATCCATCATTATTTCGATGCCAATTCATGCAAACGATTTTCTGATGGGGGGTATAAGAGCGCGTGGTGGTCAACGACCAGATTTGGGACGCGCTACTATCACTCTCTTCGGTTTCTGGCGTCTGCGCTGTTAGTGCTACCGTCCTGCTTGTCTCATTTGCCGCACACATTCGCGCTAAATGCCCTGGCCGTGCACACTTAAAACATTTGCGCTTGATTAGTCGACAAGCCTTTGTATTATGACCATGCTTACCGCAACATTTGCATTGTTGCACGCCCTGTGACTTCGTGCGCGATTCGTATTGGCCAGAGAGCTTTAGCAATCTCGCTTGTTCTTGGTCAGTAACAATCCCTTGCGAATCGCGTTCAGCGTTCTCTACGGCGAGGGCAAGAGCCTCGGCTTCTTCGATATTCAGATTTTTCTTCGCTAACAGCTGCTTCTGCAGATTCTTGGATCTGACACCACACACAATACGGTCCCTTATCATTCTGTCTAGCATCGTTCCAAAATTGCAATAGTGTGCCATCTGCCGTATTGCCACAATGAATGCATGTACAGATTCCCCTTCTTGCTGGCAGCGATGGAAGAACTTGAAACTTTCAGAGATTTCATTTGGTACCGGGTCGTAGTAGCTGCTAAGCGTCTCCACAACTTCTTTGTAGGAAAGGTCGTTAGGCTTTCGCGGTGCTACCTTCGCGTTCAAAATTTCTATTGTCCTTGTTCCAAGCGTCGCTACCAGCAGGGTTCTTTTCTTAGCATCGTCTATCAGATCATTCGCTTCGAAATAAGCTTGAACCTTAACAAGGTACGGCTGCCACTTATCTTTTTCGTCTTCGAATTCCGGTAGCCTGTGTGCCATGGCTGATCCTTGGCGGTGGGTTCCTTCTGCGTGACTGTCGTGCTTGGGCGTATTGCTGGTTTCCTTGCTGCAGCAGAATCCTCGTCGCCACTGTTGCATTCTACCGGCCAAAGGCCGGCAGCTACGCTATGAAAACCAGGCAGATTCACAGAGCAAAAAGACGACGCTTTATTTCCGGCTCGGAAATATATAGAGAAGGAAAGTAAGGAGGGGAAGCAGGAAAGAGGGACTATCTACGCATGCGCTGGTTATCTGCAGCATTGTTGTCAGCAGCAGTTACAATGTATGGTATAGAGTTTCTACGTCATCGCGGTTCGAGATAATAAAACAGCGTTAGTAGACCGCTCATGCGCCTTGCGCATTAGTGTTCACATTAATTTGTGATGTTTTAGTTGCGCCTGATAAAGTTACATGGCAAAGACTGTCTGGGTTCGTCAGCGCGACATTGCTGTAGGCGGCAAGCATGTTGGGCGGGGTCGAACCTTCGCAGACAACCCTTCGCATGTATGCACACATTTATTCGCTACACGTGAGATATGGATAATGGCTTAGACTCACAGGCGATCTCTGACGAAATGCAGGAATGATGCAGCTCCTTAGTTCATTTCGGCACTGTTGTGGCAAAGACAGCTGCAGTGCCGGCCATTGGTTCGATCACGTGGAGACGTCTCAGTGACTGACGAAGAGTTTAGGGGCATTTTTGGCTTTCGAGAAATTCGCTAGCTCGCTGTGTAATTAGCTAGACTATAGCTGACTTTTTAAAGCAGTGGGTGGCGCACCTCCACACTCAGAATCGAAGGAATCTACTGCGTTGTCTTGCGCTATGGGACTCGTACACTGCTTAAAAACGTTGATAAAGGCCGGTGTATTTTCTTAAACTAGCATACAAATCCAATGTGTAAGTGCCATGACCGATAAGCTCATTTACGATGTTGGGCCAAAGAGGCTGCTCTCTGCATAAGTTTCCGTCTGGCCAAATTTTATTTTTATTTGCTCCCACAGCTGCATCACAAGGTTTGTACATTGTGTGGAGAGCACAATTAAGGACTGAAATAAATGGTTCTTTTGATTGAAACATGACTATAATGAATCAGATGGAAGATTTATTTATGTGAGCTATGTGTACGACGAAGTTAGGAGCAGCCACGTAAGTTATCTACGTCGCTTGGCTTAAATGGTCATTGCTTCCGAACCGTAACAAACTATTTGTACAATGGCCCCGCCGGGATGGCGCAGTGGTTACGGCGCTCGACTACTGTTCCCAAGGACGCGGGATCGCATCCCGGCCTCGGTGGCCGCTTTTCGCTGGAGGCGAAAAGCAAGGTGCCCGTGTGCTGTGCGATGTCAGTGCACGTTAAAGAACCCCAGGTGGTCGAAATCTCCGGAGTCCTCCACTACGGCAGCTCTCATAGTCTGAGTCGCTTTGGGACGTTAAACCCCACAAACCAACCAACCAACCTATTTGTATAATGGCAAGCAGTTGTAATTGAAAACTTACAATATTTACCCGTTAATTGAACAATATGTTTGCGCATCAAATACAAAAAACACGGAAATGCATACATACATACATACATACATACATACATACATACATACATA
>JAJIZL010024791.1:111299-123608 GCA_023969395.1 Amblyomma maculatum
ATACATACATACATACATACATACATACATACATACATACATACATGTTCAGTTGCTCTCGCACTTGCTTGGAGCAAAGACACTCAGAATACGGAATAATTCTATCATTTAGTGCAACAGATATGAATGTACTCGAAAGGCAGAAAAAGCCTCAATATGGTGTTGAGGAGACAATAGGGACTGTGAGCCGACGTTATGCATATTGCCGCGAAACCTTCAAAACTGTATTTGTTGTTTTTTAACAGCCGCCGGCATACAGGCTTATCACTCTGATTCTGGACAGCGTATCAGTTCCGTAATCTTTGTTTGTTAATGCTCGATGTCGCGAGTCACACCTTTATCAGTTTCGTTGTAGCGCAAGAAGCACCGAGATCTGTCTCGAAAGTTCCGGCCACTCGGGTGTCTTTCCACAATGTTCCAGCCCGTGCTGGTAGCTGTTTGCGACGTTATCTAGATTGTTCTGCACAGCCTTTAAATTGAGCGTTGACGAGTGTGATGGGCATTCTTTGTTCGACGAGCACGTTTGTTTCCATTGCCGCCGCCGAGTTGCTTAGTTCCTTTGCGGGCGCAAGCCAGCCCAAATAAAGAGTTTCTTTAGTGCAATCATCGACCCTTCATTTGTGTCGTCGACCTCGTCACCACTACGTGACAATATTGTTGTATATACTCTACATTTCAGAATAGGTTACTAGTTAAGTGCTGAAGAATGCGACTTCGCCCAGTTTATAGGAGTAGTGAGACAATATTTTAAACCAATATATTTATTCCTATTTTAGAAATTTAACCATATCTACCAATCTTGCAGGAGCATAAAGCAGGAAGGACAGAAAAGTAATACTGTAAGGTTTACGCGAAGTTCGGACTTGGGGGACCAGGTTTTATTGCAGATCTGAAGCCTTGGTCGCACACTGCAGCCAAACACACTCCGCGATGACAATGCGTATCTACAAGAGGGAGCAGGATGAAGATGAAGCAGCACGTTCAGCCCTGTGGAAGATGAAGCGCCACACAGTACTCACACTATTTCGCCCGCGCAGTTGAAGCTGCCAGCCTGGCCGCAATTAGTCCGCAGCATTGCGCCGACTGAAAGGCTTCATGCGTGAAACGTGGACAACTTCAGTGCCATGGTAACGACTGTCCGGAGGAGGGTAAACAGGGGTGACGCGATAGTTGAACGGGGAGGTTTTTGCAAGAACTGTGTAAGGACCAATGTAACGGTGCTGTAACTTGTCACAAAGGCCAGGAGTGCGTAATGGGATCCAAAGTAACACCTCGTCGCCGGGACGAAACGAAACTTGGCGATGGGTTGCATCATAGCAGCACTTTCGGTCTTCCTGGCTAGCTTCCGTGTTCACGCGGGCAAGGAGCGAGATTTGGCCACTCGGGAAAGGAACTGGTCAGGAAGAGAGGATGAGGAACTGGCATGTGTAGAAAGAAAAGAGGCATCACGAAAGGTAGCGGAAGAACGGCCGTAAACGAGAAAAAACGGGGTGTAACCTGTGGTCCGCTGTACAGCCGTATTGCAGACCTGAAGCCTTGGTCGCACACTGCAGCCAAACACACTCGGCGTTGACGATGGGTATTTACAAGAGGGAGCAGGATGAAAATGAAGCAGCACGTTCAGCCGTGTGGAAGATGAAGCGCCACACAGCGCTTGCACTATACACAAACTGGCACAAAATGTTTTCAATAAAATAACAAAATACCGGATAGAAAGCCATGTTATTTATGGCACTGATATCAACATGCAGAGCTAATGATGTCAGCTACACGAATTACCTAAGTGCCAAAGCCAGGTAACACAGAGTGAGGTAAAAGCAACAATTTTAAGCCATTATACACGATAAAGTAATGCGTGGTTTAATTTATAAAGGGTAAAAGACCGCATTTAAAACAAAGTAAAGCAACAGGCAAATGGTTAACAAACATTTTAGCCTCAGCACTGGAAACCCGTATAAGCTAAGAACATAGGAAGGCTTTAATTGGAATACAATGCAAAAAGTGGAACAAATCATGGATGTTTTTACTACTGCAGACGCTACACAGTAACAAAAGCTAGTTAATAATCATGACAACTGTGATGCTAGTAATTCATTTTTTACAAGTGTTATGAAGTTGCTTATTGAAATATGCTTGTAATTGAACGACTAAGTTGGTTCCATTCTATAGTTACTTGTGGAAAATATGAATATTCAAAACAATCGGTGAAGTGTGAGTATTCGCATAGCAAGTGTTGATGCTTATGGCGTGTTTGTCTCGTATTTCTAAAGAAGATGTAATTTGAAGAGTCAATTTTTTTTTTTTACAGTAGATCAGTTGATACAGAAATTTTATTTCCACTAACTTGATTCAGATTTGTAGAGATAGCAATCCTGCATCATTAGGCAATTTTAAAGCTGACTCAGCTATTCTGTATTTGTTAAATGTAAACCTAATAGCCCGTACGTAGTATGGGCTCAATTTGTTTTGCGAGTTGTTTAGTATGGGGGAAACAAACAAGCATACATCTTATTATCGTATTATAAGCTAGAAGTTTTGTTGCAGGGTGCGCAAGTAAGAAGTGTCTCTTAAGAAAGAAGTCGTTTCACTACTTTCGAAGTAATGTCGTTGATATGAGTATACCATCGCATGTCATGAGCTATCATTATGCCGATATATATATAGTTATGCTCAGAAATGCGAGGTAGGGCTGTATCGAATACGGAGTATGCAAAGATAGATATTAGTTCTTTCCCCGTTATATTCAATATGGAACATTTAATAAAATTGAGAACCTTATGCCAATCCTCGCACCACCTGCGATCCGAATGTAATTAGTCGTTTAGTGTATCGTGGTTTTTAGGGGCGTTATATTGTGGTATAGAACACAATCGTCATCGGAAATCTGGTTATTCAAAGTGCAGTTTGTGCACGCCATTTATGAATATGAAGACTAAGATGGGCCCTTCGGCACTCGCCCGAGGCACCCCGGAGGTGACAAGCACTAATGCAGTCGTATCGTGTTGAATTTGGACAAATTGTGACCGACGGAACAGACAGTCATGCAGCTAATTAGGGGACCATCCCCTAATGACGATTGAAGTTTTTTAATACGTTTTGAGTGTGATACGCGATCAAAGGCCTTGGAGAAGTCTCGCAATATCATATCTGTCTATTTACGTTTATCTATGCTGAATATGTCATGTGTTATCTGAAGGAACTGGGTAATAGTTGATAGCTGTCTTCGGAGGTCATTCTGAATGAATGATATGACATTTTCTTGTTCCAGGTGATCTGTTAAGTATCCATGAATTATATGTTGAACGAATTTGGAAGCAGTGAAGGGTAATGAAATGGACCTACAGTTTGAAGGCTGAGATTTACTTCAAACTTTGTGCATAGGAATGATTTCAGCTATTTTCCTCTTTGTTGGAACTATGCCTGTTGCTAAATATTTTTTTAAAAATAAGGCAGAAGTATTTAGTAGTCCACTCGGCATATCTCTTAAGAAAAGCATGGGGAATGTTATCCGGACCAACGGTCTTTTTTGAATCAATACTTAACAGATGAACAAATGCGCCAATTTCGGTTGCAGTAATTTTCTGTAATGTGCTGGAGGTGCGTATACACCGATGTCAGGCAGTTTTTCGTCATTGATAGCATGAACTGAATGGAAATAATTATTAAAGAAATAGCGGTTTTTGTACTCTCTTCAAAGCAAATTACCTGTTCATTTTTTTTTTCTGGGATTGATAAGGTTCCAAAATTCTCTAGGCTCAGTGTCGATATAGTTCGGAAGTCTTTTTTTGCAATAGCTATTTTTACGGCCTTTATGTGAGATTTTATGCCGTTAATAGTTCGTCCTTAGTCGTTGGTCTGGGTCTAACCTGAAGTGCTCTTCGCAATTGTTGAGTTTTTAGTTTGGAATAAATATTTTCTCGCGTTATCCACTGACTATTCTTATTAAGCTCTGTAGTTTTAGTTGGCACATATTTATGGATACAAGAATCATAGTTTCCTTCGACTTATTACAGAGCATGTTGACATCAGTAGAAGCGCTATTGAAATAATTCTGAAATAGACTATACTCAAAGAAAAGGTGGCCAAGAATGCTGATATCATCGTTAGGCTTGTCAGGTTGCAAATTTGGCAAGTGTGGTGACGAGATTTGATATTAAAGCTACACACGACGCTGAACTATGTGGATCTGCCATTACCGCCTAGCAGAATGCCTAACATGTATGTGGCCCAATTTTGCGTGACTGGCATATATATAAACCCCTACTCTACCAAACTTGTACCAGCATGCTTGCGTGGCCTAAGGGTGCATGTCTTCTTCGAGATGCAAGTGTTCTGGGGAACATCCTCGTGTAAAATGTGCTCTGTAGCTCAGCAGCACTTGCAAATTTGGCGCCACCTTGTGCTTTTGCAAGGTCATGAAGACAGCCAACTATTAAATGTATTAATTACCATGTTGCGTGCGAACTACCCCTGGCAGAGCTGTGCTTTTGAAGGGATAAGACAGACATTAAATATACAAATTCCTAGTTTGCGATTCAATGCACGTGACAGATAAAACAGATAGCCAGGGTAAAAAAAGAAAACGTGAAAACGCTTGCACTCTTTGTTAATATCGGCATCCAAAAAATCTCTTTCTTAAGCAAAATGAAATTGACAGTGTGCTGATAAAGTTGCCGGTGGTGCTTCTGATGTGGAACATCTGTAGTACCACCGTCAACTGTGTCAGCACGCTGTCAATTTATTTTGCTTAACCAAAACTCACACATCTCTCTTTGCCAAGATGCATGAAGTAAGAAAAAAAAGGTCGTTTAGTCGTGCTTCTTAGTCCTAGGAATCCTTTTCTTGCCCTGAAATATGACTTGCCTTTGGGACATGCGCCTAAGAAAACACTGTCTTAACAAGGAATTTGCATGAAGAGAAATACGAATCTCAACCTACCTTTCACTGAGCTAGCAGGAAAGGGATTGTGGAAGAAAACTGAACGCAGAGATATCACAACAGTGAGTGTATTTGCCTGGCAGCATATCAAACGCCTGTGTGCAAACTAGTTCAGCGGCTTCTGAGTGGTGATGGTTCTCTCTGGGTAAACCATGCAAGCTAGATAAAATCCCGTTGGCTGTGGTCGCTTCTCGAGGGAGGCGAAATGAAAGACACACGTCTACTGCACGATATACCTGCATATGAAAAAACTCAGGTGTTCTAATCTTTAGGAGCACTCAGCTAGTCCTTCCCTATTAGCTTGAATTCCTTTGGACACAGTACCATAGAAACAAATCAGTGTAAAATCTGACAAATGACATGGTTGTGTTTAAAGAGAGAGTAATATCTCAGGTGATAACCTCATATATATTCAGATCACTGATGAGCAATACTCTTTAATAGTGCCTTTATATCTAACTGTAGAAGGTTTAATTTACACGTCGAGGATGGCGTCGAGGTTCGCGAAGAAGCAGGGCGATTCATACCAGAACGATGATCTGCGCGATACCAATTCCACTGACTGCTTCTTCTTTGTCAGCGTGAAGCGAAGGGGTACATCTTCTTCTTCACAATAGCCCCAAAGAAAAAGGAGCCATCCTGGCGACTTAGAGGGACGAAGATACAATGGGGTCATACAACGGCTTAAGGCGCTGTGCATGCACAGTGTGACGATCACGGCGTCGCAAATTGGAAGATAGCGTAAGCAGACCAACAATGTAGTTCACAGGTGAGGAGCGCTCGACGACACGATAGGGCCCATGATACTTTGTGATCAGTTTTGTTGAGAGGCCGGGGCTGCTGGAGGAAGCCCATAGCCACACGAGTGAGCCGTACTCGAAGCGGTGCATTCTTCTGATTGGTGTCATGGCGATATTTTTGGCGCCACTGAGAGTCAGTCGTGAATGTCCGGGCATCTGGCGGCATTCTTCGACGGACTGTGCAGCTTCGGACACTGTAGTAGATTATATGCATCAGGGTTGTGCGGGAGGACAGTATCAACGGGAACAGATTTATGCCGATCATAAAGCAACAGTAACGGAGAGAAACCCGTGATGGATTGCGTAGCTGTGTTGTAGGCGTTGGTGATTTCAGAATAATATCCCAGTTCGTGTGATTGGATCCGACGTACTTCGCCATCATGTCACCGAGGGTGCGATTAAATCGTTCAGTAAAGCCGTTTGTTTGTGGGTGGTAGGTGATGCAAGTCCGGTGAATGATTTTGCACAGAGCGAGCAGGGCTTGAACGACGTCAGATAAGAAAGTACGGCCTCTGTCGCTGAGGAATTTATGAGGAGCACCGGGACGGAGAATGAAGTTCTTCAATAAGAAACGGGCCACATTGCGGGCTGTTGCAGCTGGGATCGAGGCGGTTGCGGCCTATCGCGTCAGGTGGTCGACGACGACAATGACTCAGCGATTTCCATCAGCTGTGTACGGAATGGGGCCATACACGTCAATTCCGATTCGGTCGAAGGGTTTAAGCGGGCATGTGAGAGGCTGTAATTCACCAGCCGAACGGTGCGAGGCAGGTTTGTGGCGTTAGCAAGCCAGGCACGATCGAACGTACCTTAGAACCGAGTTATACATACCGCGCCAATAGTAGCGAATTCATTATTAATATAAACAGCGCGAACACGAAAACAAGGGACAAGAAACAAGAAAGCCACAGTACATGCGCTGACTCACAAGTAAGCCTAAGCCGTTTACTCCAAGGCCCAGAAAAACAAACATGAAGAAAACAAAACAGTCACGTGAAAAAACCCCTGGGTTCACCTGCTGCATAACAGGTGTTGTGTATAGGCTTCCACTCTATTGTGGAGCCAGTTATATATAGGACAAACCGGACGGTGTATAAATAAGAGACTACAGGAACACTGTAACAACTTGGAAATTGGAAAGGACAAAACGTTTCTGGTATCCCATTGCCAGTCATGTGAAATAATGAAGAAGGAGAAGAAGAAGTGCACTCCTAAGTTTGACAGTGTTAAGATTTTATATCGCCACAAAGAGAAGATAACGAGAGAGATACTGGAAGCGTATTTTATTTCAACGGACAATAAGTGTGTCAGAAAGACGTCTCTGGCTCTTTCAAGCAAAGAGGTGTCTTTTTTAAGTGATTTTTTAAAGTAATTTTTATGCAGCAGGTGAACCCAGGGGTTTTTTCACGTGACTGTTTCGTTTTCTTCATGTTTGTTTTTCTGGGCCTTGGAGTAAACGGCTTAGGCTTAGTTGTGAGTCAGCGCATGTACTGTGGCTTTCTTGTTTCTTGTCCCTTGTTTTCGTGTTCGCGCTGTTTATATTAATAATGAATAAGTACCAACTCGCCCAACAAAGTATCTTGGTAATAGTAGCGAAGACGGATTCGAGTGTACGTCTTAAAATACCTCCGTGACCACAGTGTGGATCGGCGTGAAAAGCTGTACATATTTGAGTCCGTAGATGGCGCGGAATATAGAGAAGTCATTTCCGTCCACTTGTGTTTCAGTTGCGCCGGTATATGAGGTTATCTCGAATCTCACAGTGGGAAGCTTTACGGCGATGGGAGCATTAAGGGGTAGTCGATGAATGGTTGGGAAGGTAGCCATTAAGAGATGCGATCTATGGATTCCTTCGTTGTTCAGCGGGCATGTCGCTGACGTCAATCGAACACTCCATGGAATCCAAGACAGAGAGTCTGGCAAGGATGGCTAGAAGCGGTGAGCGAGACAAAGCGTCGGCGTCTTTATGCTTGCGACCAGATCGGTAAATGACACGGATATCATATTCTTGCACAATGAGGGCCCACCGTGCCAAGCGGCCGGAGGGATCCTTCAGCGATGAAAGTTAGCATAGGGCAAGATGGTCTGTGGCTGCATCAAAAGAACGGCCGTAAAGGTAACGGCGAAACTTTTTGAGTGCCCAGACAATGGCCAAGCACTCCTTTTCCGTTACAGATTAGTTCGCTTTGTCTTTCGTGAGAGTACGGCTGGCGCACCCTCTAAGAAACAAACCGGTTGAAATGAGGAGTCACGTTCACTTTGGTCCTTAGATCAGGCGGTTACTCCGTAAGAGGAGCAACTGCTTTTATTTCCAGGAAGTGATTGGTTCGCGTAACAGACTGCGGCTACGCATGCATTTTAACATAATATATTCGAATTCATTGGCGAGACGTCTCTTTAGCTACATATGCATTCTAGCTACAGCAGCTTGAGTTCAGTATACGTGCTTGTCGGCAACGGGCTCTAAATATTTCGTTTGTTCAGGAGTATCGGAAGCTGTCTAGCGCAACTGCGCTATTTTTAACGAGAAATATTTCCTCAATACCACGCCACCCTTTCTTTCAGGCCACGTTCTGCTGGATTCATTCGACTATTCACTTAATGACTTCACCCGCACTCGCCCGCATTTACCCAGGCTAAATGATGTAGTGAAGCAGAAGGAGGGAGACGATGATGTTCGCTGCACAGAGAGAGATTGTGCTGCAATAAAAACGTGATGGAGATGACATGTTTGCTGCACAATGCGATAGTATGTTCCATTTTCGCGCTAGGTGTGATCGGCGGCGATAGCATTTCTTGCCATATAGCGCCTTCTTCACATAACCGAAAGCAGTAAATACCACGCACGAAAAATTTGGCAATGTTATAGTACTGCCCTGCCTGGGAAAAAGAAGTTCATGTGTTTGCTCTTGTGCGGGCTCGAAACAGCGGTGACGTTTGCGTGATTGCTTCCGCTTATGAATTTCCTTCAATAATGATAGCATCGGAGCTCATGGCGCGGAAGGTATGACAAAGAAATGATCACTACCTACAAGTAATAGGATTTGCTTCCAACTGTAGCTGAACGATTAGCAGCAGAACTCAAGCGCTGAACAGCAAGGTTTTATTATATTACAACTGCGATTAGTAGTGTAGCCACGGAAATCATTCATTTTCATTCAGTTTTATTCAGCGTTGCCAGGGCGTCTCTGACATGTGTGCCCGAACGCAGGAAGTGGCAGTATTGAAGTTTTATGCTTTTGTTTGGTCAATTTTATTTCTTGCTGCTTCAGCCAATATATCGTGTTCCAAGCATTCATCAATATCGTACCATACGTCGAGGTTGTTTTTAAAACACTTTGTTTCTATAGTGTTAAAACACTCATCCTCGTCTTTACTTTTGTCGTTGTTCAATTCCCAAAGCATGCAACGTGACGTTCCTGGAAAATAAAGTAGTCAGAGGTAAGTCATTTAAGCTGGAAATAACAGACAAAACCATGTTACAAAGAGGAAACCATGTTCTTAACCCAATAAAGAGATAATGGCTGCTGGAATACGTAAGAAGTTTGTGCGTAGGTACGAGGACGAGTCGAGAAAAAGAAGAATGACCGCTATGCTCACAACTGAAGTTTAATCAAGGCACATCCTCAGATAAGTAGGAAAATTAGCCAAAACGAAAACTCTCTCTTGGGGAATAAAGTTTACGGCTATCTCACTGGGATACAGTGTGTCAATGAGATCTTCACGAATGCCTTGTTTAGTTTTTCTGTATATATATCAGCCAACAAGCCCAAATTTTCTCTCTGCCATGTTGCTCTGACCTTGCTTATTACACATGTGTCAAACATTTAAACGCCTCGCTGGCACCTGCCAAGCCACCTACTTGTCGTACATGAGCTCTACATCATTGCATTCTAAGAGAATTTTGTGCAAAATTATGAAAGCCTTAAAAACCATTTAGAGATCACTGTTAGCTGCACAGTCTGACGTAAGCTGCCGATTCATCATCATTGCACCATCACGCCCACTGTAATGTGCCACGTCAAGCCTGACTTCACCTTGAATGCAGCCCTCACCGTTACTTCATTAGAACTTTCCGCACTGTGCCCAAAAGGCAATCTGAGAACTCAAAATAATGTTGTTTTTTTTTGCGTTTTGAATACCAGAATCCTTGCCTACATAGTAATTAGTGGAATATAGAATGTCACATTGCTATTATGTACTCGCGTTCTGTTTAGGGTTGAGGCAAAACTATTGTAAGATCGATGTTCGAGATATTGTTCTAAGCTCTAGGCTGATTATATATATACACACATGTATGCGTACAAGAAGATTATATATACACACATGCGCGTACAAGAAGAGAGTGAGAAGTTTGGGCTTAAACTGAACATTAAAAAGACAAAGATCATGGCGTCTTGCCCTATCAAGTCCTGGAGCATCAAGGGACAAGAAGTGGAAGCTGTGACAGATTTTCTCTTCTTGGGCTCCAAGATTACCTCGGAAGGAGACTGCAGCCATGAGATTAGGAGACGTCTGCTTCTGGGAAAGAGAGCAATGGTTAGCCTTGACCGCCTAGTAGAGAGCAGAGACATTAGCCTGCCAACCAAGATCCGTATAACTCGTGCTATGGTCTTTCCAGTTGTGGTGTATGGATGCGAGAGTTGGACCGTGAAAAAGGCTGACCGCCGAAAAATTGACGCGTTTGAATTGTGGTGCTGGCGAAGACTTTTGAGACTTCCTTGGACTGCCAGAAGATCAAATCAGTCGATATTGTCGACCATAAACCCTGACTGCTCATTGGAGGGTCAAATTCTAAAGTTAAATCTCAGCTACTTTGGTCATCTGATGAGAAGAGAGGAGTCGCTGGAGAAAGATTTGATGTTGGGAAAGGTTGAGGGTGGCCGGAGAAGGGGTAGGCAGCGAACGCGATGGTTAGATGGCAGCCTCGAGGCACTGCAGATGAAGTTATGTGATGTTAGGAAGATAGTGAGAGACCGGAAAGCGTGGCGTCACGTGGTCCATAGGGTCACGAAGAGTTGGACACGACTGAACGACTGAACTGAGCTGAACTGATACCAGCATATAGCATTGCACGATAATTGCATGGTGAGAGGTGCAGTAATAACACGTTCATTGCAAAAGGGCCATCTGTGGGTCCCTTGTTGCATTGTTGCCTTATGAGGCTAGGACAACCCTTCTAATAACTACGTTGACCCCCAACGATCATAAGTGGGGCAGACCAAATGACGCTTGACCCTGTCTATCCTACGTAAGTTCCATATGGGCTCCACTTGGGCCAGAGCTCACCACTGTTTGCATCAAGCCTGCATCGGTACCATGTCGGGTATGGACGTATGATTTTCTTGAGGTAAAGTCAGGGACAAATGTTTTCATAGATAGACTTGAGATATAGTTAGGCGGGAAGTTGCTCAAACAATTCAGCATCCTGCCATGTGTACCAAGTCCTGCTAGGTCGCAGAGGATATGAACCTTCATGTAGAATCTTGGGCCTTCAAGAGGTTGAAGACAGCATTACAGGACTACCTTTGGCTGAGCTCCTACATAATTGTGTTTTTGAGGCTGCCAAAATGATCAGTTGTTGAATATTTTACAGCCACATCAATGTCTATGGTCAAGTTGAGTTGATGGCGTTCAAGAACAAAGGTCTCGAAATTTTACAATATTATCTAACGATAGTGCGATAAAGCTGATAACGGCATTTGACGTCTTACTGCTAGTACTATTGCTTAGTTTCCCTAGATTTTGAAAAAGTAATATTAGGATCTTTATCCTTGCTTCCAGTAGTTTCGCAGTTCTGTTTTACAAAAGAATTTCAGGAACGCCTCTTTGGCTTCTAAGAGAGATGAGCATCCACTACATAGTACTCACTTTCAATGCATGTTGCTGCTTTTATTTTTTGCAATAGAAGATAACATTCTTTAATTCCTGTAAAGTTATAAGCACATTGTAGTCCTCTTTTTTGCTCGCCCTCTCAAAAAGCTTTATTTTTCTGCTATTGCTTCGGGCTTTTCAAATGTGTGGAAATAATTGTACACGTATGAAACTAAGAAAAAGTTCATCCAAAATGATGGCGGGCTCTTGTAAGGTAATGTGCATTCCGGGGGGGGCCAAAACAGGAATGTGCGAGGGGTAGACCTCCAGTGAAATCTTGATCTTTTTGCTGCATTTTGTTTACGGGCATTGAGTGGTTTGATGAACATGCACCTTTTTCAACGAGGTTTTCTCAGCTCTTTGCCGGGCATTCAGTGCTCCGGCTCTAGCCTTAAAAGGTAACAAAGTTCTCTGTTTTGAGGCATCTACGGAGGATGCCCCACGATCAGTTTTACAGCTGTTTGCAAAAATATGTATACATGCCTGGAACATCTGTATCTTGCGTTTTTATCTGGCGTGTTATGATATGTTTGTGGTATGGCTACTAAAGTTGTTGGCAATTTGCATGTACCAAAAATTTCATTTATTTCTTATGAATTCAATCTTTTCTTTTTCAAAAATAGCATTTGTTCTAAGATATGACCAGTCGGCGCGGTGAAGTTTCCGTTGCAGTAACCGTGATTAAGCGAGGAATCCG
>JAJIZL010024791.1:138608-168018 GCA_023969395.1 Amblyomma maculatum
TGTTCATCAAACCACTCAATGCCCGTAAACAAAATGCAGCAAAAAGAAAAAGATTTCACTGGAGGTCTATCCCTCGCACATTCCTGTTTTGGCACCCCCCGGAATACACATAACCTTACAAGAGCCCGCCATCATTTTGGATGAACTTTTTCTTAGTTTCATACGTTTACAATTATTTCCACACATTTGAAAAGCCCTAAGCAATAGCAGAAAAATAAAGCTTCTTGAGAGGGCGAGCAAAAAAGAGGACTACAATGTGCTTATAACTTCACAGGAATTAAAGAATGTTATCTTCTATTGCAAAAAAAAATAAAAGCAGCAACATGCCTTGAAAGTGAGTACTATGTAGTGGATGCTCATCTCTCTTAGAAGCCAGAGGCGTTCCCGAAATTTTTTTGTAAAACAGAACTGCGAAACTACTGGAAGCAAGGATAAAGATCCCAATGTTACTTTTCAAAATCTAGGGTAACTAAGCGCTAGTACTAGCAGTGACACGTCAAATGCCGTTATCAGCTTTATCGCACTATCGTTCGATAATATTGTAAAATTTCGAGAACTTTGTTCTTGAATGCCATCAACTCAACTTGACCATAGACATTGATTGTGGCTGTAAAATATTCAACAACTGATCATTTTGTCAGCCTCAAAAACACAATTATGTAGGAGCTCAGCCAAAGGTAGTCCTGTAATGCTGTCTTCAACCTGTAGAAGGCCCAAGATTCTACATGAAGGTTCATATCCTCTGCGACCTAGCAGGACTTGGTACACATGGCAGGATGCTGAATTGTTTGAGCAACTTCCCGCCTAACTATATCTCAAGTCTCACTATGAATACATTTGTCCCTGACTTTACCTCAAGAAAATCATACGTCCATACCCGACATGGTACCGATGCAGGCTTGATGCAAACAGTGGTGAGCTCTGGCCCAAGTGGAGCCCATATGGAACTTACGTAGGATAGACAGGGTCAAGCGCCATTTGGTCTGCCCACTTATGATCGCTGGGGGTCAACGTAGTTATTAGAAGGGTTGTCCTAGCCTCACAAAGCAACAATGCAACAAGGGACCCAAAGATGGCCCTTTTGCAATGACAGTGTTATCACTGCACCTCTCACCATGCAATTATCGTGCAATGCTATATGCTGGTATCAGTTCAGCTCGGTTCAGTCGTTCAGTCGTGTCCGACTCTTCGTGACCCTATGTACCATGTCACGCCGCGCTTTCCGGTCTCTCACTATCTTCCTAACATCACATAACTTCATCTGCAGTGCCTCGAGGATGCCATCTAACCATCGCGTTCGCTGCCTACCCCTTCTCCGGCCACCCTCAACCTTTCCCAACATCAAATCTTTCTCCAGCGACACCTCTCTTCTCATCAGATGACCAAAGTAGCTGAGCTTTAACTTTAGAATTTGACCCTCCAATGAGCAGTCAGGGTTTATGGTCGACAATATCGACTGATTTGATCTTCTGGCAGTCCAAGGAACTCTCAAGAGTCTTCGCCAGCACCGCAATTCAAACGCGTCAATTCTTCGGCGGTCCGCCTTTTTCGCAGTCCAACTCTCGCATCCATACATCACAACTGGAAAGACCATAGCACGAGTTATATGGATCTTGGTTGGCAGACTAATGTCTCTACTCTTTACTAGGCGGTCAAGGCTAACCATTGCTCTCTTTCCCAGAAGCAGACGTCTCCTAATCTCATGGCTGCAGTCTCCTTCCGAGGTAATTGTGGAGCCCAAGAAGAGAAAATTTGTCACAGCTTCCACTTCTTGTCCCTTGATGCTCCAGGACTTATAGGGCAAGACGCCATGATCTTTGTCTTTTTAATGTTCAGTTTAAGCCCAAACTTCTCACTCTCTTCTTGTACGCGCATGTGTGTATATATATTCTTCTTGTACGCATACATGTGTGTATATATAATCAGCCTAGAGCTTAGAACAATATCTCGAACATCGATCTTACAATAGTTTTGCCTCAGCCCTAAACAGAACGCGAGTACATAATAGCAATGTGACATTCTATATTCCACTAATTACTATGTAGGCAAGGATTCTGGTATTCAAAACGCAAAAAAAAACATTATTTTGAGTTCTCAGATTGCCTTTTGGGCACAGTGCGGAAAGTTCTAATGAAGTAACGGTGAGGGCTGCATTCACGGTGAAGTCAGGCTTGACGTGGCACATTATAGTGGGCGCGATGGTGCAATGATGATGAATCGGCAGCTTACATTAGACTGTGCAGCTAACAGTGATCTCTAAATGGTTTTTAAGGCTTTCATAATTTTGCACAACATTCTCTTAGAATGCAATGATGTAGAGCTCATGTACAACAAGTAGGTGGCTTGGAAGGTGCCAGCGAGGCGTTTAAATGTTTGACTCATGTGTAATAAGCAAGGTCAGAGCAACATGGCAGAGAGAAAATTTGGGCTTGTTGGCTGATATATATACAGAAAAACTAAACAAGGCATTCGTGAAGATCTCATTGACACACTGTATCCCAATGAGATAGCCGTAAACTTTATTCCCCAAGAGAGAGTTTTTGTTTTGGCTAATTTTCGTACTTATCTGAGGATGTGCCTTGATTAAACTTCAATTGTGAGCACAGTGGTCATCCTTCTTTTTCTCGACTCGTCCTTGTACCTACGCACAAACTTCTTACGTATTCCAGCAGCCATTCTCTCGTTATTGGTTTAAGAATATGGTTTCCTCTTTGTAACATGGTTTTGTCTGTTATTTACAGCTTAACTGACTTATCTCTGACTAGTTTATTTTCCAGGAAGGTCACTTTGCATGCTTTGGGGATTGAACAATGACAAAATTAAAGAGGAGGATGAGTGTTTTAATACGATGGAAACAAAGTGTTTTAAAAACAACCTCGACGTATGGTACGATATTGATGAATGCTTGGAACACGATAAATTGGCTGAAGCAGCAAGAAATAAAATTGACAAAACAAAAGCATAAAACTGTGCAATACTGCCACTTCCGGCGTTCGGGCACACATGTCAGAGACGCACTGGCAACGCTGAATAAAACTGAATGAAAATCAATGATTTCCGTGGCTACACTACCAATCGCAGTTGTAATATAATAAAACCTTGCTGTTCAGCGCTTGAGTTCTGCTGCTAATCATTCAGCTACAGTTGGAGGCAAATTCTATTACTTGTAGGTAGTGATAATTTCTTTGTCATACCTTCCACGCCATGAACTCCGATGTTATCATTATTGAAGGACATTCATCAGCGGAAGCAATCACGTGAGCGCCACCGCTGTTTCGAGCCCGCACAAGAGCAAACACATGAACTTTTTTTTCCAGGCAGGGCAGTACTATGACATTGCCGAGTTTTTCGTGCGTGAAATTTACTGCTTTCGGTTATGTGAAGAAGGCGCTATATGGCAAGAAATGCTATTGCCGCCGCCGATGACGCCTAGTGCGAAAATGGAACATACTATCGCATTGTGCAGCAAACATGTCATCTCCATCATGTTTTTTTTGCAACACAATCTCGCTCTCTGCAGCGATCATCGTCGCCTTCCTCCTTCTGCGCCACTACTTCATTTAGCCTGGGTAAATGCGGGCGAGTGCGGGTGAAGTCATTAAATGAATGCTCGAATGAATCCAGCAGAACGTGGCCTGAAAGCAAGGGCGGCATGGTATTGAGGAAATATTTCTCGTTAAAAATAGGGCCCTTGCACTAGACAGCTTCCGATACTCCTGAACAAACGAAATATTTAGAGCCCGTTGCCGACAAGCATGTATGCTTAAATCAAGCTGCTGTAGCTAGAATGCATATGTAGCTAAAGAGACGGCTCGTTAATGAATTCGAATATATTATGTTAAAATGCATGCGTAACCGCAGTCTGTTACACGAATCAATCAGTTCCTGGAAATAAAAGCAGTTACTCCTCTCACGGAGTAACGGCCTGATCTGAGGACCAAAGTGAACGTGACTCCCCATTTCAGCCGGTTTGTTTCTTAGAGGGTGCGCCAGCCGTACTCTCACGAAAGACAAAGCGAACTACTCTGTAACGGAAGAAGTGCTTGGCCATTGTCTGGGCACTCACAAAGTTTCGGCTTTACCTTTACGGCCGTTCTTTTGATGCAACCACGGACCATCATGCCCTATGCTAACTTTCATCGCTGAAGGACCCCTCCGGTCGCTTGGCACGGTGGGCCCTCAGTCTGCAAGAATATGATATCCGTGTCATTTACCGATCTGGTCGCAAGCAGAAAGACGCCGGCGCTTTGTCTCACTCGCCGCTTCTAGCCGACCTTGCCAAACTCTCTGTCTTGGATTCCGTGGAGTCTTCGATTGACGTCAGTGACGCCCTCTGAACAACGAAAGAATTCATGGATCGCATCTCTTATTGACTACCTTCCCAATCATTCAGCGATTACCCCTTCACGCTCCCATCGCCGTGAAGCTTCCCACTGTGAGATTGGAGATAACCTCATATACCGGCGCAACTGAAACTCAAGTGGACGGAAATGACTTCTCTTTATTCCGCGCCAACTACGGACTCAAATATGTACAGCTTTTCACGCCGATCCACAGTGCGGTCACGCAGGTATTTTAAGATGTACACTCGAATCCGTCTTCGCTACTATTGGTGCGGTATGTACAACTCGGTTCTAAGGTACTTTCGATCGTGCCTGGCTTGCCAACGCCACAATCCTGCCTCTCACCGTTCGGCTGGTAAACTACAGCCTCTCACATGCCCGCTTAAACCCTTCAACCGAATCGGAATTGACGTGTATGGCCCTATTCCGCACAGAGCTGATGGAAATCGCTGGGTCATTGTCGTCGTCGACCACCAGACGCGATAAGCCGCAACCGCCTCGCTCCCCGCTGCAACAGCCCACTATGTGGTCCGTTTCTTATTGAAGAACTTCATTCTCCGTCCCGGTGCTCCTCATAAATTCCTCAGCGACAGAGGCCGTGCTTTCTTATCTGACGTCGTTCAAGCCCTGCTCGCTCAGTGCAAAATCATTCACCGGACTTGCATCACCTACCACCCACAATCAAACGGCTTTATGAAGGATTTAATCACACCCCCGGTGACATGATGGCGAAGTACGTCGGATCCAATTGGGATAGTGTTCTTAAATCACCAACGCCTACAACACAGCTACGCAATCCATCACGGGTTTCTCTCCGTTATTGTTGCTTTATGGTCGGCATAAATCTGTTCCCGTTAATACTGTCCTCCCGTACAACCCTGATGCATATAATGTACTGCTGCACTGTCCGCCGATGAATGCCGCCAGATGCCCGGACATTCACGACTAACTCTCAGTGGCGCCAAAAATATCGCCATGACACCGATCAGAAAAATGCACCGTTTCGAGTAAGGCTCACTCGTGTGGCTATGGGTTTCCTCTGGCAGCCCCGGCCTCTCAACAAAACTGATCACAAAGTACCATGGGCCCTATCGTGTCGTCGAGCGCTCCTCACCTGTGAACTACATTGTTGGTCTGCCTACGCTATCTTCCAATTTGCGACGCCGTGGGCGTGATACTGTGCATGCACAGCGCCTTAAGCCGTTGTATGACCCCATTGTATCTTTGTCCCTTTAAGTCACCAGGATGGCTCCTTTTTCTTGGGGGGTATTGTGAAGAAGAAAATGTACCCCTTCGCTGCACGCTGACAAAGAAGAAGCAGTCGGTGGAATTGGTATCGCACACATCATCGTGCTGGTATGAATCGCCCTGCTTCTTCGCGAACCTCGATGCCATCCTCGACGTGTAAATTATCCTTCTACAGTTAGATATAAAGGCACTATGAAAGAGTATTGCTCATCAGAGATCTGAATATATATGAGGTTATCACCTGAGATATTACTCTCTCTTTAAACACAACCATGTAATTTGTCAGTTTTTACACTTGTTTGTTTCTATGGTACTGTGCCTAAAAGAAATTCAAGCTAAAAGGAAGGACTAGCTGAGTGCTCCTGAAGATTAGAACACCTGAGGTTTTTCATATGCAGATATATCGTGCAGTAGACATGTGTCTTTCATTTCACCTCCCTCGAGAAGCGACCACAGCCAACGGGATTTTATCTAGCTTGCATGGTTTACCCAGATAGAACCATCACCACTCAGAAGCCGCTGAACTAGTTTTGCACACAGGTGTTTCAAATGCTGTCAGGCAAATACACTCACTGTTGTAATATCTCTTTGTTCAGTTTTCTTCCACAATCCCTTTCCTGCTAGCTCAGTGAAAGGTAGGTTGAGATTCGTATTTCTCTTCATGCAAATTCCTTGTTAAGACAGTGTTTTGTTAGGCGCATGTCCCAAAGGCAAGTCATATTTCAGGGCAAGAAAGGGACTCCTAGGACTAAGAAGCACGACTAAACGACCTTTTTTTTCTTACTTCATGCATCTTGGCAAAGAGATATATGTGAGTTTTGGTTAAGGAAAATATATTGACTGCGTGCTGACACAGTTGACGGTGGTACTACAGATGTTCCACATCAGTAGCACCACCGGCAACTTTATCAGCACAGTGTCAATTTCATTTTGCTTAAGAAAGAGAATTTTTTGGGTGCCGATATTAACAAAGAATGCAAGTTTTCACGTTTTCTTTTTTTACCCTTGCTATCTGTTTTATCTATCACGTGCATTGAATCGCAAACTAGGAATTTGTATATTTAATGTCTGTCTTATCCCTTCAAAAGCACAACTCTGCCAGGGGTAGTTCGCACGCAACATGGTAGGACCTTTAATAGTTGGCTGTCTTCATGACCTTGCAAAAGCACATGGTGGCGCCAAATTTGCAAGTGCTGCTGAGCTACAGACCACATTTTACACGCGGATGAAATTCACCAGAACACTTGCATCTCGAAGAAGACATGCACCCTTAGGCCACGCAAGCATGCTGGTACAATTTTGGTAGAGCAGGGGTTTATATTTATGCCAGTCACGCAAAATTGGGCCACATACATGTTAGGCATTCTGCTAGGCGGTAATGGCAGATCCACATAGTTCAGCGTCGTGTGTAGCTCTAATATCAAATCTCGTCGCCACACTTGCCAAATTTGCAACCTGACAAGCCTAACGATGATATGAGCATTCTTGACCACCTTTTCTTCGAAGTATAGTTTATTTCAGAATTATTTCAATAGCGCTTCTACTGATGTCAACATGCTCTGGAATGGGTCGAAGGAAACTATGGTTCTTGTATCCATAAATATGTGCCAACTAAAACTACAAAGCTTAATAAGAATAGTCAGTGGATAACGCGAGAAATTATTTTTTCCAAACGAAAAACTAAACAATTGCGAAGAGCACTTCAGGTTAGACCCAGACCAACGACTAAGGAGGAACTAATAACGGCATAAAATCTCACATAAAGGCCGTAAAAATAGCTATTGCAAAAAAAGACTTCCGAACTATATCGACACTGAGCCTAGAGAATTTTGGAACTTTATCAATCGCAGAAAAAAATGAACAGGTAATTTGCTTTGAAGAGAGTACAAAAACCGCTATTTCTTTAATAATTATTTCACTTCAGTTCATGCTATCAATGACGAAAACCTGCCTGACATAAGTATACCCACCTCCAGCACATTACAGAAAATTACTGCAACCAAAAGTGGCGCATTTGTTCTTCTGTTAAGTATTGATTCAAAAAAGACCGCTGGTCCGGATGACATCCCCCATGCTTTTCTTAAAAGATATGCCGAGTGGACTGCTAAATACCTCTGCCTTATTTAAAAAAAAATATTTAGCAACAAGCATAGTTCCAACAGAGAGGATAATAGCTCATATCATTCCTATACACAAAGTTTGAAGTAAATCTAAGCCTTCAAACTGTAGGTCCATTTCATTACCCTTCACTGCTTCCAAATTCGTTCAACATATAATTCATGAATACTTAACAGATCACCTGGAACAAGAAAACGTCATATCATTAATTCAGAATGACTTCCGACAGCTATCAACTATTACCCAGTTCCTTCAGATAACACATGACATACTCCGCTAGATAAACGTAAATAGACAGATATTATATTTCGAGACTTCACGAAGGCCTTTGACCGCGTATCACACGCAAAACGTATTAAAAACTTCAATCGTCATTAGGTTATAGTCCCCTCATTAGCTGCATTACTGTCTGATCCGTCGGTCACAATTTGTCCAAATTCAACACGATAAGTTTGCATTAGTGCTTGTCACCTCCGGGGTGCCTCAGGGGAGTGCCGTAGGACCAATCTTAGTCTTCATATTCATACATGACGCGCACAAACTGCACTTTGAATAATCAGCTTTTCGACGACGATTGTGTTCTATACCACAAAATAACTCCCCTAAAGACCACGATACAGTAAACGACTAATTACATTCGGATCGCAGGTGGTGCGAGGATTGGCATAAGGCTCTCAACTTTATTAAATGTTGCATATTGAATATAACGGGGAAAGAACTAATATCTATCTTTGCATACTCCGTACTCGATACAGCCCTAACTCGCATTTCTGACCATAACTATATCGGCATAATGATAGCTCATGACCTGCGATGGTATACTCATATCAACGACATTACTTCGAAGTAGTGAAACGAGTTCTTTCTTAACAGACACTTCTCACTTGCGCACCCTGCAACAAAACTTCTGGCTTATAATACGATATTAAGATGTATTATTAATATAAACAGCGCGAACACGAAGACAAGGGACAAGAAACAAGAAAGCCACAGTACAAGCGCTGACTCACAACTAAGCCTAAGCCCTTTACTCCAAGGCCCAGAAAAACAAACATGAAGAAAACGAAACAGTCACGTGAAGCAACCCCTGGGTTCACCTGCTGCATAAAAAATTACTTTAAAAAATCACTTAAAAAAGACACCTCTTTGCTTGAAAGAGCAAGAGAAGTCTTGCTGACACACTTATTGTCCGTTGAAATAAAATACGATTCCACTATCTCTCTCGTTATCTTCTCTTTGTGGCGATATAAAATCTTAACACTGTCAAACTTAGGAGTGCACTTTTTCTTCTCCTTCTTCATTATTTCACATGACTGGCAATGTGATACCAGAAACGTTTTGTCCTTTCCACTTTCCAAGTTACAGTGTTCCTGTAGTCTCTTATTAATACACCGTCCTGTTTGCCCTATATAACTGGCTCCACAAGAGAGTGGAAGCCTATACACAAAACCTGTCTTGCATCCAACATATGGGTTTCTATGTTTTACCCCACATTCTTGCTTCTTCGATTCTCTTTCCCTTTGAACAGCCGGGCAGATCCTCTTCATCTTGAGCGGGGCTGTCAATGCGACGTCAGCATTACACCTCTTGCCTACATGTTTTGAGGCCATGCGAAATCTTGTGCACATATGGTACCACTGCAACCTTCCTCTTCCTCTCACCCATGCTGGGCAGGGATTTCAGTCTGTCCGTTCTTTTAAGGCTCTTAGTACCCGGCAACTGGCCTCAATAATAACTGACTCCCGATAACCGGCCTTTGCAATTCTCTTCACTTGTCTTTCGAAACTCTTGCCCATGCCATGGTAACAAGATTTCTTCAACGCATTTAATAAGCAAGTGTTTATCATCCCATTCTTCACTAATTTGGAATGTCCTGAATTGGAGCCTAGAAACGGCTTCATCGATCTCGGGTTGTATTCCCAACAAACATGATAATCACCGAATTGAATCAATATATCTAAATACTGTAACCGATCGTCCACTGGTTTTTCAGTAAATTCCAGCCTGGATCCACACTCAGTAAAAACATCCATAATGTCCTTCATTCGTTGATTGAATCCTTCACGGTCTGTGAATACTAAAAAGTCGTCCACTTACCTGAAGGTGGAATAATGTAAGCCCTCCAAGTTATCCTTCAGGTGTCTGCCGGCTATTCAAAGGGAAAGAGAAGCGAAGAAGCAAGAATAGAAACCCATATATTGGATGCAAGGCAGGTGTTGTGTATAGGCTTCCACTCTCTTGTGGAGCCAGTTATATAGGACAATCAGGACGGTGTATAATAAGAGACTACAGGAACACTGTAACAACTTGGAAAGTGGAAAGGACAAAACGTTTCTGGTATCACATTGCCAGTCATGTGAAATAATGAAGAAGGAGAAGAAAAAGTGCACTCCTAAGTTTGACAGTGTTAAGATTTTATATCGCCACAAAGAGAAGATAACGAGAGAGATAGTGGAAGCGTATTTTATTTCAACGGACAATAAGTGTGTCAGCAAGACGTCTCTGGCTCTTTCAAGCAAAGAGGTGTCTTTTTTAAGTGATTTTTTAAAGTAATTTTTTATGCAGCAGGTGAACCCAGAGGTTGTTTCACGTGACTGTTTCGTTTTTTTCATTTTTGGTTTTCTGGGCCTTGGAGTAAAGGGCTTAGGCTTAGTTGTGAGTCAGCGCTTGTACTGTGGCTTTCTTGTCTCTTGTCCCTTGTCTTCGTGTTCGCGCTGTTTATATTAATAACGAATAAGTACCAACTCGCCCAACAAAGTATCTTAATAAGATGTATGCTAGAATATGGTAATATTGTTTGGTTCCCCCATACTAAACAGCTCACAAAACAAATTGAGCCCATACTACGTAGGGCTATTAGGTTTACATTTAACAAATACAGAATAGTTGAGTCATCTTTAAAATTGCCTAATGATGCAGGAATGCTATCTCTACAAATCTGAGCCAAGTTAGTGCGAATAAAATTTCTGTATCAACTGATCTACGGTCAAATAAAAATTGACTCTTCAAATTACATCTTCTTTAGAAATACGAGACAAACACGCCATAAGCATCAACACATTCTATGCGAATCCTCACACTTCAGCGATTGTTTTAAATATTCATATTTTCCACTAGTAACTATAGAATGAAACCAACTTAGTCCTTCAATTACAAGCATATTTCAATAAGAAACTTCATAAAGTTTGTAAAAAATGAATTACTAGCATCACAGTTGTCATGATTATTAACTAGCTTTTGTTACTGTGTAGCGTCTGCAGTAGTAAAAACATCCATGATTTGTTCCACTTTTTGTATTGTATTCAAATTAAAGCCTTCACTGTGTTCTTATCTTATACGGGTTTCCAGTGCTGTGGGTAAAATGATCGTTAACCATTTGCCTGTTTCTTTACTTTGTTTTAAATGCGGTCTTTTACCCTTTATAAATTAAACCACGCATTACTTTAGTCGTGTATAATGGCTTAAAATTGTTGCATTTACCTCACTCTGTGTTACCTGGCTTTGGCACTTAGGTAATACGTGTAGCTGACATCATTAGCTCTGCATGTTAATGTAACTGCCATAAATAACATGGCTTTCTATCCGGTATTTTGTTATTTTATTTAAAACTTTTTGTGCCAGTTTGTATGTAGTGTGAGCACTGTGTGGCGCTTCATCTTCCACACGGCTGAACGTGCTGCTTAATCTTCATCCTGCTCCCTCTTGTAGATACCCATAGTCATCGCCGAGTGTGTTTGGCTGCAGTGTGCGACCAAGGCTTCAGGTCTGCAATACGGCTGTACAGCGGACCACAGGTTACACCCCGTTTTTCCTCGTTTACGGCCGTTCTCCCGCTACCTTTCTTGATGCCTCTTTCCTTTCTACACATGCCAGTTCCTCATCCTCTATTCTTGACCAGTTCCTTTCCCGAGTGGCCAAATCTCGCCGGCTTGCTCGCGTCAACACGGAAGCTATCCAGGAATACAGCAAGTGCCGCTACGATGCAACCCATCGCCTAGTTTCGTTTCGTCCCGGCGAAGAGGTGTTACTTTGGATCCCATTACGCACTCCTGGCCTTTGTGACAAGTTACAGCCCCGTTACATTGGTCCTTACACAGTTCTTGCAAAAACCTCCCCGTTCAACTATCGCGTCTCCCCTGTTTACCCTCCTCCGGACAGTCGTTACCATGGCACTGAAGTTGTCCACGTTTCACGTATGAAGCCTTTTAGTCGGCGCAGTGCTGCGGACTAATTGCGGCCAGGCTGGCCGCTTCAACTGCGCGGGCGAAATAGTGCGAGTATTGTGTGGCGCTTCATGTTCCACACGGCTGAACGTACTGTTTCATCTTCATCCTGCTCTCTCTTGTAGATACCCATTGTCATCGCGGAGTGTGTTTGGCTGCAGTGTGCGACCAAGGCTTCAGGTCTGCAATAAAACCTTGTCCCCCAAGTCCAAACTTTGCGTAAACCTTACAGTATTACTTTTCTGTCCTTCCTGCTTTACTCTCCTGCAAGATTGGTAGTATGGTTAAATTTATAAAATAGGAGTAAAAATATTGGTTTAAACTATTGTCTCACTACTCCTATACACTGCGCAAAGTCGCATTCTTCAGCACTTACCTAGTAACCTATTCTGAAATTTACAGTATAGACCTCCTTCACTCCGGCTACGTCACGAAAATGCGGTGGCGCTGTCGTCGTTAGTGACTTTCGCCTGGTAGGCAAAACAAAACTTCAGTCGCTTTGTCTAGCTTTGCCTACCGTGATTACGCGATGGCTTGCTGCTGCCGGGAAATGCAGAGCACCATGCCGACTTATCGCGTCGCTATGACATGTGCCGAAAGGCACACTAGAGGAAGTTTAGTAAGCTTGCACAGGTTTCTTGCCCTACAATGGTCGCCGTAAACAGTGGTGGGCCGCCGCGGTGAAGCGCCAAGGCTGGATACCGATGCCTGCTCATCGAATATGCGGCAAACACTTCGTCACGGCTAAGCTGGAGCTTATTCACCTTTACGCCAGAGCGGTCTACCGGATCAAAGGTCGCGAGTAACTCGAGTTTGGCCTTCTTACGACGCGTGATGGGATCTTGGTACTGTTTTAGTGCCGGTGCGGGTGCGGGTGCGCAGGTCATATGTAGACGAGGCCGTCATATATATGTTGTAATGCGTAGGCCTGTTTCTTTGTTGGAGCACGCATAGATGTTTTACCTATGTAAACTGTTCCTCAAGCCCGTTTTTTCTTTTTTTTTCACTTTGGTAATTGTATGTATGCGCAGTGAGCTGCTACGCGAGAGATCAGTGTTGCACTCCTCGATCTGTGGTATATATATGTTGCATAACCTTAGCCGCGTTCACGTCAAATTATTTTAATCTACTTCCTGATTAAGATTCCCACTTCACGTTGACAGCTACTAATCAATTGGGTTGGAGCTGCATTTTTTTATTTATGCTGAGTGCTTTTATTTGTATTCACAGTGGTTGATTGTGAATGCGAGTTGGGAGGGCTTATCCTACATTAACGCGGCCACAGTGGCCGAGAACGAACTGGGCCGCCTTAACTACGGAACCACGGGTGAAGGTAAAAACGACCCCAGAAAAGAGGTCCCCAGAAGATACTGCCCCGAAAAAGAAGGTCCGTGGAATATACGGCCCCGGAAAAAACGTGCAGAAAGGTCCCCTCAGGAAACGGCCCCTAGGAAAAAATGTCACCGAAGAAATTGACTGAAAATCTGCCCGGAACTCACTTCGCAAAAAATTGAACATCTTATTGGATGCCTTTTTTTTTTTAGAATAGATGTAACCATTGTCGGGGCACTGGGTCATCTGGTTGCTTTACACATTTACAGGAACTGTAGAAGGCTTGGCGAGAAAGCATTGCGAAAAAAAAAGAGCCCCACCACTATATAACATCCAGCGAGTATTATGCAGTGCATAAGTTGTCAGTTTCCAAGCTGGGAAATATCTCTCTTTATTATAGGTCTAATCACCCGTCTAATATTACACATTCGTGCTGGTCCTCGACCGCACAAATTTTGGATTTTTTTTTGTAAACGCATGGCATCAGTACCATGTTTTGCAAATTTCAAGCGGACGGGTAGAAAGAATCACTGTAGTATACATTACTGCGGCTATAGACACGAGGAAACTCAGTCTACGCCTTTAGTAAACAGAACTACAAAACGTGAAAAAAAAAAATAAAACGGCGGGGTTCAAAATATAAATAATGTTCAAGCTAAAATCACAAACACAGATGTAAGATAAGATCAGTAAAAGTTGATTAGAATGAGCGCTATTCATCGCTGATAAGCCAAGCACCAGGCAAGGCGAAAGCTCGACTTTGCAGTACGTTTGATTCCATCTGTTTGGGGCCATTTTTTCCGGGACCATTTTTTCCTGGGACGATTTTGCCGGAACCCACGGAACCACAGCGGCCGCTGCAGCTGGTAATGGTAATGGAAGCTTTAAGCGTAACTACCCGGGATAAAATTGCTACCATTAACGACGACAGCCGCCCACGAACAGAGCAGATATAAAAGAAGCGCCGCTTTGTGATTTCAACGAATAACGAAATGGTACGCAAATCCGTGCGGTGTCAAGGCTACTGCTGCCGTGCTGACCTAAATTATCTTAACCATACAGCCACTCGACGCTAGCGAGGTGCTTCGTGCTTATCAAGAACGCTCATTTGCCGCTCGGTGTGAAGAATCATCCGATAACGCAATGATACTTCGAGCGGACTACTTCGTACGCGGTTTGCGCGCGCTATTTATGAACGAGAAAAATCCCCGTCAGCTTACTCGACTCAAAGTAGTTGTACGCATCCGAAGCTTTGTAATTCTCTATGCGTTCCGCGCCTAATTTTCTGGGGGAAAACAGCGAATAGATGTCAACGTTGGTCATTTTCTCTGGCTGGCAGCAACGCTTCTCTTGGGTGCCTTGAACCCAATCTCCATCGTACGGCGTGCGGGTGCGTACGCTGCACGCCGTGTACGTTTCAATGTATCGTATTTGTCCTCACCGCTGAGGCTCACGAAATACTAGCACATGGTCATTTCGTCTGCCAAGACGAAATGACTATATGCTAGTATTTCAGGAGAACATTTTCACAGGAGAACAAAGACATTTTCAGGAGAACATATAGGGAAGAAGGAAATTACCTTACTTTTGAGGATGTCAAACGCGTTTCGTGTGGCAACCGCCCTTCAATAGTCCAGCCGTGAGCATCGCACTATCTGCCGGACCCGCCCACACACGTTTTGCACTGGTTTAGACAGCACCTGACCGCCCTTCTGCATACCTCACGAGCTATTTTGTTGTTCTCTGTGCCTCTTATATTTCGACAGCATAATGCCATCGGCAGCACAAAGGAAGAAGGCGGTACGCCACCAATTCATATAGGCTACGGCTAGCACTTTATCTAGCTTCGGCTGGTTACGACTTATTTTGTTTTCGGAAGTCACTGATTTAAATGCCTTTTCTACTCGCCTCCTTCTGATTAACAGCGGGAGGTACGTGGTCAGGTGCCTACGCGCTAGCGCCTACATGTTTGTCGTCTTTGCGCACCTGTAGTTCGCGCATTAGAAATGTGGCGGTACTAGCGAAAGACCAGCGTGGGCATAACTTTTTTTTTCGCGACGCTGGGCAAACTATCCGCGCGGTTGTCATGAACGTCAGGTTGACCGCGGTATTCCGGTCAAAAATGCGTTGTTGAGGCTTGGCGAGTTGGAGCTTTGGCCCAAATGCATTGCCATATTTCATGCGAAAATGCCTGGTCATAAACAGTAACACTGACCATTTTTTCTGTTGTTTGTTTCAATGGCAAGAATATGGCCTTCCACAGATCGAGCGACTTGTTTGGAAACCGAAGACGCGATGTCGTTGCCCACAGATCCTTTATAGCTGCAACATGTACAGCTGTCAGCTCGAAATGGTGACATGTGAACAATGCTTTTGTTTGTAATGTGTGCCTTATTACTTCCAGTGTTGAAGTCGTGAATGGTGACGAAATAGTCAATGCCTGCAACTTATAAGCAAGGGCAGTGGGAAAGCTTGAAGTGTCAAGTCCGGCGAGATATGCGACAGGCAAATATAGCTTACCCATAAAGCTTGAAGAGAAGGACAATTGGGCGGTGGGCATGACCATTACTTTAATTAGGCACTGATATAAGTGACCATAAAACTATACTAAAATCTCTCTGTGGTCTACAGCATATAGTAAAGAAGGTAAAGAAATTATGCTGCTCTTTTCATGCAGCATAATAATTCAATACTGCTGCTAAAACTGCACAATTAATGGTGGAGTTGCACCTTCAGCTTTCTACAATAGGCTAGGCACCTCGCTTGACACTGTGTACGGTGGCACTGAAAGATATGCTATTTAAAGACATTTCCTTGGAATATGATGCTGCAGCATATATATGTATAATATACATAGCTTCAAGATGCAACACGTGCTGTTTGTACCTCTCTCATAAAGCACTAGGATTTGTGTATCTGCTCATCAGTCTGTTTGAGATTACCCATTTATTTGTTTCCTTTTTTTTATTTGGCAATGAGACGCACGACATTTGCAAGTATTATTATGCAGCAGAGAGCTTCGATACAAAGTAGTGCAGTTCAGCAAGTGTTTGTTATAGCCTCAGTAAACTTAAAATATTGTATAGATGTATATGTGTAAGTAAAAATTGAAAAGGCTGTAGCAGCTGCTTTGCTCAGCTTATCCTTGTGCTGAAAAAGAGAGTCAGGCCGGTTTGTTCATAACCAGTCAAATGACTGAAGAGCGCTATAAAATAGAACTGCATAGAAAGGAGCACAATTGTTGTCGTCTCCCTCAAATCCCATATGTTAGTGTTGAGTCGTTTGAGGATTGTCTTTCTGTAGCCTTTAGAAGGGAATATGAGCTCGTGAAGTTCAGTACTGGAGGTTGACTTTCACATTTCTGCTGTCTCATTTACGTTCCCTTCAACACATGAGACTCCAAGCTAATTTTGATACCAATCTGTGACGCCTAGCTGATGGTGGTCATACTGTGCAGTTATAGTGGATAGGTTCCATTTGTATGCAACACAATATAAGGGTGATATAAGGGTGAAGGGTAACTTTTGAGAAACGAATGGTTGAAAAAGAAGCAAATGATGCTATTATATATAGTTGCATTATCTCACTTACGATATTGTTTTACAGTAAACTCGATATCTTCAGTAGTTGGTTCCCTGCGTGCTTGTGGTCATATAAAAATATGTGCACTATGAAAGAAAGAGAGCAGTTTTCTACTAAGATTAAAAATATACAGTATGCAGAGACCAAGATAGTGAAACATAAGAAGTTTGCCTGTCGCATTTAATTATGAAGTCATCATTAGATGGTAGCTCCAACTTTAATCTTTTATATGGCAAGAACCTGCCCAGCCCAGCAGGTAACTTTTTAACCGGCAAGCATGCACATAAGCTCCGAACTCAGTGAAAAGCGTTTACGCCGGTACTTCGGCCCGGAAAGGACCATGGCTGCGTTAGAGAATTTGAATACGGGGTTATTCCTGACGGCGCGACAGCATCCCAGCTGCGTAGAGTGCACGGGGAAATTCTGCATGTTGTATGCCTTAAGCCCTATTAACGTGCGCTAAAACATCTGGGTGTTTATTTCCTAATCTTCGTTTCGCTCTTGCTTGTCTATTTTGATACATCAAGGTGGTGCTTTTTACAAAGGAATAGTGCCGCGCTTAACTAAAAATATTGTTGCTTATTTCACCAGCCACCTGCACGAGGCATTATCGCTGTGATTTGATCGCACAGAACGATCTGCGTCACGCTCGTGACCACGAGACGCGGCTTTATCCCATCGTTTGTAGAGCGAGGTACTTGGAAAATTTTCCCGAGTGATCGCAGCGAACCACAACTCTTTTCGTACCATGGCAGACTTTTTGCAGTTTCTTTCGGCCGGTTATCTAAATGATTCAGCGCCGACTTCAAATTAGGAGCGGCAGAATTCTGCGAGAGTTTGCGGTTCAACGACCTACGTGCGCGCTTGCGGTTATCGCTGCCTGCTTCTTGGTTAGTTCTTTACCGGTCGCAATTCACCCCTATACAGTGTCCAGTTAAGTACACTTCCAGTGCCCTCGTGACTTGCTTTCGGCCTGGTCACCACCACGTGACATAATTGAATTATAAGTATGAGCTGCCCGTCACGAAATACAAAGCGGGAATTAAAAGAGGTTATATAAAGTGCGTGCTGCAGAGCTGATAAATGTGGGAACTTTCAATGCGCGAAAATACAACCTAGCATACGTAGCGAGCAATTACGTTAGCTCACTTATTACGCATTCGCGACGTCACCAGACGAACTATGCCTTTTGCGGAAGGATGTCACTCTGCCCTATTCCGTTAGTCTATTGAGACATTGTCAACGCAGTTCTGGAGCCCCTGTTCACGGTCCGGGCTTAGCTCTGACACTTTGGGCCTACCAGTGCGCAACAGCTTTCCTATATTTAGCTCGCATTGAACGGAATCAGACTTTCTACCGCTGAGATGCTTATGGATATGTTTTCTTGCCTATAGAAGGTCCAATATCACGTTCCATTAACAGCTAATCATAAACAACATTTCAAGATACCTCCTAACTGTCATACGATAAACCTAAACCACTTTTCTAGTTACGCAATAAGGTAATGATTATTTTTATAGCAAATTCGTCTTCAAAATACTCAATTTACCGGCAGGCGAAATATGTTAAATTTGTTGTTTTAATAAAATGTGGAAGTTTTTTGGTGAAACACCCACTTCTAGAAAACTAATAAAATGACGATACAAATCCCCACACAAAAAATTAAATCTCTTATGCAAATTGTTTTTAATAAATTTAAAAAAGACATTCACATTGCACAGAATATATTGCGAAAGAACAAAATAAGAATAACGCTCCACTCATCTCCATTCTCCCAACAAAAGCGCTCATTCTGAAAAAAGTGGTAACCATATTATTGTACCGTTCAAATCACAAACTCCATCATTGCACTGTTTTTGTTGTCGGCTAAGCATGAGGGTCTATATCTGAGTTGAATCTATTAGAGCCACACAATAGAAGCTATTCAATGTTCGTCAATACCCAAGGTGTTCGTTTATCTTTTATTACTGTCATTACTTTGCATTTGTTGGATTAAAAAAGATGGCTGTTATAGAATTTATACCTTTTTCGGCTAAGAATGCTTTCTCCCGTTTTTTCCATTGTATCGATAATATAATGTGCGGGGAGCCCAAAATCGCCCCCGATGAATCATCTAGAAGTCGTTAAGAATGAGCAAAATAGTTGGTGCCTCTGAAATGTAGCTGTATAATAACTCAATTGTATTTCATACTAAAAAGGGCGAAAGACGTGAAATTGAAACTGATATACAAAAAGAACTATGAAGTTGAGATGAAAACCGCGCAATTTGCTTCGGTTTAATTTGTTCCACTGAGAAATTGAAGTCTAAATTTATTTGTAGTTTTGAGCCGACCTGTAGATATTACATTGGTGCCTTGTTCACAGCTGCTAATACCCACATAAAATGGCATTATATATCTGGGATCCAAATGAAACACAACACAATCAACATTTGACTGGCTGGGTAAGTGCGCCTTTCTTCTTTTTTTCATAAATCACGAGCCTGCAGACACCATTGCGATTTGGTCATTAAATAGTCTTTACTATAAGTAAGTTTAGCTATATATGGTGCAAGCTTTATCCAGGTATGAAGAAGCTTAAAAAGTTCATCGCAAATGCTAAGTTCTGACAGATATGCGGACGTCTTATCCTGATGGCCATGATATTGCAAGTATAATGTGATCAATTGCTACACACGCGTGAACACCTTTCCGCGCCGCAATATTGAAGACAATAGTCTCAAAACTGAAATGTCAAGATGTGATAAGTTTTTTCTGCGTTAGCACCAAAATGAGCAGATCTCTTTTGTGGATTTAAAAGAATCCATAGTGGTGTACACTTCAAGTTGTGATTGTATATGACAGCGTTTCAATATTGATAGACTAGAACGGAACTACTTTGCAGGAGCTCGGTTAGAATAAAAAAACTATGCAGATACTTATGAGTTACTGGTCACAGTAATGGATATGCGATAACCACACATTTAATTCGTTTGTTTGAGGTTGCGTCTTACCATAGTGTGAAACGAAGTATGTGATTCAGCAATCGAATATTGGCGCCTCAGGAGCAACATCGCGATTCTCCCGAATAGAATGTCGAAGTCTACTGCTCAACAAAAGCTGTAGCCGATGGCTTGCGATATATTTGAAGTTACCTGACGGTAAGTTGCGTCAATCACAGCTGATTTGATCAAGCTCCTATCAAGGCTTGTCAGCATTAGTTCTAGAAATTTTTCATGTATTGCGGTTTGTTTTGGGAGGACACAAAGCCTCCTAAAGGACTATCAAAATATTGATGCCGTGATTGTTGTGAAAAACGCGCAATGTTTGCCAGTAAAAATGCAGCTTTCGTTGCGAATATTCGACTTCTATACAATACAAAATTCTACAATTATATTTTTAAATTTTTCTTCCTACTTTACGTTCTAATTAACCCCCTCCATCTGCCCCCGAGCTCACGGATCTCTCTGGCGCAGGAGGTCCGGATCGATTAACGAAATCAGTCAAGTTCAAAGCTCCCTTAAAGTTCAGGCATTCCGAGAAGATCCTCGGTTGCTCGGAGTTAGCAATTTTAATAAAGAAATAGGCGCTTTGACAGGTATATATTCTTTAATTAACTGCCATAAAACCCCGTTGCATATATGAAAGCTAATGTAGCCCCTGCCCTCAAAGAAATACTTCCGCGGCTACTATTCTTAAATATTAAAGGACAACAAAACATTGAGACACTATTTTCAAGCTTCCTTAGGCGTTTTCTGTCCTGATCAATTCTGCGAAGCCAATATGATAAGATTGTGTCTTACCTTTTACGAAGTTAGGGAACTGCGCTATTGGCTAGCGCTTTGCCTTGAATTTATGGCTTTTATCGTCGACAACCATAGCTTGGCTCAGTCGGCGCCCTTTCATTCTGACAAAGACCTTTGTAACAAAAAAAAAAAGACATGTTTTCGAAATTACCGAAGAGCAAGAAACCGGTACCTTCTGCATGTAGCTGTCAAAGTATAAGAGTGGCTCTGTTGTTAAACGAAACCTAGTCTACGAAGTGAAGCAAGAGCTAGAAGTAGGCTGCTGTCCGTCATTGTTGCTTTTTTGAACAACTGCGCGATACAGTATCCTTACGGGAGTAAAATGGTTCCAACAGGATGACAGCTACTGCCTTCGTCAGGAGGCTGTAAATTTTTGTTTTCATTATTATTCCTCTAAGTACGTTTCCAGCTGAAAGCTAGCCTTATGAAGTCAGCTCAGCATCTTTGCGATTAAAACAAGGCATCTTAGCTGACTTCACCACCCAAAGTAACTGTTTACTATATTACGCTGATCAAACACGCGCCAATTTCCGCATTATATAGGCCACGTTCTTTAAGCGGTTGACTGAATTTTGTCACATGTTGGTGCCCTAACTCGGTAGTTAATCGGCAAAGGCATTGCGTTTTTATGCCATGGAACGTCATTTTGATATCACCGTATGATGTTTTTGTATGATTTATTTCTCACCAAACAACATCAGCTATATCACCAGGCAAACATGAGAGTAGGCATTACATCTGACCTTATTCTTAATACAACCTTAGGTGCTTTCTTTCCTACTATCTGTACCTTGCTTTGCCCTCACAATTGCTGATATTTACTAGTGAAGCGTCATGGGTAGCTGTTTTCACTGTCACATCGTTTTTACGACATTGGAATAGGCCATTTCGACAGCTCGCAATGTCCCACAGCAAATGTGAACCACGTGACCCTTCTGACACTCGTGGCACTTAACTACAGCCTAGTGTGTCGAGAAAAAGGGTCCCACGTAATCAAGCAAACAACCACAGCAAACCACATAATCAAAACCACATTTAAAAAATGCTGTTTTCCACTGTAGGACAATGACTTGCTCTAACTCCTGCCTGCCTAAATCATGCAATCACTGGAACAATCTTCCACAGGCAGTTACTTGCATCATCGACCCTGCGCATTTCAGAGCCACATTAATCGCACTGATGGAGTCTGATTATTCCCAAGTTGTTTTACGCATTTGTTTTGGATGTGTTTGTTTGATTGCCTTTTATTAGTCATGTATACCTGTATTCTTTTTTGATTAATTTCGTTTCGAGATATTTTCAATAGTATCGTTTTGTTTCACGCTTCTTCTTGTACTTGTTTTTGCTTTGTTTCACTGCTCCCACCCCCTCTGTAATTCGAGAGCCTTGAGGGTACAATAAATTAAATAAATGAAATGAAAATGCTAAAAACTATGGCATGACGGCTTTTGAGGACAGATAGGCGGCTCAGCATGGTTTCGTTTTCTAAATGGGACCATGCCAACGTTACCGACTGAGCAAATCGACAGTTTAAGTTTCACTCAAAGAAGCTTTAGCCGAAATCACTGTACAAAATGTTTACAGGGGAGCATGCATAGGGAGTTCGGGTACCGCACCGTTGCGACATTGAAATTGTGCACGCGCCGCCAAACAAACTGACGTATGTACGTGTTGCGGGGCTGGCCGATAGCTATGCGAAAACACATTAAAAGCACCCAGAACTCTGAGCCCATTTAATACAGGTGTTTTTAAGAGAAAGTGCGGCTGCGCTCTGATCGTCACAGGCGTGCATTTCACTGTGGTTATTTCCAGAAGAGCCAAACATCACTTCATTCGCGTTTTACACGCGTCCTGCTTCAAAGGAGCTCGCCCCACGTTTACATTGCCTCTGCGGAATAAAATAACTGATATTTAAAATATTTAAGGCATAAAACTTAGCTGGAAAAGCCATTTCACCACCCGCTTTATTTTTTAATGCCTTCGGTTTCGCGCTACGCTAGCCAGCCCCTAGCCTCCTACGCTGGCGGCGCCGGAGCCATCCTGCAATATTCTCGCCGCTGCTCGCAGGATGGCGCTGGCTTGCTAGGTGATGGCGGCTCCAAGCGAATGCCCGTTGCCTACAATAGTACAAATTATTTCAACCGAAAGCGACAAGGCTTTCCTTGAGAAAGCTAAACGGACCCCATTTTTATTACCTCCAGGGGTTCATATTGTAACACTCTCGTCTCTATGTAACACAACATTTCTGAGCCCAAGAAATGGTGCACACGAAACAGGAGGCACATCCACTCCCACTTCCTTCTTCTTCGTCCAACTATACCCCCGACTTCATCTTCATTATTTATATGGACTGTAACATTTGCCCCTTTCGCAAACGAAGCCTTCCGGGCTGCACGGCGACAACAACCGCGAGACATTGGTGCTCGGAGATAGTGTAGTTGTACTCAGTCTTGATGAGAGTCGGACTGGCGTAAGCAATCACATGTTCACGGTCGTTATAGCGCTGAACGAGGACAGCACCGATGCCTATGCCACTTGCGTCCCTATTTACTTCAGTTGGAGCAGAATGGTTGAAGTCCCGTAAAATAGGATGTGATGTTAGGAGGAACTTCAGTTGTCGGAAAGATAAGTCGCGTTCAGATGTCCACTGGAATGGAGCGTCTTGTAGTAGGCACGTGAGCGGTTAGGCGACAGCTCCAAAACGAGGGATGAAGCGTCGGAAATATGAGCAAAGGCCAAGAAAACTGTGGAGCTCCTTCACATTCCGAGGTTGCTGAAACGCGGCAACGGCTGCGATATTCTGATGTTCAGGCCGGACGCCGTCACCATTGTCGAGTTGACCAACCACCAAAGCCTGTCTTTCACGGAAACGGCAGTCCTTTGAATTGCGAACAAGTCCAGCATGGCGCAAGCCCTCCAGCACAAGGGCAAGGGGGTTGTTGTGCTCTTTATATGTCCGGCCAAAGATGACTATGTCTTCCAGATAGCACATACAGACCTCCCACTTCAAACCACGTAGTATAGAATCCATGAATCTTTCAAATGTTGCGGGCGCAAAGCATAAGCCGCGAGGCATAACATTAAATTCAAACAGTCCATCGGGAGTCATTAAGGCCGTCTTATCCTTGTCGGCTGGGTGCATTTGGATTTGTCAGTATCCTGACCGCAGGTCGACAGATGAAAATTATGATGCAGAATACAAGCCGTCAATGGCATCATCAATGCGGGGAAGCGGGTACTCATCCTTTTTAGTGACTGAATTCAAGCGGCGGTAATCTACACAAAATCGCCATGTGCCATCTTTCTTGCGCACAAGAATTACTGGAGCCGCCCATAGACTGCACGATTCCTGAATGGCACCCTGGTCCAACATTTCACGTACTTGCTCACTGATGACCTTGCGCTCGGAAGGCGCCACACGATACGGTTTTAGGCAAATTGGATGGGCATAACCGGTGTCAATTCGACGATTGGTGCGAGACCCAGTAAAAGAGCGTGAACTGATGGGCTTCGAGAAGTCAAAAACGAATTAATACTTCGACAGCAGATCTTCCAAAACATCACACTCTGTGGCGTTCAGAGAATTACTAATTATACCACGCAGTTGAGCATTCACTTAGGATGTTGCGGCATTCCGCTGAGGTGCGTTCGTAACCAAAGCCACTGATATTGGCATGTCTGAACTGTAAGAGGCAAACTTCATTCTTGCTGATAAAGGAACTGGCTGTGTGGAGCACTTAATAGTCCACAATAGCGTGCAGCCTCGGTTACCGACACCAATAAGGAACCAGAAGAGATTTCTTCGCGCAGTTAGTATAGTTAGATGTCACGGCGCATCAAGCGTTTCGATCGCACGACGAGAACACGAAACCGGAACGTATTGCTTAGACATTGGAGGCACAACAGTATCGTCGCACACGCACAGCACATCTTCACAAACAAGAGGTTCTTCGAAGAACTCAGGTGGTAGGCAGCCGTCAACACTGATCTCGCCCGTGTGGCAGTCTACGGTTGCGCCACACATACGAAGAAAATCTATACCAACAATTACATCATGTGTGGAGTGCGGTAGCACGGCGAATTCCGCAGAAAATAGGGCTCCTCCAAGACACACCTTGGCACTGCATACTCCAACGGGATACAACAAATCGCCACTAACGCTATGAAAATTTCCACTTCTGTCCCAAGGAAACATCACTTTTGGTCCCAGCAAGTTTTTAAACGTTAAATTCATAATCGATATTGTCACACCAGTGTCCACTAATGTCATTGTAAAAATACCGTCAACAGACAGAGAGATCTTATTTTTGAGCATAGTCACGGAAGGAGGTATTTCTGCGGATAGTGAGCTTTCACCGGCGGCCTCACCTCCATCGGCGGCGGCGCCTAGTTCTCCGGAGGGGGGTACTGGGAACGACGCCGCGGGAACGACGCCGCGGAACGACGCCGCGGACGAAAAACGGGTGGTGTAGTCAGACTCCGGTCGGAAGCCGGGGAGTGGTTGCTTACACCACCAGGATGAAACTGGCCGTATGGAGGAGACGACCAGTACCGACGGGAGTCAACTGGGCGATCGCTGGCTGGGTCTCGATACGTTGGTCGGTCATACCGCGATGGCTCATGACGGCGAAATTGTCTTGAATTATGGCCCTGGATGCCACACCGGTAACAGACAGGAAGGAGTAGGCCGAAGAAGGGGTTGGTCCTGAAAGGATTCGATGTCATGCTGTCGCGAAAAGCCAGGATTACGCTGATCTGTGAAACGGGGTGCTCGCCTAGGTCTTCGCGGCCGAAGGTCGTCACGCTGATCAAGATGTCTAGAAGAAACAGGGCTTACGAAATGTTGCCGCGAGCCTTCTTCGAATGAGGCAGGGTGTGCGGCGTGAACAGAATACAACTAAGGCTGCGATTGCAGATTGTAGGCAGGTTCACACAGAAAAGATGGGCGGTAGGACACTGGTGACGTGTGCCGGCAGCGGGAATTGAGCCGGAGTAACTGTTCACGAATGATCGGCCGGATAGTTGAAGTAAGGTCTGGAGGAACATGATTGTCAACGCTGGCGATGGTTATTACATTTACAAACCTTCCAAACCTAGGAGTTACTCGACGGGTCTTTAGTGCTTCGAATGTGCGGATGTGACGGAGGATCGCGGAGACAGTCGAAATATTATCTTTGGCAGTGAGAAAGTTGTAGCCATCAGCTGCGATGCCCTGCAAAAGATGCTCAACTTTGTCCTTTTCGGACATGCGAGAATCGATGGTCCTGCACATTTTGAGGACCAGTTCGGTATATGCAGTGCAGGTCTCGCCAGGTAGTTGGGCATGATGGGCGAGTGTCTGCTCGCGCTTACAAATCACCGAAGCACTGTTTAAGTTCGGTGACAAAGCGGTCCCATGTCGCCAGCGCGTGCTCAAACCAGACAAGAGCGGTGTCGGTCAGAAAGAAAACGACGTTGTCGAGCTGAGTGGCGAAGTCCCAGCGGTTGTAACGGCTCACCAGTTGGTAGTGGCGGAGCCAGTTGTCAACGTCCTCTCACCGCTATGCCAGCGAAAGGACGAGGCACTCGGTAAGGTTGATAAAGGCCGGAACTCGCATGATTTGAAGTGTGGAGAAGCACTGGGCTAGGCTCATCGGTGGCGGCATTATAACGATCAGTGGCGGGAGTCCAACAAGGTGGCGGCTACGACGAGGCTTCATGGTTGCGTCGATGGCGAAGTGACGTGGGATCTAAACCGCACTCTCCACCAAAAATGTAAAAATCTTGTTTCTATGTAATACAACCTTTCTGAGCCCAAGAAATGGTACACACAAAACAGGCAGCACTTCCACTCCCTTCTTCTTCGTCCAACTACCCCCGAGTTCCTCATTTTCATTATTCAAACGGACTGTGGCAATATGTTAGTTTTTTCTTTCCCTCATATATGTTCTTTTGCTCAATTTCAGTAGTTTTAGTAACACACAGGCCACTGCACAAGTTTATCACCGGTCCACACGTGTCACCTATTTCTTATGCTTTGCACCTGAGTTGTACTGTGTTCTTAGTCGAGAAAAACACTTTCATTGAGGCCTTTCCATGCATTTAATGGCGCTCCAGATAACAGTTTCTTTCTTGCCCTCCGCCAATGCTTTGATTATAATACATGCTTACGTTGTATGATAGGTGACTTCGCTCAGAGTCCCTCGATCTTGATCTCGAGCCAAACTAACATTGCTTCCGCAATGGTAGGTTGGTTTTCTCACGGTTGTCTGAAGAAAAGACCGGAGGCAGTGGATTTGAATTCTATCTGCTTCCTGGTTACGTTTTCAATCCCATGAATTATCTTTCACGTAGAGAATGGCAAGAATAATCAACTTTAATTGATCAACATGTGAAATAGAGGCTATTAACAAAGGCAGTAGAAATATTCGTGAGGTGAACCAAGTTAAGGACTCATTGCTCGCTGGACTCCGAAATACTCTCTGTGCACTTCGACTATGCTGCTGCCGGGAACGTCTTTCTTGTCCCTCCTTGTGCCCGCGTAAGGGGGGTGGCTCGTTTTCTTCCTCATTTCTTCTTTGTCCGGCGATGGTCATGCTGCCTTAACATCCTCATTTCTTCTTTGTCCGGCGATGGTCATGCTGCCTTAACATCAGAAACGCCCACGCTTTAATGTACTTTATGTGGTATCTACACCCGCTGATTAAGCCTTTACCTAATTGTTCTTTTCTTCACTGAACTCAATCTGAGCTCACAATCTTTGGCTGTGCGGTCGTAGCCGACTTGCTTACACAGGCTTCCTTGCTAGGCGACGACCACCTTATGCCGGTGCGATTTACTTTCTGCTTTTCGCTCATAGCTGTAGTCCGGAGGTTTGTTCTGTCGCTTTAGCTAATTATTCCTCTTGCCGACATGCAAAGGGTCCAGCATGGACTTGGACATGCGCATGCCCATTGAACTTCACGCTGCCCTCCTCTTCACGGCCCTCCTCTTTCTGCCTTTTCTTCGTAGTTGTTGCGGCTATGACGGAGTATCACGTTTCCTTGACTTCCTGAACCACATCAACCATGCAGTAAATGTTCGGAGGGCCTTTGAAATGCTATTTAAGGAGAAAGCCTTTCTTGACTTGTGGTGAAGATTCCATCTGCGCGAGATCTGTTCGCGTGATCTTTTCGAGAGATCTGTCCGCGAGATTCTGCGAGATACTGCGAGATGTAGTTTTGCTTGTCTAGCGTTCCTACTATCTGCGCGACAACGTAAGGGCATGACAATGAGTGACCCCTTACGGCCTGTTCTACACTTGCTGGAGCACCGAAACAAACGCTCGCCGAGAAAATCCATGCCGCAGTAGCGATGGTGTAGCTGCGAATTAAACATAACTATTATATTGTTATTGATTTATTATTTACTAGGGTGCAACGCACGCGCACCAGGAAGATGAAATATCCACTGGACGGCGCGTACCTTGGTCGTGCTAACAGAAGCTCTACAAGGGGCGAGTGACGTGCAGTATGAAGCAGCACCACTCAGGCATTCGCAATTCTCCAGTGCAGATTCTGCAGTGCTTTTGAATATTTTCATCCAACTGTGGTCGTCTGTGAATGTACCTGTCTTGGCAGATGGACTGTTTGCCTGGGCCGTCATGATATTCAGTCAAGTAGAGAGGAAGCGATTCTGTCTATATCTCTCTCTAGAATCTCTCTCACTCTCTCACTACTCGCTATAGAGAGATATACATGTGATAGTCTCTCTTTTTTATATCTTTCCCTTTAGGGAGAGATTGTTATTATCTTCCTCATACCTCCTCGTTCTGTTTCCTTCTCCAGGAATCAGGGACGTTCCGGCACATATCTCTCTCTGTTAACTCTCTCTCTAGAGAGAGAGAGAGAGAGACTGTCTTCCTTTCTAGGGAGAGCACTAAAGTGATCTTGCGGAAAGCAAGGCGAAAACAGTTTGGACTTCCTGCTGTGATCCTTTGAACAGCCTTGATTACTCGACAGAAGGAGAGAAAAGAAGGGATAAAGAGAGAGAGGTCCTTTCCCTAAATCTTTATATCTCTCTCTCAAGGTAGCGAATAATAAAAGAGCGAGAAAGAGTCTATCCCTCTTTCTTTGTCTCTCTCTAGAGAAAGAGTATCTCCTTCTCTCTCTCTATCCCTATCTCCCAATCTTTCTCAAGGAAGCAGAGGCGTTCCAAGGGTTTCAGCAAGGCGGCCGTATTGATTTCGCTTTGCTGCACGCAAGGTGACTGAAGTACTTATTCGGGAGGAGGCGCTCATCCTAAGGCAAATCCGAACCAGATCACTCCTCGCCCCGCAGTGCTACACGTCCTCCACCCAGACAACTACACGAGTGATACTTGCAGTGTATGTCGAGTGGGTCCGACGGACCAATTGCACATCATGTGGGAGTGTGCCAAGATCCCGACCGAAGCTGCACCCAAGACATACCCGCCGGAACTTCAAAGTGCTGTGCAAAGTACAGAGAAGGACATTCAGCTATGGGCCGTCCAGGAGGCCCAGGGTGCGCTCGAAAAGCACACGCCTCACAACCCACCACAAAAGGGCCAAAATGAGGTAATGCAGAGTTGGGCATAACCCCGGGTCAACGCTTGGCCAGCGTCACGACGCTTTAAACCGTCGTTTGCCAGCATTTAATCAAGTTATACATACATACACGCACACACACATACATACATACATACATACACACATGCATACATACGTACATGCATACATACATACAGACATACATGCATACATACATACATACATACATACATACATACATACATACATACAT
>JAJIZL010024791.1:170657-229906 GCA_023969395.1 Amblyomma maculatum
TTTCGATGCCGGCGAAAAGCAAGGCGCCCGTGTGCTGTGCGATGTCAGTGCATGTTAAAGAACCCCAGGTGGTCGAAATTTCCGGAGTCCTCCACTACGGCGTGTTTCATAGCCTGAGTCGCTTTGGGACGTTAAACCTCACAAACCAACCAACCATTTTTCTGATTCCAAAAACAAAAGGCAGATTGTGAGCAAATTTAGCTTTAATCACAGTGTGTTCCTGTGCTGTCTAGCAGAAGTAGCAACATGTGGTAACGAAGTAACTCACATAGTTCAAGCTGGTTACTGTGTGTAACGTTTATGTTTGATGTGTAAGCATTGTCTGGCAGTGTAGGCGGGTTTCGCATGGCCATGATATTGTTGGCGCTGTAAGAGGAACCAGTTGGCATATCGGAAAAAAGAAAAGTGCTATACAATATAGCATCAAGGAAAGGTGTGCAAGTGACAAAAGGGCTGATGTGGATTATTAGGTAATTAATTACAGCCAAGAACAATATTAATTGGTTCACAGAAAAGGAAAGGTGCAGTGTCTGTCACGCTTGTTGTGTGGGCGACTAAGCCTCGCCGTATAAGAAATGAGGAAGATGGGAGTGAAAGCGGAAAGAGTGAAAGGTGTGCTGTAGTGGAGAGCTCCAAAATAATTTCCACCACTTTGAATTCTTCAATGTGCACCGACATCGCACAGCACACAAACACCCTTCATTGCTCCTCTATTGAAACTTTGAGCCAGTAAAGTGGATTACATCAAATGTCCCGAGACTAACTGCCGTAGGAGCAACTACTAAGTATATCGCAAAGAGAATGTTACCATCGAATAGAGCATTAAGTAAAGATGTGCAATTGCAAAAAGATTGGTGTGGGTTAATTAGGTAATTAATAAGAGACAATTAGGTATGTTTCCATGAAAGGAAAAGCACTGTATCTATCAATCGCAGAATCCCGCTGACACATCTCTCGGACAACACAGCAACGCTTAGGCTTACGCATGTCTCCAGTGCAGATTCCGCGTTGCAGATTCCGCAATGATCTCGGAAAATGTTTGTTAGTCGTAGTTTCCATTTCATTCAGTTTCGGTTTTTTTTTTTCAATTAATTGTGACTATACTTGTGCCTTTGACTGTGGATTGTGTCGTCATCTGTGACGTAAATTGCGTACAATAAATAACAGGCACCTCGTCAATCGTTCGCTTCCCCTGATGGGGCTGGGACAGGTAGGTCACCGCCGCTTGCGGCGGGGGCTGGCCTGTCAATGAATTTTTATCTGTTGTAGGCCCTCATTGCACCTGCCACCGCTTCGGTGGTGGTGGACGACGGCCGTTGTTGCGGCGCGCGGCTTTCTCTCCCTCTTCTTTTTTCTTGTCTATTATCTCTTCTGTCTGCACGAGGCAGCGAAGGTGGCTCAGCTACAAAGCCATTAGCAGGCGCGTGAATTTTGCTTTCTTTCTTCCTACAGCCACAACAACAACAACAACAACGGGCTTGTCAAAGTAAACGGCTCATGTAAGCCGCATGGGCGATGAGCTTATCAAAAATACTTGACTTCGGGTGAGGTGGGTTCTTCTCGTAAAAGGTGGGTCTGGTGTGGCCACCTGCATGCGATGCTGACTGAGGCTACGAAGATTGGTCCGAGTATAGTGCATAAGGGCAAGAGAAGGGGTGAGTTGCCTGCCCAAGGTCGAATAAGGATGAAGCAAGGGGGGTGGGGAAGTAAATGTGGACATCCCGCCTGCCAAGGCAGCCGCGGCGTGTGCCGCTGCATTGCCCCCTGATTCGTCCGAGTGACCTGGGGTCCAGTGAATAGCGACAGTTCTGGTTGCGAGTTGGTGGCGTTTAAGGAGGCGCTGTATAGCCGTAGCTGTTGCATATTGTGAACCCGGAGTAGCGATTTCCTTGTAAGCTTCAAAGGAATCAGTAAGAATACGTATTGATCCAGTTCCGGTGCAAGGCACTCCTGACAAGGCTCCCCAAATCGCGAGGGGTTCAGCGTGAAGAGGGGTACCTTGAGTTAGATGGCAGGCATAAGCGCCTGAAATTGAAGGGCTGTCATCGCATACCCAGGCCATAGATGCGAATTCGCTTGTAATCGATGCGTCGGTGTATATGTCAGTCGTATCAGGGATTCGCTCTTGTCGGTGATGGGCAGCGATGGCCCGCTGGCGTCAGTATACGGAGAAAATGATTACGTGCCCCCACTGTACGACTCTAACCTGCGGCGGCATATCTCATTTACTTTGGGATTGCCCTGCTTTTTCTACTGGACGCCCCAAGATCGAACCCTACTGCCTGAACTACCGTTCCCTTCTAAAAACTGATGCTAACACACATGATATTTGCCAAGTATGGCTCGCTTATAGTGGCCTGGTTAGAGCAATGTGATTCGAGTGACGACCTAAACAATGAATATTATGTCTACTCCCCTTTATCCCCATCCATAGCCATGAGCCTTCCCATTCAATAAAGGACATTCCATCCATCCAAGCGGCTCATGCGTGAGACTCACCGGCGGCCTTGGCCCCTTCTCAACATTGGCGTATGAGTATGGGATATTCCGTGCAGAATAGGGGCTTCCCCGGCAACATAAGGTATTCCATAGCATCCATAATTTCGTAAAGCAATCCTTCAACGCTTCTTTTGTGAAGTATCAAAGCATAATACCCTTCGACGTCGACGCAATATTTTTCACTTTCAGGCATTTTCTGCAGGTTTCTTGAAGTCGTCTAGCGAGGTCGTCGATTGATATGCCACACGTGCTGACATGGTTGTTGACGGGCTGACATTTTCATCAAGTGAACTTTTTCTATGAGAAGTGCACGTGTTTGAGCAACGCAAGCTTCAAATTTTCATGTTCGAGTGGCTTAAGGGTTAGCGTTGCTACCGAAATACGAACGCCGGCCTTTGTTCTTGCTGTCACCGTCCTATAACAAAAGGACAAGAGAGGAAAAGCTTTTCTATGTCTCGGAAATATTTTCGCGCAGACAATACGACCTATTATATTATTTTCATTGCGTTCCGAGATATTTTTTCAGACAAAAGGTTAGAAATTTTCGCGTCCAATATAGGCATGCATTGTTCTTGTTAAGTTCAGCCTCACGAATCCGGGATTGTTGGGACGCATTGCAAATCGCTTGGAATGCTGGCTACGCTCACCATCTCCATACGTTTTTGGAACCATACGTTCTAGAGTCGTATGTTTTGAAATTACAGATTTTCTTCTGATACGGTATACTAACATGGCTAAGTTAAACTTCGATCGCGGGTGTTCGCCAACCAGACCCATTTCTCGAGCGTCCAGCTCGTTCAATAATTCAATTCACTGTGTTGATTCAAAACTTCGAACTTTAATTTGTCAGGCGGGTCTACAACAACCACAAAGAACAAGAAGACGCTTTTATTATATACCTTGAGATATGAGGATACTCTGCTTCGCTCGTGCTGCGCTAAAGCGAGACCAGTACTACTTCGGCATATGCTGCTGGTGGTGGCGGAGCAAACCTTTATTAACTCGAAATTTGTGTATGCAGGGAGGCATGATTGGATCAACCATTAAAGGGGTGGTCCCGACAAGCATTACCTGGCGTCCCTAGAACGTGACCACGGGGCCATGGGCCGCTACCCGGGCGCGTTCTATCAAGGCATTTTGGGCCTGTAGCTCAGAGCTGTCAAGCATGGTCGCTTCTCAGTCCTGTCGGGTGGGGTTGCGGTTAGGGAAGATAGCAAGGTTAGATGGGCAGGCCCACACCATGTGGTAGGAGTCCGAAGACGTCTGCGCACAGTGCGGCTAGCTGCCCAATATACAAGGGTCAAAGTATTTAATGGTTGCCGGGAACTCAAAGGCTTTAGTATGAAGGCGGAGCAGGAGCCGCGCCTCTGTCTTTGAGCGGCATTTAAATGGGCGGGGACAAAGAGCATGGGCAGATTTGTAGTGTAGAATGACATCTTTAAAGTGTAGGCGAGGGTGAATTTTAGTTTCCGGTTCGGAGTGGGCTGCCCGGTGATAGAGTACGCAGGCGGCGGTATCAGCTGCCTCATTTTCCTCAAGTTCCATGTGAGCAGGAGCTCCAACAGTATTCCGACGAGTAGGTTTTCCGGTATATACGCTGTTTTGAAGAAGGATGCAGGCTAGGTACGGTACCCAGCCTTGCTCGAAATTCCTATAGACCCCTCGTGAATCGGAAATGATTGGGTTTAAGGTGGGATCATATGCAGCCAACGCAATGGCGACCTCCTCTGCGTGTGTTATGTCGTAGTAGCAAAACGTACGCCCACTTACTGCTTGAGTTGGTGGACAACTGTTGCTGTTACCATCCTCCATGGTGGGGGCCGGAAGCGCCCACGTATAATATGTCGGGTTAATCCATAGTGGTGAGCCAAGGCTTCTGACCCAGCCAGGCGCCGGGCATCATGGTCCTCTAGGGTCATGTTCGCAGGAAGAGGGCGCACGTAAAGGGCGCGTCTCCACTGTGATGGAATGCGCATGCCCTCTTACGTAAGAGTGGTATCGTAGCAAATTTACGTCGCCGAAGTGGAGCACATGAACAGAACGATAGCATGGCAGGCTTCTCGAACAGCTCGTGTCGTGCGTGCGCACCGTGCACACGTTCTTCAAATTTAATTTCGTCTTTCGTGGCTGGTAACTCTGATCTTAGTGCCCCCGTTTACACCGTCGCCTCACGCTACAGGGTCCCGTGCTCAGACGGAACAGTGAAATATACGGGTCGACGGAGCAGAGATGGGGCTTCCACGGCGGTAGCAGGTAGGCAGCGGCCAGAAACATCCGAGAGGAGGCCGTGGGAAGGCGTCTCCATAGCGTTACAATCGCGAAATCATCACGCACTATTGTGCCCTATCTCATCAACGTAAAAATTGCTCTGGTGGACGTGCCTCATTATACATATACAAAGAGGCGTAATTAAAACAGAGAAAGTATTACCTCGTTTTTTTTTTCTCTTTTTCAGCTCAGCGAAACGTCATATACGAATAGGAATCACGGGGAAACCACATCGTATTTTCTAGAATAGTGCACTCTGGCCACAAAATTTGCACTGCGCCGAAAATGATTCGAGCTCAATGGCGTGAAGTGTTGCTGGATTATTAAATGACATGGTTTTCAACCTACGAAGGCGACACTCTTCTGATTTACTAAGACCCTTAGCGGGCTTCGGGAATGTCTGCCTTTCAAGACGCAAATGCTGTAATATCTCTGAATATCTGTAATGTGTAATATGAATATGCCAGAAGGCAAACTTATACAATACGGTATGGGCTTGTCAACAAAATACAAGTATTGACATAATAAATCAGCTAACGTGGGAAGGCTGGGAGGCGGTCTTGTCCAGCTCGGACCTCGAGGAACACCGAGCCCTCGTCGAAAGAGCACGGGCAGCGGCTTTTACCAACGGCGTCCCGGACTAGGGACCAGACCAGCCTTCCCTTAGTCTAAGCCAAAGTGAATAAATGTTTTCATCATCATCTAGAATGGTGCAACATCTTACTTTGGACAACACTCCAAATGAGAAAACAGTACTTGTTTTCTAACGCTTTGCATCTACGGGAGCTTTGTACCGATGTTAAACATATAAGCTGCTCTAAAAAAGAGTGCATGTCTCACGGCATCAGTCGAAAATGAGCATTGAACGAGTTTTGCTCAGCGCAGCGCTTTTTATCAGTCGTACAGCGCTCCGAAGACACGAATTTGGAACCCCACAATCTACGTGCCTATAGTTTATCCTCCCAACATTGATATCAAAACACTTTGCCCGACGACTACAGTGCTTCCTAATGCGAAATTTGAGCGCCGCTCATCACCGGTTTCACCTTTTTCGATAGATTGAGGCAAAGATTTCTGGCAAGAGATGTATGTACTGTTACAGACCACTATTGTATTTTTCACACATATTTCTTCAAGGAACACTCCACTAACAGTTCTTGGCTGTCATAAAGGAAGCTTTGTGATCGGAAAAATGAAGAGAGCAATTCAGTTATCAGAGGTTGCAGGAGGCAGCGCGTGGGCCCATAGAAACGTTGCGCGGAGATGAGGCTAATGCCACAAGCTGCTGACGAGAATAAAGAGCCTTCCCAAATATCTTAAACTGACTTACAAACGCTGTAGTCAAAGTTAGCAAGTGTCTCATCAAATTTCTAGCAATATATGCTTTATAAAAAAATGAGGGCGGACTAGATCCGGGCCAGGCCTTCCTCGAAAGCCAAGGGACGATCGGCTAGAGATCCGGACTATCAAACTAGCTGTATATACGCACACTACATCAAAATATGGTGCTTTTCTCTGTGAGTGTGTCAGTTCTCTGTTACAGCACATATCACACTAGCCTTCGGTGTGGGCGCTTGCATTATTCATGAATTATTATCTTAGCAGTGTGTACCATTTATGGTCACGTCTTCAACTTGATCTGTGAAGCGTGCCTTTCATAATTGGTTCACAGGAATGGAAAGGTGCCGTATCTGTCACACTTGCTTCTATGGACACCTGAATTGCGCCGTAAGGGAAGGAAAGAAGGTGGGAGTGAAAGGTAGGCTGGTTACGAGGAGAACGCCGACTCCGCGAAATCCAGGAACGAGCGCCAAAGAGCTGCGCTCTAAAACTCAGCCTTACATCCGCCATTTTACACTCGCCGGTTATGATCGGGGGCCACCAACGGCAATCACCGCACCGCCACTCGGCTCCGCTGGGGCTCCGCAGGCTGGCGGGGCTGCTCGATTACTTAGAGCAAAAAAATGGGAAGCGCGCAAGCAGAAGCCTTCAACGCAGTTAAGCGCCGTACCAACATGGTGAGCTGGGAGCAGCGTTCGCGGCCTACCTGGGCACCCAGGCCGCAGCATCACTCACCCTGCTCCCCACGTGGGAGCAAAATCTCATCGTCGCAGGCACCCGACAACCGCACGTCGCGGACAAGCTCCTGCAAAATTTCGAAATTGACTCACCAAAGGGTCGGCTCCCAATGTACGGCCAGCTGAAACTCACTGGTGATGTGTATCGCGGCGTCATCACCGTAGCCAACTACGAGACCAGTGAGTCACTACAATACAAGATTCAGTGGCGTGCTGGAGAGCTTGCTGATATCCGCAAGCTTGGAAACTCAAACGTTGCGGCGCTCACTTTCGTGGGCAAAGTGGCGCCGCGATTTATTTATTACAATTCTGAAGTGACCCTTGTGCGCGCCTACAAGAGAACTGTCCCGGCCTGCGTGCGGTGCGGCACTGTGGGCCACCGGGCGGACACATGCCCCTGCCCGGACAACGAAAAGTGTGGCCTGTGTGGCCAAACGGTGCCTGTCGCCGACGGGGTCAAGGCACCTCACGAATGCACTCCGTCCTGTGCAGTCTGTGGGCAAGCCCACTCTACCAACTCCCGCGACTGCACAGGAAAATTCCGCCAGCTCAAGGTTCCCGGCCCCAAGGCCAAACGCCGTGAGCCCCCAGCAAACAAGCACCCTGGTAAACAGCCAAGGCATCTAGCTTCAGGTGGCAATGGCGAAACGCCGCCTGGTGCTCCCGCCACCAACCTCAAAACGCCGCCCGGGAAGAAGAAGGCGCCTCCAGCGCCACCGCCGAGCGGCACGGACACCCACCACTTCCCAGCCCTCAAGACGGACGGCGCTGCCGGCGCCCGGGCATCAGCGCCTCAACATGGCAAACAACAGGTGAGCAACTGGGCTGGGATCGTCTCCTCTCCTCCCCCCCCCCTCTTCTCCACTCACCGTCTCCGCGCTCGATGCGGAATACAAAAAACAAATTGACGTCCTCCGGGCACAGAGTGAAATTTTGCTCAACAAAATTGAAAATTTAGAATCAAAATTGGCGTCCGCCGCTCCGAGCCCGCAGAACTCGGACGCAATAGAGAGCGACGCGGAGCTGTCGCCTGCCCTCGTGACAGCGATCTCCGCGATGGAGGAGCGCTTATCCTCCAAAATGCGATCTATGATCGAGACCGCTATGGATCAGATCCTCACCAAGGTCATAAGTGCCATACCCGCGGTGGTCTCAAAACATATCTCGGACAATCCCCGCCTCCTCCGTCGGTCGGGGCTCATTAGGGACGTATCTCGGCCTGCAAAATTCTACCGTCGGATCATTGATTCAGACAATGAGGACAGCTGCCCCGCTCCTGTCACCACCCGCGTGGTACCGCAGGTAGCTGGCTTTGGGGCGGCCACTCCCTCATCCTTCTCCCAAAAAATGTTTAATCATGGCGAGACACCTTAATCAAAGGCTTTCTCCCACCTCCTCTTCGGCCTTCTCAACTTTAATATCACAATGGAACTGTAGAGGCTTTAAGGACCGCACTAAGGGGGCCAATTTCAGCCTCTACCTGGAAACCTTGGAGTCTGTTCCAGCCGTGGTTGCCCTCCAGGAGCCAGGCCTGGGCGCCACACTTTCAAATTACATGACGTTCCAATAGGATCCCGCGTCTTGTATTCTCGTACACAAAGCATTCACAGCCAACTTAGTGGATCTCGATCTCCAAAAAGATTATTCCTATGTAATAGTGACCATCCTACCACTCCGCCGCAGGGACCCGCCATTGCATGTACTCAACGTGTACTGCTTTCCCAAACTCAAGAGAGTGACATTCGCGGACCTCTTCAGCCGCGCGCTAAGATTAGCGGGTCGCGATCCTCTCCTGATCGTGGGGGACTTTAATGCTCCCAGTCAGCTGTGGGGGTATCGCAAGGAGGAGTCGCGCGGATGTAAACTGGCGGAACTTGCGCCCACGTAGGGCCTCTCCCTCCGGGCTGACCCCGTCCACCGAACACGGTTAGGAAACTCCATGACACGGGATACGTGTCCGGGCTTAACCTTCCCTCGCAACATAAAACACGCAGACTGGCTCAACACCGAGGAAACCCTCGGTAGTGACCACTGCATCCTTAACATTACACTACACACACGCCCGCTCAAACGTCCCACAACACAAGCACGTATCCCAGATTGGACAAAATTTAGGCAAAATTTTGACTCACTTGATAACACACCCATTTCCGAGCGGGGCTACTCAGCATGGTCCCAACAGCTGCTGACACACCTTAGCTCGCATGAAACACAGATCCAGCTTTCAGAGGCGGTCACGGACGTGAATAACCACCTTCTACACCTCTGGGAAGCCCGTCGCAGCCTCGGCCCCCGTTGGCGACGCCAGAACCACATCCGCAAGCTTAAAGCTCGAATTGCCGAGCTCACCCAGAAAGCGGCTGAGTACGCGGCCCAACTCGCCGACTCCAACTGGGTGGATAGATGTAACACGGCCGCGCGACAAATGTCCAGCCGCAATACGTGGCACCTCCTTCGAGCCCTCATCGACCCAACCCAAACACGAACCGAAACACAGAAACATTTGCAGAGAGCCATGCATGCTCTCTCTGGCAACACAACTCAACTGGCACAGAAACTCAGGGACCAGTATCTGTGTACAGCCCAAGACCCCCGTGGATCAGCATACTCTTATGCAGGCAGAGAGAACACAGAGCTGGATCAACTTTTCCAGCTCCATGATCTGCGGGCGGCTCTTACCAAATTGAAACGGGGCACTGCCGTGGGAAGGGATAAGGTCACCGTCAAGCTATTGGCGAACCTGCCCGACTCTGCATACCAGTCCCTCCTTGACTACATCAATGCAATTTGGCGCGGTGACACCCCCCTACCAAGCGACTGGAAAACGGCTCTGGTAACCTTTATTCCTAAATCAGGCAAACCAATCGACACAGAGATAACCTCCGCTCCATCTCTCTCACCTCTTGTATGGGCAAACTAATGGACACGATGGTGCGGGACCGGCTATCTGAAAATTTTGAAGAAAAACGTATTCGCGGACACCATGTTCGGATTCTGCCCACACAGATCCGTTCAAGATGACCTCCTGCAACTCAATCGGGAAGTCCTTGACCCACTCGAATGCCCACATAATGACCGGGTAGTACTCGCCTTAGATCTCAAAGGGGCATTTGATAACGTAACACACGAGATATTACTCAATAACCTAAGCCAAACCGACTGTGGCCTCAACACATTTCAATACATAAAGCAGTTTCTAACGGAGCGTCAATCCTATATTCGCATCCAGGATAATGAGCATGGTCCTTACCCACTCGGCACGCGGGGAAACCCCAAGGCGGGGTACTTTCCCCGCTGCTCTTCAATTTGGCTATGATGCACCTGCCTGCCCAGCTCGATGGTGTCACTGGTGTGCAGCACGCCCTGTATGCCGATGACATCACCCTGTGGGCCAGGCATGGCAGCATAGGGGACATTGAAACCAGCCTGCAAACAGCGGCGACGATAGTAGACCGCTACGCCCGCCGCTGTGGTCTTCGATGTTCCCCACAAAAATCGGAATTTGTGCACCTCCGCCCCTCGCCAAAGTGCTCAACTCAAATCACTCTTTCTTTAGACAGTGGTCCCATACACGAAGCTGACGAGATACGGGTACTCGGACTTTACATTCACAAACAAAGACGAACAGACACAACATTGGCCAAACTCCGTAAGGTGGGGGACCAGGTGGGCAGCATGGTCCGCCGGGTTTCAAACAAACGCGGGGGGTTGCGAAGTAAAGATGCCTTACGGCGGGCAAACGCCTTCGTGACCAGTCGGATCTTCTATTCGACACCTTATCTCCACCTACGGAAACAAGAGGAGGATGCCCTTGAGGTCATCCATCACAAAATTATTAAGCGTGCCCTAGACCTCCCCATCACTACTTCAAACAGCCGTCTTATGGCCCTTGGGGTGGTGAATACTTTCCGGGAGCTCCGGGAGGCGCACCTTACAAATCAGTACACGCGTTTATCGCAAACGGAGTCGGGCCGCCGCCTTCTAGCTCGACTCCGTATTGAACACACCACTCTCATGAAAGACAGGTTTCGCATCCCAGAACTGTGGAGACGTGCCCTCTGTGTGCGACTTCTTCCAGAGAATATGTCACACGAAGATCATAATGGTCGGCGCCTGGCACGAGCGGAAGCCCTAGCCCGACATTATTGCAACAAAACAGGTGTATACTACGTGGATGCCTCCGGCCCTCACCATGGGGGATGGTGCACGGCCGCTGTAGTTCACAACAGCAAAACGGTTAACGGTCTCACCTTCAGAGCCCACAGTACAACACACGCAGAAGAGGTGGTGATTGCTCTCGCGGCCTCACACTCAGATTCAAAATACATAATTACCGACTCGAGAGGAGCCTGTCGGAACGTCAGACAAGGCTGGACTCCCTTACTAGCCTATCAAATCTACTCAAATTGCATACGGAATACGGACCCCGCACTCCGTTACCTTATATAAGCCCTGCTCATCAGTGTTTGGCAGGAAACGAGGCAGCAGACGCAGCCGCCCGCGCGCTCTCTCACCGGGCTGTTTTCTCCTCCCCACCCGATCAGGAACCCTATTTTAATCCAGCCTACACCTTAAATGATATCACGATGTACTATCAGAATTGTCATCGCCTTTACCCCAGCCCATGTAAAGGCCTCAAAAAGCCGGATGAGCGGCTCCTTCTCCGCCTTATCACCAATACATTGCTGTGCCCGGCAGCACTAAAACATTTTGACCCCTCCTTTAGTGGCAGCTGCCCACACTGTGGAGCGGTGTCTTCTGACATCTATCACATGGTGTGGGCCTGCCTCTCTAATCCGGCTGTTCCCCCCCTCCCCAACCCAACCCGGGAGGACTGGGAGGCGATCCTGCTCGGCTGCCACGACTTACAGGCCCAACAAGCCTTAGTCGGGCGCGCCCGGGCGGCGGCAACCGCCACTGGGGCCCAAAACTAGGGACCTCGAACTAGTGCTTTTAAGGCCCGGTCCCATCTGGGCCGATCCGAACATACCTCCAGGCCCTTGTATAGGTAATAAATGTTCTTACCACCACCAGTTAGCGCCGCCTATAGTCTCCTCGTCTATTAGGCTATTGGAAGGTTTGCCAGTACCTTTGCCTTCAACAATACAAAATGGTAAAAAATTTCTACATACTCTGCTGGCAGGATAATTTGAAAGAACACTGTACCTGTCTTCTCAAGGGAGCTTACATCTTCAAGAATGCGACATGCGTTGTCTACAAGTCTCGCCGCAAACACTCTGACGCAGCTTTCAGAGAGCTTGTAGTCAATGGCAGTGGCTGCGTAGAGGTAGAAATTTCGCCTCTGGTGCAAGAGGACTGAGGTTCGTACCCAGTGTTGTGCAATTCTCAACTAGAATAAAATTACTATGGTTTAGCTTGTGGTTACACTTAAGGTTACGCGAGGGCTATGGCATGGTTACACTGAGGTTCGCCTTGAAAGTAAAGACATGGCCTCTGCACATGGTAGTTTGCTCTGTGTTTTAGGCTTTATTTACCCATGCCATAAAAAAAAGCTTATTGTTATAGGAAGGGAAAGGCGCGGTAACTGTCTCACTTGTTTTCTGTGGACACCTCAACCACGCCGTAAGGGAAGGGAGGAAGGTGGGAGTGAAAGTGGATAGAGGAGCCGTAGTGGAGGACTTCGGAGTAATTTCGACCACCTGGGGATCTTTAACGTGCGCTAACATCGCATAGCACACGGACGCCTGTTCGTTTCGCCTCCATCGAAATGCAGCCGCCGAGGTCGGATTCGAACCCGGGTTCGAACCCAGGTGCTCCGGCACAGTAGTCGGGCGTCTTACCCCTGCACCACCCCGGCGGGGCTTACCCACGCTATAGGGGGTACTTTACTTTTGACCACTGAAATAAGATGAAGAGAAAGCATATGGTGTGCTAATGTCTTAAGCCCTCCCCTACGGCACCTCTTTTCTCCATTTTCGCTCCCACCTTCCATGACAAATACTGCACCATTTCTTTCCTGTAAACCAATTTGAAACGCCGCTGATGCCTGCTGTACTTAGTCTGCTTCTATATAGTGTGTGGTGCGGCGTTCAAGGAAGCGGCAAATGAATGGAGCCTCTTCATCTTTCTCTCGCAGGCCTTAGCCCTGTGCTCTCGCCTTTCTTTGTTGTACTCGGCTTATGTAGACGCAGCGTGCGGACAGCACGGGTGGCTATATCCGCGGTTGTCGACGGGCCAGGAGCATTAATGCTAGCGGCTTCAAGCCGCACGAGAGATGCCAGCGCGGCGGAAGAGCTGGCGATAGCGCTCGTTTGCGTCGGTACCAAGGCCAGGACAATTTTATGTGACAGCCAAAATACAGTGAGGAACTTCAGGAAAGGAAGAATCTCGGAAGAGGCCAAAGGCGTCCTCGAGGCGAGGCCGATAGAACGTAATGTAGAAATCATATGGATTCCAGCGCACGAGTCTATTGCAGGAAATGAGGCTGCAAACGAGCTTGCCCGAGCTCTCTATCACCGGGCGGCCGTAGAGCAGCCCTCTCGCATAGACGTGAAAGATAGCTTGATTTCATACAACGAGATCACGGAACATTATAAGCTGAGCAGGAGGGTCTATCCGCCGCCCGACCGTTCCCTCGGAAACGAGGAGGCAATTGCGTGGAGAAGAAAGGGGGAACTCATATAAGCGCCTTCTGGGTGTACGTGACAATTTCTAAAGAGGAGAAAGACCAGTAATGCATAACATGCGGGGAAAGGGGCACTCTAGACCATGTAATTTGGGAATGTGCTGGTAGCCCCGGCGCCGAGCAAAATATAGATAGAGAAGCCTGGGACACCTTGCTGCGGAGTGAGAACCGCGCTCGACAGCAACAAGCCATCCGCGTGGCAGCTGAGGACGTGAAGCAATAATGCGTCTTCACCAGACCTTAGTTTGTGATGCTCCTGAGTAGGGCTCCGTTAGGCCTGCGAGCCGGGGGGTCCAAAAAGGAGTCTCATTTCGGCAGAAATAAAGCGTTTTGATGTTGATGATGATGAATGGAGCCACACGGTCGCCTGGATGGAAAGCCCGGCAAGGTTAACCTCGCCTGGTGGCGTCATCACAATGCTTGACAGTACGACCGAATGTGAACTAATTTTGACGTCACTTCTGGTTTGGTTTGGTTTGGTTTGTGGGGTTTAACGTCCCAAAGCAACTCAGGCTATGAGAGACGCCGTAGTGGAGGACTCCGGAAATTTCGACCACCTGGGGTTCTTTAACGTGCGCTGACATCGCACAACACACGGACGCCTTGCTTTTCGCCTCCACCGAAAAGCTGCCGCCGAGGCCTGGTTATTAGACAACAACGGATGTGACATCACATAAAGTCATGACGTAACAACCAATGACGTCGTCATGTGATGAAATAATAGCCAGTCATTGTGATTACTCATGACTATTAAGTCATGAACATTCGTACTAGTTGGTGGCTAGTTAGTCATTAGTACAGGGGCGCCACGAGCTGTGCTACAATCAGCTTAACGCTAGAGAAGGAGAATTAAGATGCACTATTCACGATAACGGGCGCGGGGCAGTTGGTAAAGCGTTCGGTAGGGGTTTCGAGGGTTGGAGGTTTGATTTGCTGTGGAGGCGTTTTTTTTTTTATGGAGGATACCGTCGCCCGCTGTGGCGGCAGCTAGGAAATGGCTCAAGGTCAGTGCGACCACGGCCAAGGTGCGACCGCAACAAAAGTCTGATCACGGCGAGGCGCAGTAGCTGGCGTAGTGTAGCTCTCCCTACAAACCTCCCTGCTTTCATATACTTTAGCAAACAGGATTGGGGAGCTCCCTGATGCCAATGAACATATCCCTAAATGCATCGCCCTACCAGAACAGGATTTCACCACACTCGTGTAGGAACTAGCTACAACCACCTCTAAATACTCTAACAAATCACCTAACCTAAGTCATCAGCGGCTGCAGAGCTACTGACAAACGCAGTATTCAGACCTGAACTCAACGGAGGGTGCTGATATGTCTGCAGCCGATAGGCCAACATTGAAAACTATCTGTGGCAACGGCTAACGCTGGAGCCCTAGCTAGTGAGTCTAGTTTCGCAGACCTCTTCGAGGAACAAACAGGCATGAAATGAAGTATAATATGTCTGTGTGAGGTTACAAGGCCGAATGAGACATTCCGTTCTAAAGCGCGTGCATTTATTCTGTTATCCAGGTTTACTGAAGAGCCAAAAACAGGAGTAAGGTTCTTTGTCAATAACCATATATCTGGCAACATAGATGAATAAAATGGCGTTGATGACCGTGTGATAGACTTCCTAATTAAGCCTAATTATAGTATAAACTGAAAGATGCACAGGCTGCACAGCTGCCAATGTTTCTTCTGAACTACGTGACCATCTCTTTCAACCCAACCTCAGAATGTGTGGCATTTGAAACGTTGAATTGTGGGCTCTTTAAAGAAAGCCGTCATTTGATCTAGACATGATGCCAACGCTTCATCCAGGCTATATGCTCAGTGTGCGTTTTGTCTGTTACACTACGATAAAGGCAAGATATGAACAAGAAAGCTTCTTTAAATAGACAAGTGCAGAAGAAGAGTCTATTTAGCAATCAAAGAAGGAGCCGGTCCAGCAGCGATGGGATAATAAACTGATATTCTATTGAAAGAAATTAAGAAAAGAAGGATGGCAGAGAGGTGCGCTCAAAAAGACCAAAATAACGAAAGAAAATTAAAATCTTTCATCGTATTGATGAATTAGCCAAAAATACAAATTGTTTATAGGTGCGTTGAACGACTGCTTAGCCACACATTTGTCCTGAGCTCAGCTATGTGATAAACCTGACCTATCCTGCGATATTTCCTTTCCGTCCTCATAAACCATCTAAGTGTCGATAATTCGTTTCGGCTGGTTTTATGAGATTTACTGAGAAGTTACAGAAAGTGAAGCTGAACTTGCTGCCGACCTTTATTCGTTCTCTCTCGAATGTCATCGAATCATACAAGCTCAGTCAGAGGAATTGGTACTGAATCGTGCTCCAGAGTCCTGGGGCGCATACGTCAAAACACGCGATAGAAATTGGAAGCGGGTAACACTTCCCACCTCGAGCGACCGCTGTTTTTTAATGCTCTTGTGACGTCACAAGAAAATGGGCGGCTGAGCTTCATCGGCAATGCAGGATGCAATATCAAAGCGCATGTCTTCATTTCTGATGGACGATTTACACAGTTGTCCCTCATTGAAGAAGTGCTTGACGAAAATGTTACTGCACAAAAAAAAAAGCATATACAGTAAGGTGAGTATTATCTTCAGCTCTAGGCACGGTCACAGTCATTGGGTTGCGCGGTTAGGTTCCTCGGATTATCTACGCACTGACCTGTAGCATTAGAACCGGCGACGAATCCAGCACGACCAACGGTCACGTGTCGCAGTAGTGGGAAGTTTTTGGCCCCGCTACACCAACAGAGCTGATCAGCGGATGGTCGCCCGACCTGTATTGATCGGATCGGAGACCGAGCGTGAACTTGATGCTCGATGAGTTAACGGCCTTAACAGCAGCGCTCACCCATAGTTTAACTGCATTAGAAAAAGGAAAACAAGAAACTCGATATTATATGTTCCCACTTCTCATTAGCAATAACCTCGGCCAGAAAACTCCGTCGGGGCCGAACTGTCGACCCGTTCTGCGACGAGTAGACCTGGCGCTAGTATGCGGGGTTGGAGTGTACAGTTTCGGCGTTTAGCCGGAACGCATTCACAAGCTTTAGCGGTTGCATGTAGCCATCGAGTATAGTTCTGGCCGTACTGACCCCAAATAGACGAATGCTTACATCACAAAGAGCGTACACATTGAGCAGGAAGAGTCGATGTAACCCTGTCTGGTGAGCGCAGCCGGCAGCTTTCCGCGCCGCTTGTGGGTACCGGCGCAGGCAGGCGACGTAGAATTCTCGGCGCGTTTTTAAGAACTATTTTAGTTTTTAAAGAAATAATGGTGCAAACTAATGCGAAACAATTTGTTATTGCTTGCTCCAGTTCCATTTATTGCCGTGGGAATCAGCAGCATACATCCAGTCATACATAAAAGCTTGTAAACAAATACGTTGGGCACCCAGTCGTAATATGCAAATCGGCCCATTCGTGCAGGTGCTTAGAGCTCACACACTAAATAGTAAATGATGTATATTTACGTTGAAACACTCACTACTCATTTGCTCCGCAAGCACTTGAAAAACGCAAGGTTATTCGCAGAAGTCGGTAGCAGTCGCGCGCTTGGCTTCGGGGAGGCGAGACGGAGACGGCTGCGACTGCGAGGCTCTTGTTCGTTGCTGGCAGTGAAGCCCATTCGAATTGCATTGGGTTTTTGCTGTGACGAGACTGAAGCAGCGGCAGCGGCGGCGCATGCTTTCCTGCCTTAAGCGTGGCCAGAGTGAACGCATATTTGCAAAAAAATAATGCATTACCAGCCGAAAATATTTAAGTTCTACCAACACGCGAAAAATAAAAGCAAGTTAAGAGGTACTGCTTCGTTCAAAAGTTTTGTCTGCCCATATAAAGTCAAAATGTGAGCTCTCACGTCTACTTATAATTGTGTGGGTTTGCTTCTTAGGGACCGAAAGAGCGATGGGTGATACCTCTGCAATCAGCAACACAACGCTAACCCTTCCCCCCCCCCCCCCCCACCCCGTCTTTTAGGGCGCACACGGTGGAAGAAAACGTTGGACAAGTACGTTTTTATATGCGGGAGTGCCTGTCGCTAAAAGAAGCTAACTCTATAACCTACGAATAATATTCTTCTGATTGTATGCTTAAATAACAAAGCATGAGCCCGTCAATATTAGGCTTCCTCTGCAGTTTTTAGACGAAGCCTAATACAAATTCGAGGATCATAAGATGTTATAATTATAATGTAACGCTACTGACAAAAACGAGATATTTTGTGGTAGAAGAGAAGAAGAGAAGAGATGGAAGAAGCAGTGTTGTTTTGGAGCTAATAGGCCACCTCTTGTTCCGCTCCCATCTGCTTTATAAATAAACACCCCTTTACTCTTTCATCGTAACAATATACTGAAGGCTTCTCAAAGAAAAAAAGATAATATGGAAATAAATTTTTTTTTTTTTGCTGAAGAAAAAAAAGCTCTCAGTGACCACCATCCATGGCGTTCATGAAAGAGTGCAGCGAACACCGCGAAAGCAGAGAACACGGGAATCATATTTCGTTGGGACTCATCGGCCAATGGTTGCCACACCTTGAAGCGGCTTTCAAATAATAAAAACAAATTATTAAAAAAATATTGACGTACCGAATCAGCTCAACTTTCGAGAAAATATAGTTTATGCATTGCGGAGGGAAATGCAATAATCAGTTATTAATGAAATGTCAGACGTTATGACCCTTTTAACTCCCGTTCTTTTAAGCGTATTTGCAAACTGCTGATCGATAACGCTTACAACTTTTAGGGCCGACCTTAAGCCATGCAGTTTTTAAACAGTCACTTGTTGCATGCTCATGTCGACAGACAGCTTGCACTTGCTCAGGACATTCTATTTAGATGCGCAATTCAAAAACAAGTGGACTCGAGAACGCACTTTTTTATTTCTAGCTGGCGATTGAAAAAACGCATAGCCCTCTTTTCAGGTTAACTTATTTATCTGTATGTTAACTGCCAGAGGTATGGAGAACTGAGTAATTGCACCTGAAAGGAGGAATCGTTCAGACAGCATTACAGATGACATTCAGATGGGCATATAAATACCGCACCAAAAAGACCCACAAGCCATATACCACAGAGCTATAGAGAAGATTTGAGCCGTTCTCAGGCGCATCCATTTTCCTTTGAATAGGTACCGCCGTGCTGCCGTTTCTTTGAGGACTCCCTGCAGCGCTATCTGAGCGGCCGCAGCTGCACGAGAGCGTCGATTTTCTTGCAGTCTGGTGTTGCAAAATATTGGTGAAGATATGTTCGACACATGATTGTGTCGCCGCACGTTTACTTGCGTTGTCGAGGAGTTAAACTTTCCGCGTTAGTTATCAAGTCTGCATTGACATTGGCGTTATTTGATTGGCTTTCAGCACAAAATTGTGCTAATGCAGCCGTATTGACGCCCTACACAGGAGAAACGTGTTAGAAAGGTTGTAAACTTTACCTGTATGTGTGCAGCTTTTAAATTTTACAGTTTCAATGCACACTTAGCGTTTAATCCTTCCTGACTACTATATCCATGTTCACAAATTAGCCTTAACTGTCGTCGGTGTTGTGGTACAGCGTTTCATTACAAATTATCGTTTTGGGTTCATATAATTTGCCGAGCTGAAAGATACGTTCTTTTGGCGCTTTATAAATTGTTTTAGGATTGGCGCTTTCTATACTTGCAAAATATAGTGTTTATCAAACTGTTGCGGCTGCATGTCAACATATGAAAAAATTTTTATCGTTTACTCTTGCACACCCATTATCCTACATGCCAAATGAACAGAAGCAAACGAATGCTAGTTTGAGTCGAACAAGTCCGCTTTTCTATGGTATAGGGGTTGTGGCGTTACAATACGACGTCAAGAATGTGTTACGCAGTAGTGAAGTGGTCCCCAAATGTCGGCCACTTAGGGTTTTAAATGCGCTCTGACTATGCTCCCGTACCACAAGGACACCCTCCGTTTTGTTTGCATCGAAATGCGGCAGACGCGGTCGAGATCAAACTCTCCTCTTCGGGACCTGTACCCGAGCATCCTAACTGAGCCGCCCCTTTGAGCAGAAATCAGATTTACTGATTGTGTTAACTTGAACAAATATTAAAAGAGAAGGCAGCTCTCTCGACTTGTGTACTCAGACATGTATATTTTATCTCAAGACTATTTGTGTTTATTGTATAAAACACAAAGCAGACGACACCGAAGGGATTAGCTTTGCAGCACACGATACTGACAACTTCGTCGTCGTTTTTCCTCGGTCGCAGAGTGGCACGCGAGAATATACATTTGCCGCGTAGCGATTTGAGCAATTGTAATATAAATTTAATAAAACGATATTTATTGTCCTGAGACTCAGGCAGTACTAAGAGGAAAACATAGTGTGTGAGCACCTGTTTTCCACTACTTCTCTCTGACAAACCGAAATTACAAATTCTATTGCTTGCAGTTCTGATTGCACTGTCGCAAAAGAACACTAAAACCGAATTCGAACCACTGATGATATAAAACACGTGTTTCATTAAAGCGTCATTCTATCCACAGCCCTCCAATCCAGCTACATCCAACGCCATCGAGACAAATCAACAAAATTTATATTCTTATAGACATTATTAAAAAGATGAAGAAATGTATATGCATTTAGCTCACGTAAATAGTGCACACAAAAATAAAACACTGCTGCATTTATATACTTAAAACTGATTTCCAGTTCCTAACATACCTGCTAAACTTCACAAGGATATCGCATAAACGAGAAAATAGTGCTACTTAAATAGCCCACAGGATTCTCTGGCACAGGAAAAAAAAAATGTCAGTAGCGAAGCTAAGCGTGCATCTACATTCATAGGTAGCACAGCGCGTTAACGACAGCCTGAAAAAGCTTCTGCATAAACACGCATTCTATGAGTGGCGCCCGCGCAAATCGCAGTTCCCGAGACAAGAGCGCCGGCAGATGATGCGTGGAGCGAATAAAAGAAACGCGCTAGCAGCGAGCGTGCGAGATTATACCAATTCGGGTTTACCAAATTTATTTTACCCTCGCGAGCATGGCTCCCTTGGAGGTTCTTCCTCCAGAAAATTCAGCCTCCTAGGCGTTATTAGAGTAGGTTTCATGATCAAAAAATCAAGGGCATGCCTTCTGGCGTGTTTAAGCAAACAGCTATCATTTAATGAGGAAGTAAATACTCATTGATATCCCGCCCAATTTGTCCTGGTCCCCGGAAAGGACCAATGTTGTTTCTTCAAATTTTTTGAGAAAGCGGTACAGGTTTCCGTCGCAGCCCTATGGCTTCACATAGGTGGGTATTAGGGAGTAATTATTTCCTTATTACAAATCTACTCCACATTAAAAGATTCCCCTAAAAATTTGATCAGATATATTTTAGTTAAGCACTATGAACACTGATACCCTGTTGTGAATGAAATTTCTTTTCAAACTTGGCGTACTGGTTCAGGTTTGCGTCAGTCTTCTCGCGGGGTGACTTTTCTGGCACTATTAGGAAGGGACGGCTCCCGCTGGGCATCGCATGTATCAGCTAATCCAGGCACTGAAGAAGAGATGGGACAACCTACAGAGAAATCCGCCTTGACAAGCACGTTTACGCATCTCCTCATGCATCGCGGCGGTTTATCTTTGATGGTTCAATATATTGAATCAACTCCTCTTCTCCTACCGCGATATTTTGAATCATACTTTGCTGCACACTCGAGCTATGGAAAACCACCCCACCATCACTTGTACCACATGTCTGGTGAGCAGTCTGCTTGCTGTGCCCCAATACTCTTTCGTTAAAACTGGAATCGTATGGCTTGGAAATTAAATGGAAGAACAGCGTCGACTACTGTCCCAAGCCATCAACATGTTCATGTTGCTTTTTCATCAATAAAGGTCCTACGCTAATAGTGCATCTAGTACCATGCGGGCCGTTAGAACAGAGTGGGCCATGGAATTATGGTATCCTTATCAAACGATGTTTTATTCGTTAGGTCTAGCTCCCCCAAGCTTCTGTGAGACAATGTCTCGGATACATCAGTACACGACAAAAAAGAATACCAGGTGTTGTTTTGTAGTAGAAAGAGTTGGAAATTATATGAAGTTCTGTATTTTTATTGTCATCATAACTAGCTGGACTATACTAACTGCAGAGCGAAAGCCTCACCAGCATTCTCCGATTTATCAGGGCCTGTGGTAACTTCATCCACTTGACCACGGCGAACGTCTTAACCTCCCCCGCCCACATTTGCCGTCCTCGCTATAGCTTCTTCTCCTCAGAATAAAATTTTCTACCCTAACGACCGTCGAGATCCTTTCTTCGCTTTTCAGGTCCTATTCATGACCCTTTTTTCTTTATGATTTCGACTAGGTTGGAACTAGATTTATTTTTAGATTCACTCTGCATGCTTCCTATCTCTTTACGTTACACCTACCATTTTTCATTCCATAGCTGTATGTTTGTGTCTGCAACTTAAGTGAAACCCTTTTCGTTAGCCTCCACACATCAGCCCCATAGGCGACCACAGGTAAGTTGCAAATAATATATCAGCTCTTGAGTGATGCAGAAAGCTGCGAGATAAGGAAGACGGCCTTAGTGTAGAGGCGATGAACGATACTTTAAGATATATCATCACTGAAGTGATATCACTGGGTGGTAGAAGCAAGCGGTAAGATAGTAGAGAAGATATCGATTAATTATCTAAGCAGACAAAAGATTTGATTGAGAAAAGAGCAAGTATGAAAGTCTCGCGCCAAACAGAGAGGATAGAACTTGCAGAGCTATCAAAGGCAATCAATAGGTGCAAAGTTTCCGACATCAGAAGGTATAACACTGAGAAAATGGAGCATTCTCTAAATAATGGTTTCAGCTTAAAGCAGTGAAGAATTACTTACGCATATGAAAAAATCAGATGTATGCGGTACGAAACAAGGCAGGCAATGTATTTAATAATGTAGAAAAGACAGCCAAATTAGCCGAGAAGTTTTGGGCGGGCCTATACAGTAGCCGAAGTACTCAAGACAACACTAAAATTACCTGTAGTGAAGTGCAGTCAGACGTCATGGCAGTGACGAAGCACGAGGTTAAGAAAGCTTTAAGCTGTGAAAAGGAGTATACGGAGGATCACATAACAACACATTTGAGGACAAACAGGCGGATATCGTGCTCACAAAACCGGCCACCTTGTATGCGCAATGCTTGGTACCATATACGGTACCAAGCATTACGGTACCGGAATTTTAGAAGAAAGCTTAATTCATAAGAAAGGACGCTAAGAACTTGAAAATCGACTCACTGTCCGGTATGTACAAGGTATTCACTAAAGCGATCGCTGATTGAAACAGGGCAAGTTTGGGCTTTAATCAACCAACGATCAAACAGCTTTTCGCGAATAATACTCTACTCTAGATCATATCAATACTACCCACTTGTAAAGAAAAGGGCACTGAATATAACCAGCTCCAATACAAAGCATTCAGGGATTAAGGAAAAGCATATAACTAAGTCGAAACCGGGTATTCTTGCAGACATTGCGAAAACGAGTATAGATGAGATGTATCTGAAAGTACCGGAAAATGCGGATAATGGCCGCAAAGCAACCATAGTTCTTCACAAATAGAGTAATGAATTTTTATAAAGCAAGATGCTATGCAAGAAGACACAATCTCTCAAGAATTATTCGCAGCGTGCTTAGAGAAAGTATTCAGAGGCCTGCATCTGTAGCAGTTGGGGATAAGGGTTGATGAAGAGAAAATCAGTAATCTATGATTCGCTGCCAATTTCTTGCTAAGTAAATCAAGGGTTGAAGGGCAAATAATGATTGAGGACCTACACATCAAAAGTAGACAAACAGGCATAAAATAATATATATAGGACTAAGGAAAGGTTCAACAGCCTAGGGAATGAACACCAGTTTAGAATGGTAGCGAAGCGCAGCAAGTGGTAGAAATATATATCAACAGGACAGGTAATAACCGCAGGTCGGAATAATTAAAGGGAGATAACTTGGACAAAAAAATTATAATTGAGCCCATTTCAACGTCTCTTTCTTTTAATCGGGCTCTTTTCTGATGACTTGTTGCTGCTGGCTGCTTTTGGGAGCAATTGGCGAAGTTCTTGATGGTACACTTTCTAAATGAGCGGGCAGCAGTGGCGTGGATTGGAATCCTTCTACAACACAACTCTCCTCCGGATGATGAAAATTCCATATCGACGGAATAGCGTAAACAAATTTAGGATGCCAGTTGATGCCGGTGAACACCCGGTGAACACTCCTCACCAGAGAAGGAGTTGGGCACCCTGGTGTAGTTTTTGGCCGCAACCTCTCATGATTACTCTTATGAAACCCCGACCCTCAGTCACCAGCGGCTGCGGAGGAACTGACCATGGCGAGCTTCAGACCTGTAACGCAGCGGGGGATTCTGAGAATGTCTCGCTCCGCTTGACAAGCTGCCATTATAAACTGACTGTGACAACGTTTAATGAAAGAACCTCAGCTAGTGAGGCTAGTTTAGCACTGCTATTAGAGGAACTAGAGGGTATGAAATAGGATCTCATAGTTGCTTAGTCAGGTTAGGAGACGGAATGAGGCTTACTCTGCACTGAAGGACGGCCATGTTGTGTAATCGATGTTTACCGGAGAGGCGACAACTAGGAGTAGGTTTTCTTGTCAATAAGGATATAGCTAGTATTATAGAGGAATTCTATAGCATTAATGGAGGATAGCAGGCATCGTATAGTTAAGAAAAAGGGGCAGCATTGACTAAAGATTGTACAAGCCTTCGTACCTACATGTATTCAGTTCACCAGGCAGTTCAAACCTTCTAAGTAGATGTACAATCAGCAATACGGAAATAAAGGACGCAGTATACTGTGATGATGGGTAGTTTCAATGCCAATGTAGGGAAAAAGCTGACAGGAGACCAGGCAGTGGGTGACTATGGCATTGGTTCTATGAATAGCAGGGGGGAGTTACTAGTTGAGTTTGCAGAGCGCAATAACTTATGAATCATGAATACCTTCTTCAGCAAACGAAAGAACCGGATATGGACATGGAAAAGTCCTAACGGGGAGACTAAAAATGAAATTTACTTGATACTGTGTTCTAACCCCACCATTATACAGGATGTGAAGGTAATCGGGAAAGTGCGATGCAATGACCACAGGATAGTAAGGTCTAGAATTATTCTAGATCTTAAGAGGGAAAAAATACATCACCAAGAAAGCTTGAAGAAGTCCATCAACGAATTAGCGGTGACGGAGAGGGCACAATAGTTCAAGATCTCGTTACAGAATAGATATTCAGTTGTAACCAAAGATGGCGACATTAGCCATGAAGCAATGAGAAATAGTTTCAAAAGATCATTACTGTCTGCGCTGTAGAAGTAGGCAGTAGGATACCTAGAGAGGATACCGGTAAGCTGTGTAAGGAGATAAAATATTTGAATAATAAGATCAACCATGCGATAGAAAAACGCTCGGATTATAACCTGCCCTACACATAGCATTCATTGATTACGAAGAAGCATTTGACTCAATAGAAACCTAGTCGGCCATGCAGCCATTGTGAAATCAGGGTGTAGACGATACGTTTGTGAATGTATTGGAAGACATGTGTAGTAGTTCTGATAATTTCCTAACCTTCATCCTTTTTCTCAAAGGTGTTCTTATAAGCGAAATCAGGGTAACTTGAACGCTCCAGACGATTGTTGGTGTCATAAGGCTGCTGTTTCAGGAAGTTGAATGGCACGTGCGCAATGAGCACGCCTTATCTCGCATACCTTTGTGTGAGAGCTCCAGTTGTCCCCGGGACTTCAGCGCGCTCGCGCACTTGTGCTGTCCGAGGAATCGGGGTTCTGCAAACTGTAGAGCAATTGTTGTAGATGTCAATGCGGACGTTTTCTGCTCAGAAGGTCGAGAGCAGACCGGTACTGGAGCATAAATGAGCAGCCCTTTTGAATAGGGCGATGTTATAAAACATTTCTTGCCAATGGAGCAGCAAACGTAGTCTAGTTTTGCCTTCAAATGCTTCCGCGAAACATGAAAATGAAGCACACCTATGGGTTAAAGGCTATGGCTCCCATCACAGGCAGGCGGCGCGATAAGCTGCGGTGGTGGTGATGCCGATGTTTCTAATATTCAGGCATCCATGCCTACTATTCGTTCAATTATGGTAGTTGGAGTCGCGCCCGACGACAGTTCTTTTTTGAGCTCGATATCGTTGCCAGGACAATACCACGCTTCAGTAGGCTTTTCTGCGGCTGCTATGAAAGGAAGGGGCGCTGGTGTTCAAATACAAGATAATGGGTTCTATGAAAGTTTCCCGCCCCTGAAGAAGATTTAAAATCGAGGTGTTGTCTGTCTGTGCAGGCTTCTGGAAAACGGTAGGGGAAAGACAATGTAAGGTAAGAATGACAACATCTAGAAAGCAGCCTTTCTCGCGCCATATTTAGCGGTAAATTGACCTGTAAATTTAAAGACTGAGGCTGAAAATTGGGTATAAAAATTTCAGACTGCCTAAGTATAACAATGCAAAAGCATGAACGTTATCACAAAAATAACATTGCATCCTAATACGCGACACGGCCGTCACTCCCGTGTTAATTAAAGCGCTTGCAGGCAGCAGTCGCTAAAAACGCTCTTCAAAGCTTTACCCATGTCAAGCCCGCATTGTGGCTTTAGTGGACACGCCACTGCTTGTACATGTGGTTTCACTACCTGTCATTACACTCCTCTTAGGCACAGGCCACTTATTCTTCAGGCTTGTGAGACATATCCTCGCACGCATGGTAAAAAGGCCGCATCTCTATTGTTCCACTTGCGCTCGTGTTCATTATGATGCATTCCGATGCATATGCCACTTCGCAGACAGCTGTTTCGATCAATTGTGTTGGCAAAGTTTCGCTTTAAAAAAAATGGTCCACATGGCGTACAAAGAGGGAGTGTCGAAATACTCAAGCGTTGAACGTTCCACACAGAGCTTGAGGTTTGCATAAATTACGGATGCCGACTCATCCATAGCCGAATACTTGCTTGTAGTACCTTTTGCTGAACATGAAATATGTCCTCATTAGACAGAAGCTAAAGGGACAGCAGAGATTGAAAGTTTCGGAAGCGGTTAGTGAGGGCAAGGGTGCGTTTCATTTTGTATCCTTTTGCAGAATTCAACATCGAAGTCAACATGACGGCATATAAACAGTTAACAAGCGTTGAGGTGCCGGCTAGTTGGTAATACATTTGGAATAACAGCGCGAAGGACGAGGACGAAGATAGAAGGACACAAACACAGCGCTGACTGACAACTGATTTAATTCCAGAAGTTGGCAAGCATATATACATGGCTTGATGCGCGACAGAAAAACAGATAAAACAGATGCAATGCGCATGCCGAAACCAATGCCAATTACCTCTTTTTACGCATTGCCAGGAACGCAAGCTCTTTGTCCGATAACGCAAGGGAAGGGGTGCTAATGCATCGGTCCCCAAGCTCCAAAATTCTTTCGGCTTCAATAATTTCTCTTGTGGTGCGGTCTTCATTTTTCTGGTAAGATTTGCATTTATCGAAAAGGGGTTTACATTCTGTTTTACGTTGCTTAGTGCATGTGAGGCAGTGAAGAGGCAGGTTACGGTCCTTGGAATTTTCCACATCCTTTTTATGTTCTCTTAATCTTTCATTAAGGCATCGCCACGTTTGCCCTACATAAACTTTCCCAAATGACAGAGGAATCTCGTAAACTAGTTCCTCAGTACATTGAACAAATCTGTTCTTATGTTTAGTTTTGCAAGCACCAGTTGGCTCGGTCACAGAATGACTGACGCGACTGAGCATTGACAGCTTACACGGAGCTGAGAAGGCTACTCGTACCCGAGAACGTTGAGCGATCTTTTTCAGATTATGCGACAGGGTATGAATGTACGGGATTACAACTGTCTTTTTCTGCTTGTTCAAGTCATCAGGTTGTTGGCTATTTTTGTTTTTCCGTTCCTGCCTTAGCAAGCCTTCAGCAATGGAAACCAGTATATGGATCGGGTAGCCAGCGGCCGCTAATCTAGATGATTGCTGGGCGAAACTAAAGTCAGTGAGGTGCTCACAGGATTTTTTTAGGGCATTCTTAAAACAAGAGGTAACTACGGCTCTTTTTACCAGCTTAGAATGAGCCGAATGAACCTGCAGTAGTAACTTTTTATCTTAATTCAACTTTTGCTAAATGGAAAGACAATTTTTACCTTCAAAAAGACGGCATATGTATTGGCTCATGCATAGCTCCAATTCTTAGCGACTTACTATTAGCTAAATATGACCGGCTACTGCAAGACAGTCTAGAGGGATCAAGTGTTTTTAAAGTTTTTAGATTTGTAGACGACGCGTTTTACTGGTTTTAGACATCAGCTCTGGATTTTACGAGCATGATGTTTTTAATGCACTCACCATTTTTAGTAAGTGTCTTAATCCATTAACTTTGACTCACGAACTTCCAGAAGGTGGGGCAATTCGGTTTTTAGACTTAAAAATTATATTTTCTGATAATCATGTGTGTTGGGCGTATGAACCCTGTTCTAAGAAGCCACTACTGCAGGTTCATTCGGCTCATTCTAGGCTGGTAAAAAGAGCCGTAGTTACCTCTTGTTTTAAGAATGCCCTAAAAAAATCCTGTGAGCACCTCACTGACTTTAGTTTCGCCCAGCAATCATCTAGATTAGCGGCCGTTGGCTACCCGATCCATATGCTGGTTTCAGTTGCTGAAGGCTTGCTAAGGCAGGAACGGAAAAACAAAAATAACCAAAAACCTGATGACTTGAACAAGCAGAAAAAGACAGTTGTAATCCCGTACATTCATACCCTGTCGCATAATCTGAAAAAGATCGCTCAACGTTCTCAGGTACGAGTAGCCTTCTCAGCTCCGTGTAAGCTGTCAATGCTCAGTCGCGTCAGTCATCCTGTGACCGAGCCAACTGGTGCTTGCAAAACTAAACATAAGAACAGATTTGTTCAATGTACTGAGGAACTAGTTTACGAGATTCCTCTGTCATGTGGGAAAGTTTATGTAGGGCAAACGGGGTGATGCCTTAATGAAAGATTAAGAGAACATAAAAAGGATGTGGAAAATTCGAAGGACCGTAACCTGCCTCTTCACTGCCTCACATGCACTAAACAACGTAAAACAGAATGCAAACCCCTTTTCGATAAATGCAAATCTTACCAGAAAAATCAAGACCGCACCACAAGAGAAATTATTGAAGCTGAAAGAATTTTGGAGCTTGGGGACCGATGCATTAGCACTCCTTCCCTTGCGTTATCGGACAAAGAGCTTGCGTTCCTGGCAATGCGTAAAAAGAGGTAATTGGCTTTGGTTTCGGCATGCGCATTGCATCTGTTTTATCTGTTTTTCTGTCGCGCATTAAGCCATGTATATATGCTTGCCAACTTCTGGAAATAAATCAGTTGCCAGTCAGCGCTGTGTTTGTGTCCTTCTATCTTCGTCCTCGTCCTTCGCGCTGTTATTCCAAAATATAAACAGTGTTCTTGCATCCAAAAAAGCATGACGTTACACTGACATAGCCTTCATCCTGCAGCTTCGTGTAACTTAACGAGATGAATTTTTGACGCATGTCGGTTGTTCTCCAACGATAGATCAGAGAAACTGGTACAGGTGTTTGGGCAGGATGTTCAGCGAGGAACGCCTCACTTGAGAGGGTAAGTCATGGACGGCGGATGCTTACCCTCTAGCAGGGGAGCGGATTTAAATACATCTGTGAGATTTAAATGCCATCTAATTTGATTTTCGCATATATTACTGATCTTGCCGCAGTTCGCAGATATCTGAACTGTAGTGAGTAATGTTCAATGCAACGGGTTGTATTCCCATTTCTAGACGGATAGATTACTATATTTTGACCTTGTGTTTGTTTAGGGCATGCTTAACAGAAGTACTTAAAATGATAGCTCTATCCCATTGTTTAGAAAACGCCGCGTTCTTCTGAATGAGGTCGGCTTTCATGTCCTTGATAGCATCTCTATGCCTTTAGTCTCAGGATCCTTACAGGAATTGTCAATATAGGCTCTGTTTCAGATGATCGAATGTAGCAGCAAAACTATAGTATAAGACCAACCTCTGCATCTCCTTTCCGTCAGTCCTCGTGCTCTCTAAAATGTTTGAAATACCTTGGTCCATAAAAGTATTCCTCCGACCTCGATTAAAACAGGATGTCGATTCTTAGTACTAAAAATATAACTAGGTGGGTTTGGAGAGCGACAGACAAAACTCAGACAAGTGAAAACGTAGTGCTTAAGTCCGATGTTATGCTCTGTTATGCCCAAGTTGCATATAAATTTAAGAGTTCTTATACAGTTCTGGCGGGAAATAGTATCCTAGCGATGTCTTTTTCGCTAAAGCATTTTAGTTTTTTCAAATAGCTCTCGGCAATAACCGTCGTTTAGATTCTCAACGGAAAATAAACTCATTTCTGCGTTCTCTAAGCTGCCACCTACGGGATCTGTAGACATAAGGCATGCATGGCTTAGTAGTCAATATCTGCTATATTTGACAAGTGATACTCAGAATTTAAAGTACAAAGTCGTATCTAAAAATAGCATAACATGAAAGGCTCGAAATACCTTCCTTTTTAGCTGAGCGCATGAGACGCATAATTTGAAAATATACTTACCACAAATTTTCAAGTATCATATGGCGATTATACTCTTTCTCTTTGTGAGCATGTGGACCTACGATCATTGTCATGCTCCCATTTTAGTCTGAAAAGTATACTGCTTTAATCATTTCAAAAATTCTAAATCTAGAAGCAGACTTGACGTGCTAATTTCAAGCAAAATATATGCTCCCTGTATATTCCGGTAATTTTCAAAATGAACTCTTCCCCAATTCGCAAACACACTATGGATCCATATTCAAATAATTCCAAGCATTCGAAATGTGTTGAGCCCACGATTTACGACATTTCGTAACCTGGAAGCCAGCGAAGTCATTGTCACAAATATCTTCTTGGCGTTGAAAAAGGATAAATATGTTCAGTTTTTTTTAGTCAAACTTGTACTCTTGTAGAGTGGACGACTGCAATGAGCGCCGTAAACGATGCCCTCCTAAGAAGATACTTTATACCTGCTACACTCAAAAGCAGGGCAGGGAAATTAGTTATGCTCCTTACTACGTACAAGCTTAGCTCTATACCTGGCCAATGATTTAACAATGGCACGCGACCGCCGACTGCCCGGCTACTGATCCGCCGGAAGACGTAGTAGATGACAAAGCAAGCGAGGGATGGTACATATCCGCCATTACTGCTGCTCCAGTGAGCCTCGTCTGCAAGGCTGTTCCGATTAACGCGACGCAATCACTTCCCAATATCGGCTGGCACACATTGGTACCCCAAGGAGTTGCCACTAGTTGTATTTATCCACTGCATATAACGCGGATATTTGAAAAGATCTCATACTTGTAAAAATCAATGCAAGTTAATTACGAATTGGCACAGTTACTTTAAAATAGAATATTTACCAAGGGAATTCAAGATACGCCCAATAATTATTTAGAAAAAGTACCTCCACGCAGTATCCGAAGCAGGAAACGGATACAAGCGTACAGTGGTTGGAACATTAACGTATAGTGCTTGGAACGTTACACAAACTCGGAAATGAAACTTGTCTTGATGGGTTGCTACCGAGCGGAGCAGACCCGACACGCAGACGACATATCTCTCGAGCAGCTTGGTTCCATGTACTCCCTAGTTCTCTCTCTCAAATTCAGCTTGCTCCACTTCGGCGCCGCCGAACGGGCAGTCAACGACTGCTCGGTGTTGTTAAAAATCGCCAGAGTATACATGCATTACCCTTCGACCCAAGTTCAAGCTATAGCTTGGGCGGATATTGTCGGTGAAAAAGTAGAACGCACGATCAGCTGCTGGTGTTCCACCGTCAACTAGCGATGAAATCTAGTGTGCATCTTTGAATAATGCGCGTACATTTTGAAGCGAACATTCAATGCGCATTGTGAAGCCAAGATCGCCTTGTAGAGTCAGAGCCATTGCTGCGCAGCTGCGCATTTCCACATTTGTACCGCCTCGGCGTTAGCTTTAGAGAGGAGGAATGGTAGCGCCGTTAAAGTGGATGCATGCACGGAGAAAAGGGCAGTGTTCCCACGCGCGTGCCGCCGCATAAAGTTCACGGAATAGAGCAGGAAAGCATCTTGCGGCCGCACGGCATTAAAGCACATTTTGCCTAGAACGCCGGTTGACTTTAATGCGATAAACGGGACACTTGCTGTGCTCGATGAAATGTTCGGTAGCTCGCAGCTGAAATTCATTCGGCAGCGTGGAACACACTTTTTTATTTGTATGTCAACCTTTATAAAACACACATGCGTGCTACGATTGTGGCATTGGTTAGGTTTCGCGAACCTCGCGGACTGTCTTGGGAGAAGAACTGGGCAGCCCTAAGTATGAAGGGATAGGTTGCGAGGTTTTCGAACAAGTCTGGCCACTGCGGGCTCAACGCTATTCTACGGGGACGAACCATTTCGGTGGAACGAGCAACATACTTTATCACGTTAACATAGGAGGGCAATTAAGCTTCCGCCTAAGAGAAGTCACCGCACTTTATGTGCAACCCCCTTTTGATATAAACATTTACGGCATTGAAAGACTGGCACGGAGTTTGCCAGATACTTCTTCAGTAGGTTTCTTTTAAGGAAATGGGAAACGACCTATCACTCTCACTTCTTGGTGCACATCTACGATTTTTTTTTACTTTTACCATTGCTTTTCAAATGTCCGCTTGTCTACGCGACACACTAAATACCTCGTCGCCGACGGTTTTTCGAGTATACGCTTCGCCTAATAAGGAAGGGTGACTCCATATAAATCAAATCGGGCATCTGAAGGCACTGCTTAACATTAATTTACACGGCGGATAAAAATTGGTTTACTGCGGAGAGTTTGGTAATGTGTTTAACAACTTGAGTTAGTTTCTTTTTGTGGTGTAACGAAAGGTGCAATAGCTGTGTCACTTCCCGTTGGAAACTGACCCATACAATTAGAGGAATGAAATTAGAAGCGATTTCGTCACGTCTGTTCAGGATGTAGGAAATGGGATAAAAATGTTCAAATTATATCTTTTCAAAAATATCTACTCTAGTATTTTTGGCTACTGCCATCACTCTTGTAAGAGATGCGGCTTCTAATAAGATTCGGTATACAGGCTTGGCAAAGAAGCAGGGCCGGGAAGAAATGTGGGCATGGTGGAATAAAATTCGATATCAAATTAGCATCCAATTCCTACTGTAGATGCATGCTAATAAGGAAGCGAAATTTGATTTTACTCCACAAAGTTCCGTAAAGGGCAGCCCAGACACGTCTTTGACAGAACAGAGCTGTAGGACAGCGGTGTCTTTTAAAATTAGCGCGCTGTATGAAATATTGTGTGATAATTTTACGTCCCTTTGTCCTTGCTTTTTTCCCCTTCGTGGGCCTAAAGATGTGACCTAAAAATTACAGGGTTTCTTAAAATGTAAAAGACAAACTCCTACTCTTTCTCCTCTAATCAATCGTCTCGAAATCTTGTTTCTTCTCTTTAGTTATTTTTATTTCGTCCTTTCTCTTGGCTTCTTATTTTCGTCATTACTGTAAATACAATGCATTTTAGCCGTTTATAATCAGTTTGATTGTTAAAAGGCACTCGACATATTGGTCATTTGTAGTCTTACAAGTCATCAGTACTATTTTTTGTCATTAGAACTCAATGCTAAGCATTTTAACCCATTTCTATTCAAATTCAATCGTTGGAATCATTGTTAAATATCTTTCATCGATAGTCATTTCAGGCCTTTAAAACTTATTTTATTCATTAAATCTCATTGCTTATCATATTTAGTCATTTCTAATTAATTGTATTCGCTACAAGTCGCCATTATACATATTGGTCATTACAAGTCATTAGTATTGATTAAAATATTATTAGTCATTACTGGGCACTTTTAGCCGTTAATAATCAATTGTTGTCGCTGGAAGTAATCCAAACTCATATACATGATTTGTAGCCGTTAATATCATTACATGTAATTAGTAGTTATTCTAGTCATCTCTTCTTAATACCAAGAATTTTAGTCATTTTTAATGAATTGTGGTTGCTAAATGCCGTTACACATATTGGTCACTACCAGGAATTATAATAGTAATTACAATTGATTAGTGGTCATTTTCGTCATAGGACTCATTACTAAGCATTTTAGTCATTATAATCAATTGCAGTCAGTACAGTTCGTCGTTAGATATATGGGTAATCGCAAGTCATTAGCGGTCATAAATATTATAACTTCTAGGAATATCTATTACAACCTGTAATAACGACTATCACTATGAATTATTTTTTCCTTCCTTAATTGGTCTTCATAATGCGGATATGTCTTGACAATGTGCCCAGAGGTCACTTCCAATCATCGTACCATGAAGCAAGATAAGCTTTCATCTCAAAAACCAGACCCTTCCAAGCATGTTCTTTGAAATCTCCAACGTGGCACTTTTCTTTGATCAGCAACATGTCGTAGCAAACCTTTTCCTATTTTCTCTTCTACGCACAGTTGAAACAAGTGTTCAGTCACTACTACTATAATCTGAAAACATCGCCTCATATGTATTTCTAGAGTCAGATAGAAAACTAGTCGTTAAAATGATTAGTAAACAAAGAAACAAATATATATAGGCAGGAGCGGAAGAATTGACGATGAATGAAGCGCACAGAACGTATTTACAAGAGTAGACTCTATATATTAAATAGAACGGCTTCAAGTGCGCAGTGAACACACCCAAAATCCAACTAACTCAAAACACAATCCGTTCATGTCATTGTTCCCCAGTTTCCATTTTTACAATTATTTATTTTTTATAGAAAAGAAAGGCCAGATCCTAACATTGCAATGGCAATCGTGAGCTTTCGCGCTGTGTTTCTTCCATGTGATTCAAGCTTCGATGATTACTGTGTTCTTCAGACATGCTGTTCAAGGTTACGTAACTGCTAGGCAGCTGTTTCCTATTTTGTCCTGTTTTCAGAATGCAGCTTTTCTAATCCTAGATGTATATACACGGCTTCGCCTCTTCTTGGATAACCATCTGCGCCAGCTCTAGTCAGTTTGCGATAATTTTCGAGAATCTAGAAAGGCATCTGCTTCCCGGGTAAGTTTTTGCTCCTATTTTACGTTTAGAAATTTTATCACTGTTTGCGAACATTTACTTTCTTTTCAAAAATAACATGTCAGTGGAATTGTTGACAAGCAGTAGAAAAGCAAAGTGGCTCGCGCTTTGTAGCATATGACCCCGTTAAAAAATACCTTACGTTTCGCTCACACTACTTAGAACTTGGCCAGGTATATATCAAATTTCGATTAAGTGAACTGTTTCCAGCTATCATTTATAAGCTTTATGCATGTGAGTTGTGTTTTCTTGTACATCGCTAGTTCAAAGTTTTAATACGAGGGGAGGGTAAGTACAATCGGCATTTTTTTTTCAATAATGTCATTAAAACAGTACATCCCTACATTATCTTCTTGAAATCGCAGGCGGAAATGAGCAATGGAGAGGTTTTAAAAGTCCCGCCATACATACCCAACCCCTCTATAAAGGAGGCGTAGTTCACTTTATAGTTTGTTGTCTTTTACCGATTTGCATTAAAAACGTAAGATTTTTTCGGAAGTGTATACGCCAGTTTCTTTTTTTGCATAGTTTTTAATTTCACGGTCGATGATTTTGAACCGTTTCAAGCCAGATTTCCCGCGCTTTTTAGAGAGTGGTCCGAGCCGCATTCACAACATTGTTGAACATGTAAATGCACTGCACACCAGCTCTGCAAGTTTAGGCTTATCCTACCGGTCGTTTTTTAACCTATGACGTTTAATATTCGGTTGGCTACTACAATTATGGAAATAACACAAGGAATAACGTCCTTGTGAGGCTCGGCAGAACGCTGGTAGTATACTATACTGTGTCCCTAAACCTTATGGCATGTGCTCACGTAGCCAAACTAGAATTTTGGGCGTCAGCAAAATAAAACAACAACGAAAGACCCGAAATGCATACAGAAAGGGTGTTTTAAAATAAGTGACCGATAAGAAGGCAAGGAATAAGGCCCTGGTGCGGTTAGTGCCATCTAAACACAACAAGCATTCTAGTGCAATTTCTGAAAAGAAATGCTGATTTGGTGCCTATAAGGAACATTTATTCATAAACTTTTATAAGCAATAAAAGAAAACTTTCAGGACACCTAATATCCTGCCTCCTGCATGTACCCAAAAAGAGAAATCAGGATCAGCCGGAATGATGTTTCTCAATGCATATATATATCATTGAACAATTGATAAAACAAATGTCAATATTCAATTTTTTTTACATAAACGAAAAGGGCTTACGAAATTAATATACTTCGGTGAATACTGTCTATAATAAACGTTGCCGAGAATTTTTATTGTTCTGGCGACAACAGCTTTTAAATGTATCTTTCTCTATGTGTTGCTTTACAGTTCATAATACCCTTTTTTACCTAATATAAACTTACTAGTTCTAAGTAACTCAAGGCGTGCTTGGAAGCCAGCTGATTCATAAAATAGGCAAGCTTCAAGATATTTGTCCTAGCATTAAATGAGAAGCACTGAACCATCCTAGCTCATACTTCACGTGTACCTTACTTCTAAACAATTGTGCAGAATTTCATAATTCATTCCGCAAGAAAGGCAATCGCATCAATGAAGTATGAGCAATTACCAATATCTCCATTTTAACTAAAATCTTATCGCTACTCTTTTCTTCAGTAAAATCATAACGAGCTTTTTTAATGCGCCATGTGTTATGGAGTATAAATAACTAGTATTTTTGGAATGGTGCCTAGAAGGCACTACAGGAGTGCGGGAATTATAAATATTTGCGGGCACTTGTACTCCTGACAAACGTTAACAGTATGAAAACAAGACACAACGTAAAAAGTACACAAATTTGTAAGTGCGGCTTGCGAACATAAAAAGCGTTTTCAGATACAACAGAAAAAAAAAATTGATAATTGAATCTATTTCGCAATGATGTTTAGAAAAATATTGTATCTGATGATTCCACTTGTTCTCGTGGTCAACGAGAGATCATTTGGACAAAAAAAGGACATTCAGCAGATTTTCTTTCCGAACCAACCACTTAACGTTAACTAGCATGAAATGCTAGAGCGATATTTTCGTGGCCACGTTCTTAGCTATTTGATTTTCCATGTTTTTTAAAATACACAAAATATTCAATACCCTAAACATTTTCAGGGTACTAAACAACAGGCAAGGCCTTGCATCCGATCCGACTGCTTATAAATGCGTGTTTAGTCACGTCCCAAAATATAGCCAAATATTCATGATCGCATCTTATATAAGTAGCAGCAAAAAAAGAACATCATCATCATCAGCCTGACTATACCCACTGCAGGGCAAAGGCCTCTCCCATATTTCTCCAGTTAACCCGGTTCTGTGCTAGCTGCATCCACTTGACCCCTGCGAACTTCTTAATCTCATCCGCCCACCTAACTTTATGCCGCCCCCTGCTATGCTTTCCTTCCATTGGAATCCAGTTTGTTACCGTAAGCGACCATCGGTTATCCTTTCTTCACACTACATGTCCTGCCCATGTCCATTTCTTCTTCTTAATTTCCAGTAGAACATCGGTAACTTGAGTTATTGCTCTGACCCACTCTGCACGCTTCCTATCTCTTAATTTTACCCCTACCGTTTTTCGTTGCATAGCCCTCTGGGTTTTCCTCAACTTAAGTAGAACTCTCTTGGTTAGCCTCCACGTTTCAGCCCCATAGGTGAGTACAGGTAAGATGCAACTGTTGTATACTTTCCTCTTGAGCGATACCGGTAAGCTGCTAGTCAGAATCTGCGAGTGCTTGCCAAATTCGCTCCATCCCAATCTTATTCTTCTTGTTATTTCCTTTTCATGGTCCGGTTCTGCGGTTACTACCTGTCCGAAGTAGACATATTCGCCAACTACTTCCAGTACTTCGCTACCTAACGTAAACTGCTGTTCCTTCCCGAGGCTGTTGAACATTACCTTAGTCTTCTGCATATTGATTTTCAAGCCTACCTTTCTACTTTTCCTGTCTAGGTCATCAATCATGATTTGCAGTTCATCCCCTGAATTGCTTAGCAAGACAATGTCATCAGCAAGTTGCATATTACTGAGGTATTCTCCATCTACCCTTATCCCTAACTGCTCCCATTCCAAGTCTCTGAATACTTCCTCTAAGCAAGCTGTGAATAGTACTGGGGAGATTGTCTCTCGTTGCTTGACACCTTTCTTTATGGGAATTTTGTTACTTTCTTTATGCAGAACTATGATTGCTGTGCAGCCACTATGTATATCTTCCAGCACTTTCACGTGCGGCTTGTGTACCCCCTTATTTCGCAAGGCCTGCCTCTCCGCCGAGGTTTCAACTGAGTCAAATGCTTTTTCGTAATCTAATCAATGAATGCTATGTATAAGGGCTGGTTATATTCCGAGCATTTTTCTATTACCTGATTGATGGTACGGATATGATCGATAGTAGAGTGCCGTTTAAACCCTGCTTGATTTTTTGCTTGATTGCAGTCTAAGGTTGTCCTGATTCTATTAGCGATTACCTTAGTAAATACCTTATACGTAACAGACAGTAAGCAGATTGGTCTGTAATTTTTAAGGTCCTTAGAGTCCCCTTTCTTATGAATGACGATAATGTTTGCATTCTTCCATGGTTCCGGTACCGTCGATGACACCAGTTACTGCGTATACAGGGTGGCCAGTTTTTCTAGCACGATATCCCCCCCCCCCCCCCCCCCGCCGTCCTTTAGCAAATCTGTAGTTATCTGAACCCCTCCAGCTGATTTCCACCTTTTCATAGTTTCTAGTGCTTTCTTGACCTCGTCCTTCGTCACTGGCGGAACTTCTGATTTTTTCTCTACCGCCAATCTCATTAAGGTCCTGACTACTTTGGCTACTGTAGAGATCTGTATAGAACTCCTCGGCTACTTTGACTATCTTGTCCATATTCGTGATGACGTTGCCCGCTTTGTCCCTTATCGCATACATCTGGTTTTTGCCTATGGCCAATTTCTTCTTTACCTCTTTAACGCTTCCCCCGTTCTTAACAGCATGTTCAATTTTCTCCATGTTATACTTTCTGATATCGGCCTCCTTGCGCTTATTGATTAGCTTTGATACCTCGGCCAATTCGATCTGGTCTGTTGGATTGGAAGCTTTCACACTCTGGCGTTTCTTAATCAAATCTTTCGTCTCCTTAGACAGCTTACCGGTATCCTCTCTAACTATCCTACCGCATACTCCTACCGCGCACTCAGTAATGATATCTCTGAAATTATTGTTAATTGCTTCTAGGGTAATGTCGCCATCCTCGGTTAGAGCTGAATACCTATTCTATAGCGATATCCTGAACTCTTCTGCCCTCCCCCTCACCGCTAATTCGTTGATGGGTTTCTTTCTTACTAATATGTTGCGTTCCTTCTTCAGATTTAGGCTAATTCGGGACCTCACCATTCTGTGTTCACTGCATCGCACTTTCCCGATTACCTCTACATCTTGCATAATGGCATCTTGCATCTTGCATAAAAAAAAAAACATGCTGGCGCTCAATTCGACAGCCATCGCATGTTCAGGCGATGTAAAAACTGATTCGTGTTACGTACGACAAAAGATTTTAGGAAATACGACGCGTACGCCCACGGCAAGAAGCTCATCGGCGAGGCTCAAGTCTACAGCTACAGAGCGAGGCATCACCGATAAGGATGTGCATTTACAGAAATGTCCACCGCATCAAGCTCCGCCTCCAAAAAATCTATTCGGCCAAGCCTGTGCATCGCATTCACTCGACTTCTGAGACCGCACGAACGCCGCAGCCTTTAGAGCACTAAAGCTTTGGTCGTACACATCTACTAGTGATTATCGCGGCCAATATAATAAAATGCAGAAGTCTCCAACATATTTTTATTTTATTTATTTATTCATTCATACTGCCGGCACAGACCAAGGCAGGAGTTGAATTTTGTGAGTACAGATATTACCAAACTTTTGCACATATTATACAACGAAAACAGACAAATGTCAAAATCTCTTTGAACATGAACGAACGTGGCACGTAACAGATGGCACATGATTCAACAAACTATAGTGAGAGACAAGTAAAAAGTGCTCAAATCTTCAGTCGCAGAAAAAAAAGTGCATGACAGAAGGTAGGTCCCACTGACAAGCATCAAAGAATAGAAAATAAGGAAGGAACGGAAAAACAGGTAACAACAAGGGAGGTATACAAATCATATCTTCATAAAATCATGAAATGCTCTCGCAGTGAAGTTTAAAAGCCCTTAACCTCGGATTTTAAAACAAATTTTGGGGGTAGTTTGTTCCAGACATCAATGCCCTCATGCAAGAAGAATAATGAAAGAGTCCGTCCAGTAAATCAGTGGTTTGATATGTTTGATGTGTTTTGTCCTTGACTAGGTGGAATTATCGGCTACAAAATTCATAAACCTTCGATAGACGCTCACGGATAACAGTAGTTCGTTACGTTCCCTTCTAAATAGCGGTCCAACAAATTGTACTTTTTGGCATGCGCACTTTTTAATGGACAAAAGCAATGGATATGTGACACTATGCAGTGTAATGCTTGAGGGTAAGAAGCTGAAGGACCCTGTGTAAAAGCTAATTTCCACATCCGACATGTTGTATTTGTTGGCATGCGTCATTTTTTAATGGACAAAAGATATCTCTATGTGACACAACGCGGTGTAATGCTGGAGGCTAAGGAGCTGAATAATCCTGTAAAACAGCTAATTGCCACGGATTCACGCTTGGCTCCAAGGATGCCGCGAAGAACAAGAGTTTCAGCTTTGTTCAAGGCGCAGGGTTTACGTTACGTCGGTGTTTGTTTCTGTGGGGGTGTTGGTACTCTTAACCGTACCGATCTATAAGAGTAAGATTCAGGGCATTATTTTCACAAAGGACGACAATGATGTAAACTGCCCTAACTACGCAATAAATCTGTACGAGATTTTCGGAGCTATATTAGCTGATGTCGAAAAATCTGCGGCGCTTACTTCAGATGCTCGGCACATGCATTTCCGCTCAAATGGAAAACATTTCCAGAAAGCTAGTGTGAAAATAATAACCACAGAAAGGGAATCACTGTGAGGCAGTACTGCTGCCTAAAACATAAGATTGAAAGAGATTTAGTACAGTAAAAGAATAAAGGCCTGAAAAGTTTTCAACGGCTGCTTATCAGGTAATGAAAGTCAAGGCAGCAGAGCACCTGGTACATGCCTCCTCAGCAAGTGTGGTATAAATACTATCGCGATTAGAGGCAAAACATGCCAAAATTATCAGTGCAAATTATCACTGCAAGCATGCAATTTTCCCGCGTTAATTACTTCAACCGCAGTCACTACTAGATGAAGTTAACCGCATCACCAATATTCCCCTCACTAACGTCCAATGCCAAAGTACGTAAATAGCTGCAATAGGTATGTACCTGGGGAGGCTCCGCTATGGCAACCAATTACCCTTCGTGGCTACCGAGTCCCTACAGACGAATATAAAGATCGCTTGAAAATTAAAATAACGGCTTTGTACCGATCTCGATGCGAACCTGATAGCGGTTAATCTGCGCTACTTCGCAGTTTTGGCATTATGCTTTATCCAGGTGCTTGGTTTTTAGATGACAAATCAGTTCCCCTGTATCAACGTGAATAGTGAAAGTTGGCCGTTATGTATTCGCACTGGTGTAAGGTCACGCCTTAAGGGCACTAAATTTAGGAAAGTATCATCCGAACTGCGGGAATTGTAATACTAGCCTCTCTAGGTGATTCATTAGTGGGCCCAAAGGGAAAATGATGAGAAAAACACGTACGGCACACAAAACAGTTCATGTATGTTTTTAAGCGTGAAATGCGTTTAGTTCACGTTAGCGGTTAGCTTGAACGAACGGTTAAATAAAATCGAGACTCAACGTCCGGTCCCAATTTCTCCTTCATCCGGACACCGAAACGTAAACATTCGGACACGAGAAGAAATCGGCTTCTCTGGCAACCGAGCACTCTCCACGGATGGCACCAAGATGCAGCAAACTTGCGAAGAATGCCGCCCAACGCTGATGGTGGAAAAGGTAGCAGCGCTATTAGACTTCGGACATTTTGAACCCACTCTTTCACTGTGTTCCTTCGTCAGGTCATAGAGACTGCAATATGAACTCTAGAAGATCACTTGAAAGAGCTCTTCGTCTCTTCATTGTTAATTTAAACAGCGCAAAAATGAAGACAAAGGACAAGATAAAAGAAAGCCACAGTAGAAGCACTGACTCACAACTATGCCTAAGCCTTTTACTCCAAGGCCCAGATAAAAACAAACATAAAGAAAACGAAGCAATCACGTGAAACAACCCCTGGGTTCACCTGCTGCACAAACAACCCCTGTGTTCACCTGCTCAAAAAAGACACCTCTTTGCTTCAAAGAGCAAGAGAAGTCTTGCTGACACACTTATTGTCTGTTAAAATAAAATATGAATCCACTAACTCTCTTTTCATCTTTTCTTTGTGGCGATACAAATTCCTAGCCTGGTCAAACTTAGGAGTGCACTTCTTCTTCTCCTTCTTCTATAATTCACATGAATGGCAATGTGATACCAGAAGCGTTTGGTCCTTGCCACTTTCTAAGTTGTTCCGGTGTTCCTGTAGGCTCTTGTTAATACATCGTCCTGTTTGTCCTATATAACAGGCTCCACAAGAGAGTGGAAGCCTGTACACAACACCTGTCTTGCATCCAACAAATGGGTCTCTATGTTTCACCCCACATTCTTGCTTCTTCGATTCTCTTTCCCTTTGAATAGCCGGGCAAATCCTCTTCATCTTGAGCGGGGCGGTCAATGCGACGTCAATATTATATCTCTTGCCTACATTTTTGAGGCCATGTGAAATTCTGTGCACATACGGTACCACCGCAACTTTCCTCTTCTTCTCACACATGCTGGGCAGGGATTTCAGTCTGTGCGTTCTTTTAGGGCTTTTCAGTAATGGAAAGTGGCAAGGACAAAACGTTTCTGGTATCCCATTGCCAGTCATGTGAAACAATGAAGAAGGTGAAGAAGAAGTGCACTCCTAAGTTTGACCTGGCTAGGATTTTGTATCGCCACAAAGAAACGATGACCACAGAGATAGTGGAATCATATTTTATTTCAACGGACAATAAGTGTGTCAGCAAGACTTCGCTTGCTCTTTCAAGCAAAGAGGTGTCTTTTTTGAGTGCCTTTTTGTGCAGCAGGTGAATCCAGGGGTTGTTTCACGTGATTGCTTCGTTTTCTTCATGTTTGTTTGTATTTGGGCCTTGGAGTAAAGGGCTTAGGCATTGTTTTGAGTAGCGCTTGTACTGTGGCTTTCTTTTATCTTGTCCTTTGTCTTCGTGTTCGCGCGGTTTAAATTAATAATGAATAAGTACCAACTCCCTCTACAAGGTATCTTGGCTCCTTGTCCCATCTTCTTGCCAGGCAAGTCTCTTTTCGTGGCCGCGCGTGCACTGCAGCATTCTGTATTTACCTGCCGCCATAATCAGAGTTGTTTAAGTCGAGGAATCGAGCGTGAAGTGAAGGGGAGGTGGGAAACGTCTCACGGAAGACGATCGCGCGCTCCGCCTCGCGGACTTGGCGTTAGGGGGTTCAATTTATTAGACACTCGAACCGCGAGGTTAGAGGATTGAGGCAGGTTGGAATATATAAACTGCCGTGTGCTTATTGGAGCGGCTGTGTGATTAAAACCCCGCGTGTTTGCAAATATTCACAGTCGTCTGCTATGATAACCTTATCCGTCTAAAAAAAATCTGAACTTTCAGGCCCCTAAGAATTACTAAACCGATACGGCACTTCTGCTGGCAACATTGACGGAAGAAATGTCTTATACCTGCTGGAAAATCTGAGCAAAACAACCATACACCTCTTATATTTTTCTAAACAAATATTCATTCCCCGTTTGGGTGCAGAGACACAGTTAAAAGTTCTCTGATTATTATTTAGTGGTAGGACGACAACCTTGGCCTTGAAAACGCCCTGGTCTCGGTTGCAGATGAGTTGGTGGGTTTGTTCAGGTACTGCTATGATTCCCTGAGATCCATCGTTGAACTTCCCGATAATGGGTGCATTCAGTTGCTTGACCTGCAGTTGTACCTTCGTGGGATAGACCACATATGTTGGGCCTACATGCCGAGGTTGAAGAAGGCAATTCTGCCTTTTACTTCTTCCCATTCCAAGTTAGTTAAATAGGGCTTGGCGTCTTCGTACCTCCGATCGGCCTTGTGTACATCGTGTGCACACAGGATTGATGAAAGTGTTTCCCTTCAAGTTAGCAGATTGAAGCCGTCGAGGTTCCTGTTGGGCCTAATTAGTGCCGTGTCTGAGTCATTATTGAAAGGCTACCGAAAGAGGAAAAACCCGATGAGTGACCCGTGCCCTCAGGAACAGAATCCTTCCAAACAGGCCTTTGAGGTGATACCCTACATGCACAGGGTGTCACATAAATTTAAGATTGTAGCCGAGAAGACGGGTGTTCGTCTTGTGCTTTCCGCTCCGCATAAACTTTCCAAGTTGTGTAGGCTCGTGGGTGAAGGGCACACAAAGAAGGCTTCCTTGGGGGTAAACCACCAGAATAGTTTTGGTCCTTGTACAAAAGGTGTCGTGTATCGCATTCCCCTTAGCTGCGGCTGTATTTACATGAGACAGACAGGGAAGTGCGTGAATGAGAGGATGCGCGACCACGCTACATCAGTAAGGACAGGTCATGGTTCAAACCTTCCGCTGCACTTCAATAAATGCAAGGACTGACTGCGAAGGCGGGTGTGTGTTCAACTTGGGAGCGACAAGCATCATCGGGCCCGTAAGGCATATGATTGACAGATAGATATTGGAGGCCTGGAACATAATCGCCGCAGGTAACGACTTGTGCGTTAATTCCGCATCGGTATTATTCCTAGATAAAGAACGCAGATTCCTGGGTAGCTGATAGCCGAATTTGTAGCACACTCATCCAGTCTTCGCTTCTCTCATGTAAAGATTGTTTGCACTGGTCACAATATGGTTTTAGGTTTTTGTTTGTTTGTTTTTGCTCTACTGGGGGGGGGGGGGGGGGTTCTTCCATGTGTTCTTTGCACAACTACGTCATGTTTTGGACTTGGGTTTTATGTTTTAGACAGGTGCTGAATTTCCTAGCGCATGCTCACCGAGTAGAGGTGTTTCTTCGACCACGCAGCAGTTGCTAGTGCGCTCTTGTCCGTCCTGCTCTTCTCTGTGGTTTCGTGTTTTTTGTACTCTGTTTTAAATGCATCGCTAGCAACTATCCCAAATTTCGACATTACTGAGATGAATGTGACATGGATAAAGCGGCGGATGTTATACAGATATGTTTGTCATGGTTGACCAGAGAAGTGTAGGAGACGCTTTTTTCTACTGTAGTTGTATTGCTATTGTAATTGCAGCTGACCAATATTTGGATGTAAATTTATGTTTCAATTTCTATTGTAATGTGATTGAGAATCACTGATTCAATTTTCTACGCATGAAGGTTTTTCTGAAACTGCCACTTCAGTTTTCCAGCAGTCACGAAGCTAAATATGTGTGTTGCATATTCGGCGTTCTATCAGGCACCTCTAAGCTGTGGCCTGGTTTGCATTGTGCGGATAGGGCAGCGTTTTATTTGCGGGCCTAGAGAGCATGCTACTTTATTGGGCTTCTGTGCTTCCTAAAAGCTATCTTTAAGAACATGCAGTCATCAGTGTCACGCCATTGCATGGTTATACAGTGGTAATTTTACTGGCAGGTGAACCTGAAAGTTTGCAGTGAAGCTTGTTAAAGGTCTTAATTTTGGGCTGCCGTCGAGTAACGAACTAGTGGCCTTCGTATAAAAACTGTAAATTTCCTCAGTGTGAGATAATTGCCCTTGTTCTTATATTATTTATATTTGTTGTTTGGTTGATCACTTTTGTTTCGTTGTTCTGGCTTTGAGTTAATCAGTTATGCCTGATGCCCTTAATTTTAGACTCTTCTTGTATTCATAGTGGCGTAGTTCATGTGTCGTTACACACGTGGCATCTACCAATGAGTTCGCTAGAGTGCCTTTTAATTCAACAGGGAAATTTTGCTGCCTTAATTTAAGTCAAAAATTTTCCCCCATGCGGTGGCATCACTACGATGGACAAGCCAGGAGGTCGCCGTGTCACAATGGCCTTCAAGTATGAGCCGAGAGCTAACCTTGGGTTACACTTGAAGGGGCCAGGAAAAGACCAAATTCAAAGGCCAAAAGTCACGTGCACAGCTACTCAGAGTGACTTGCCGGGGATGCGCTGTAGCCTCGACATCATGCCGGCAGTCGTATGTGAAACGCGGGATCAGGGCCGAGATCTGGAAGCTGGCTACACCTGGCAAAGTCCAAAGAAACAATATTAGTTAAATTATTCGTTGCCAAGCGCAACCATGTGAATCTATACCGCTTCTCCACAGATTTAACCGAAGCTAAACAACAGCTAATTTTCTTTTATTTTCTCCTGTATATATTGCGGAGTGCTTATTCCAACGGTTTCCAAATTATGTAGCCGGGCACGACTACTGTGCGCAACGATGCGAGATCAAATCCCGGCCCGGCGGCCGCTTCTCGATGGAGGCGAAAAGAAAAGAGCCTATGTGCTGTGCGATGTCAGCGCACGTTAAAAAACATCAAGTGGCCGAAATGTCCGGAGTCTTTTGCTATGGCGTCTCCACTCAGAACAGAATAAATACATAACTGCTTCACAGGAAAGGAAATGACAGTATCCGTCACACTTGTTCTGTGTACACCTGTACCACGCTGTCCTGCTCCTACTGCCGAACTAGAGAAAAGTCATGATGTGGGACATGGCCAAGACTTACAGGTAATTGCCAATCTCACGTCCATGATGAATGCAATCTGCGCTGTGATAGTCTGCACACGCCAGCAGCACAGAATGTGCTACAGGTTCTGGACGCGCTAACACCAGTTCTAGCGGCTCTACAGTAGCAGACACAATCGCTCCCCTAGCATTAACATTTGGAAAAAAAACTCAAGGACGCCTCTATTTTCAATGGAATGCCCGTGGGCTTCAGTCCCGAATTGCAGATATTCGACAATATGTTCATGTAAATCGCATTCCCATCCTTGTTATTTGTGAGCCGAATGTACCAAGGATCTTACGACTGTCAGGCTACGAGGCATTTGCATCTCTAACGCACCAGGGAAACAGCAAGGTCGTCATTTATATTCAGCGAGAACTCACATATGTAATCCATTCAGTTACTCCCAGCAACGACAACCAGTACGTTTGCCTGACAGTGAAGAAGCGCAATCTCACGTTTACACTTCTGGGTGCGTGTATGTCGCCATCCAGTCGTTTTGACGCCACACGACTGAGCGACTTGATGGCAATTACACCTGGCCCTTGGATCATCATAGGAGATTTCAACGCTCACCACCTGATGTGGTGAAGTGTTCGAATGAACCTCAAGGGAAGAAAGCTTGTGTCCTTCGCCTCTGATCATGACCTGCAATGTCTTAATGACGGTACACCGACCTTTATTCGAGGGGCAACTTACAGCAGCTGTCTTGATTTAGCTTTCTTGTCTCGATGCCTTACCAACAACGTCCAATGGTTTGCAGATATAGAAACACACAGAAGTGACCACATTCCTACATACGTGATCATTAATGGCGTTTCCACATCCACGTCTGTCCCACGAATGCGCCACATCGATTGGTCGGCATTTCAAGCACTTATGGAAGATGCTTGCACAGCAGGCCTCTCTGCAAGTATTGAAGAGAAAATTAAGGAGGCCATGATAAACGCGACGTCTTTCTTCACCCCAGTGCCTACCCACACAGAGCTTGATACGGAATTACAGCGCCTGCGATCATTGCGACGGAGGGCAGAGCGTAGATACCGACGCACGAAGTCGCGCCTCGACCTCAGAGATGCGAGGCGCCTTCAAAAGAAAATTCAGCGCCGAATTCAAGCCCTCCAGGCAAAACGCTGGCGGTCATTCTGTGAAACGCTTGATCCCCGCAAGCCTTTATCACGCACCGTGAATGTCGTTCGTGGTCTCTGAACATCCGCTAAACAGCTCTACCCATTCAAATCTCTCGCACTCTATCAAAGACATAGTGAGGTCGAGGCAGCAGAAAATTTATGCGCTAGGCTTGCAGGCCAATCAACTCCAACGGCAACGCTACATTTCAACGATGTTCCAGCTTCACGGGATTCACGAATGGACCTTCCCTTCTCCCTGGAGGAACTTGACGCTGCGCTGGCTTCTTTCAGACGGTCATCGTCGCCAGGTCCCGACGGTGTAACATACACTGCGCTTGCAAATCTCGGACAAGAAGCTAGGCACACTCTTTTGGAATATTACAACAAATCATGCAATGAGGGTACAGTTCCAGACGAGTGGAAGTGCGGTCGTTTAGTTCCGCTCCTGATACCTGGCAAATCGCCTCTGGACTTGACATCATACCGTCCAATTGCACTGGCTAGTTGCGTTGGTAAAATACTTGAAAGAATGCTGCTTACACGTATTGAATGGTACTTTGAGCGCTACCGCATATATCCAGATATTATGTCAGGGTTTCGACGTGGACGCTCTTCGATTGACAATGTGGTGGACCTGGTATCATCTGTACAACACCAAAAACTTTTGAAGCGCTTACCCGCGGCGTTGCTCCTGGATATAAAGAGCGCATATGACAACGTCACTCACCAGGCCATTTTGGATGCTCTGGAAGCTGCCGAACTTGGCGGTCCTGTTTTTTGCTGGGTACGCAGTTATTTATCGAACAGATATCACTTTAGGCAGACAGGATGACCCAACATCTTCTCATTTCACTTCCTGTGGAGTCCCACAGGGCGGAGTACTAAGCCCAACGCTTTTCAATCTTACTCCTGTCGGGCTTGTCGACTTAATACCACAATCGGCGCAACTTACAATATATGAAGACCACATCTGTATCTGGGAATCAGGAGTTACGCGCCCACAGGTTAGAGCGAAGCTTCAAAAGGCGGCAAGTATAGTTGCCACCTACCTCCACCTGCGTGGTCTACAAATATCAACTGAAAAGTGTTCGCTTGTTGCATTCCCACGCAAGAACATGTCACCTTACACCGTACGCATTGATGGAAAAACAGTACCCTACGAAAGCAGCCGTGGCTTTCTGGGAGTTATCATCAACCGAAATCTTTCAAGGACTCCCCATATTTCATTCATGAAAAAGAGGCTGACAGCACGCTTGGTCGCCGACCCCAGGGACTGCACCAGGGCGACACCGAGACTGGGAATCCGGCTAAGCCAACCCGGCCCACGCAGAGTTCGGCTCGCCCGTGGTTCTGTTGTGGTAAAATTAACGACGACTCCGGCTTGCTGGCACCACCCGCACCCGAGGACCACTGGCCAAATAGGGCTGTCTGCTACAACAAACTCGGTGGAGAGGGTCTTTCCGAGCACTGTCAGATTGACGATGACACGTCCGACTTGCTCCACCGGGGCGCCGTTAAAAGCTAAGAGCCGGGTTTCGGCGGCTGGAAGAAGCCGGTGGGGCTCATTAACAATAAACGATTTGTCCAGCACATTGACAGCCGCTCCGGTGTCGTCCAAGGCCTCTACGTGCCGATCAAGCAGAGCGACGTCGACGAGTACGTAGGGAGCTTCAGTTGTTATCGAAGCCGACGAAAGGAGGGGACAAAGAGAACGAAGGAGTGTGGGAACGGAATGGTGCCCCCTGAGTTCTGCCAAATCGTTTTCCGACGTCGAAAGGCTAGCCCAGTCCCTCGCGTAGTGCCCCCTCAGGCCGTAGCGGAAGCAGGTCGTGCGGGTGTCGTTACGCCCGCGTTGGTTAGAGGCCACTGTAGGGACTGCCAATCGAGGAGTGTGCACCAAGACGGTGCGCGCGGCAGACAGTGGCGACCTCCGCGTGGCCAACAAAATCAATTCCGCCTCGATGGCGAGCGCCATGGCGGCGCGGACGGACTGAGGACGCCCAAAACGGACCAAGCGCTGCACCTCAGGGAGTCGGATGGCGTGGACAAACACCTATGTGCCGACCAGGGCCACGACGTTTTGAGGTGCCCCCGGCAACGACTGCAGATCCAGGCGCTCAATGGCGGTGGCGAGGTCCTGGTAGGTCTCCCCGGGCTCTTGACGGCGGGTTCGCAGGCGGTGGTACTGCGCACGGGGTTGACCTGAAGCACTGTAGTGGTCGGACAGGAGGCCCACCAGGGCACTGTAAGAGCCCAGCTGGTCGGGTGGCATTTTCTGCAGCAGCTCAGTTGCGCGGCCTCTCAGTTTGGAGACGAGCATCCGTGCCTTCATTTGCTCGTCCCTGCCTCTCCTCTCGCCGTCGCAGTACCTTCCAGCTGGATGCGGTAAGCATCCCACGAGATAGTGCCGTCAAATGTGGGTAATTCCACTACGTCCAATGATGTACCCACGCCGAGCACGTTATTGGCGGCTACGACAGCAGGCCCAGCGACTGCAGGGCTGGAGGCAGCGGTGGCGGTGACGCCTAAAGAATCATGACCTGTGTTCGGCTCGGCTGGCACAAGGCGCCGGAAGTCGCGCCGGGAAGCTTCAATCTCCACAGCCTGGGCAGTCAGACGGGCCTCCCATGCGTCCATCCGCTGAGTGACTATATCCAGGAGGCGCTCAATACCGCTATCCAGCTGCTGCCAAGGACCGAGCCCCTCCGAGCGTCTAGGTCTAGCTGCGCCAGCCGCTGCATCGTCGGCGCACTCGCCTAGTGGCAGAGTCCTGTCGTCTGGCACGTCGGGTCCGTGACTTTGGGAGCGGGTGAGCTGCATGATCCCACTTCTGACACCAAAATGTAGTGGGACGCTGTGCCCGCCTAGAGATAGAAACAGAAGAACGGAGGACACCAGGCAAACACCACTTGCCCCCGCGTTCTTCTTTTGTTCTCTAACCCCCGCGCGCTCGTCTCGCGCTCCTTCCGCGCCTCTTTGTCTGCCGCAGCGCTTCTCGGCGCGTGCCGTAGCAATATATATATATATATATATATATATATATATTGTTACTGACCGGTATTCGCTGGTCGTGCTGACGAAAAAGAAGTGCGACAGACTCCCAGAAGAAGACGCAGACGAGTGCTGTGCGAGTGCTGTGCTGTGATCAACTTCAGTGGTGTGGACAACTGCCGTACTGTGAATATTTCCCGTAACATCTCTTGGTGGAGGTGAATCTTTCGATCCCCATCACAAGCTCTATCTCCGCAGCGGCCGACGCATGATTACCACCACTATGACTACTGACGCCGCTACATCTACTGCCGCCGCACCTGCTGTCGTCATGGCCCATCCCCGTGACCCCGGAACCTTCTGTGGGACCGACGACGTTGATGTCGACGACTGGCTGGCCCTATACGAACGAGTCAGCAAGCACAACAGGTGGGATTTCACACTTATGCTTGCTAATATCATCTTTTACTTGAATCGGACAGCGCGGGTGTGGTTTGAGACCCATGAAGAGCACCTCACATGTTGGGACATCTGTAAGCAAAAGCTCCACGACCTCTTCGGAAAGGCCATCGGCCGTCACCTTGCCGCGAAAAAGGCGCTCGCTTCTCGCGCGCAAACGTCTACAGAGTCCTACATCACTTTTATACAGGACATCTTATCCCTGTGCCGCAAAGTCGACCACGCCATGCCTGAGGAGGATAAAGTCGGCAACATAGTAAAAGTCATTGCCGACGATGCTTTCAACCTCCTTTTATGCAGGGATTGTTCCACCGTGGACTCTGTACTACACGTGTGCCGACGTTTCGAACAAGCGAAACAGAGACGCATATGTCATCGCATCGACCGTCTACCGAACACGGCTGCCAGCTCTTCCTGTGTCGATCTTCCGCCTCCTCGACCGCCAACTAATGACACTACTTTGACCCGCATCGTCCGCCAACAGCTCGAGGCAATGACTCCTGCAGCTTCACTCTCGCCTACCCCCGACAATACCTTGGCTACAATATCACTCATTCAGGCTGTTCGCCAAGAGGTTGCCAATATGGGTCTTCCTTCTACCTGCCGCACAGACACCGTGGATTCAGTACCTGCCCCTCCAGTAATTGCAGCTGCCTCACCCACCGCCGGTTTCTCGCCCCGATATCGGTACCGCAATAAGAATGAGTGGCGTACCCATGACAATCTTCCCATCTGCTTTACTTGTTCCCGTGTTAGCCACATTTCGCGCCACTGCCATAGCCGTTGGTACACGCCATCTCGTCAATTCACCTACGTCGACCACCGCGGAGACTATGCCCCTCGCTATACCTCACCTCGCCCCGACCAGACCACTGTTGACCGCGGTGTCCCTGCTCGTGATGTCAACCGTTCACCATCCCCGCAGACCCGACGCTCGCGTTCTCCTTTTCCTCGCCGCCGTTTGTCCCCGTCCTATTCCAGCCACATATCGGAAAACTAGCCAATGCAGCTCCTGGAGGTGACGCTGCATTTGTGACCCGAACTGAAAAACCTGTGCTGACCCCTGCCCTACAAAATAATCGCATCGACGTCCTTTTGGATGGTGTTCCCGTTTCTGCTCTCATTGATACCGGCGCCCAACTGTCCGTTCTTAGCTCCTCATTTCGCCATCGCCTCAAAAAAGTCCTTACTCCAGCCATCTCGCCCACAGTTCGCGTCGCCAATGGAAGCCCTGCTGCCGTGGTTGGCATGTGCACAGCGCGAGTTACCATTAGTGGTCGTCATGCTCCAGTGTTGTTCACCGTCCTCCAAGAATGCCCCCACGACGTTATCCTTGGCATTGACTTTTTAACAGCCCACTCTGCCCTCATTCACTGCTCTACCGGCCTACTTCGCTTGGACCTTCCGCTCTGCTCTGAAGACCCCTCCTGCTCACCCCGCCTTCGATCAGCACAGTTCTGCCGCCTTCCTCCTGAAGCTGCCGTCTACATCCCTATGTCACCATTCCCACCCGTCCCAGACGGCGACTATCTTGCGTGTCCCATTACTGACGACATCTTGCAGCGGCACGTCACCCTTCCTCATCTGATTGTGCATATCTCTCAGAACCGTACCACTCTCCCGGTCCTTAACTTCAGCTTATCAACTCAAGTTCTGCCCGAGGGAATTTCACTAGCAGAGCTGTCGCCGATGACCGATTGTGCCATTTCAGCTCTGACTACCGATAATCCAAATGCCGTCCCTGCAACACCTCCCTCGTCCTCTACATCGCGCACTGATCCTGTTAAAAGCATGATTGCAGCTGATCTCCAGCCTGAATTCGCCGCAGAGTTAAAACAGCTTTTGCTCACCTACAGTGACCTTTTTGACTTCGGTACCCGCCCATTGTGTCAAACCACAGTTGTCAGTCACCGCATTGACACCGGTGACGCCAGTCCTATTCACAGGCGGCCCTATCGTGTTTCGCTTGCCGAGCGACGCGTCATCCAAACAGAGGTCGACAAAATGTTGGCGAACGACATAATTGAGCTTTCAGTAGCCCCTGGGCATCCCCTGTTGTGTTGGTTCAAAAAGAAAGATAACAGTTGGAGATTCTGCGTTGACTATCGTCATTTAAATAAGATAACCAGAAAAGATGTGTATCCTCTTTCGAGTATAGACGACGTGCTTGATACTTTGCACGGAGCCAGCTACTTTTCGTCCATCGACCTTCGTTCCGGCTACTGGCAGATCTCTGTCGACGAGAGAGACCGTGAAAAAACAGCGGTCGTCACCCCTGACGGCCTTTATCAATTCAAAGTTATGTCTTTTGACCTTTGCAATGCCCCAGCAACCTTCAAAAGTATGATGGACTCTTTGCTCCGAGGCTTAAGGGGACCACTTGTTTGTGTTATCTTGACGATGTAATAGTTTTCTCGTCTACATTTGAAAGCCATCTCCGTCGCCTTTCTACAATCCTAGCGCTTTTTCGCCGCGCGGGACTGCAACTAAACTCCAAAAAGTGCAGCTTTGGTCACCGACAAATCAAAGTCCTTGGTCACTTGGTTAATGCTGCCGGCGTTCAGCCTGACCCCGACAAGATTCATGCCGTCGGAGATTTTCCCACTCCACGTTCATCCAGCGATGTTCGAAGCTTTATTGGCCTATGTTCTTATTTCCGACGATTCGTCCCGAATTTCGCAGCGCTAGCTCGTCCTCTCACCAATCTCCTAAAGAAAGACGTTTCATTCTCCTGGGGGTCTGAACAAGTTGCAGCTTTCTCGGAACTTATTGCTGTTCTCACAACTCCACCCTTCTTGGCCCCTTTCAACCCATCTGCCAATACTGAACTCCGCACCGACGCAAGTGGCCACGGCATTGGAGCTATACTTGCCCAGCGCCAACACGGCCACGCAAGGGTGATTGCGTATGCCAGCCGCCTCTTATCTACGTCCGAACAAAATTACTCTATCACAGAGCGAGAGTGCTTGCCACTTGTTTGGGCTATTACAAAATTCCGCCCTTATTTGTTGTCCCGTCATCCTGTCGACTCTCCTTGTCCTACTGACCCTGACGATGACGCATGTGTCTTGTCTATGTCGGCCTTTTCTAACATTGCCGACGAACAACACTTAGATCCTTTGCTCCATTCCATTATCCTCCGTCTGACCTGCGACCGACCTGATCCATCTCTTGCCTTATATGTACTCCACGAGAACACCCTATACCGACGCAATATGCGACCAGACGGTGCAGACATTTTGCTCGTCGTTCCTCAACATCTGCGTTCCACCATCCTTGACCAGTTTCATGATGCTCCAACAGCTGGCCACCTGGGTATCTCTCGCACATACGACAGCCTGCGCCGACGCTTCTACTGGCCGGGGCTCTATCGCTCCGTCCAGCAATACATTGCCGCATGTGAATTGTGTCAGCGTCGAAAGAAACCCACAATTTTGCCTTCAGGCCATTTGCAGCCGATCCCCATACCCACTGACCCGTTTTCCCGTGTAGGTTTTGACCTTCTTGGGCCCTTTCCAGTTTCCGCCTCAGGGAATAAATGGATCGCCGTCGCCACCGATTATGCTACGCGGTATGCTATTACCAGATCCATCCCGACCAGCTGCGCCACAGACGTCGCTGACTTCCTCCTAGAAAACGTTTTCTACATCATGGTGCCCCTCGTGAACTACTAACTGACCGTGACCGCTGCTTTCTGTCGCGAGTGGTTGGCGAAATTCTCCGTTCGTGCTCCGTCCGTCACAAATTCACCACAACCTATCACCTCCAGACCAACGGCCTCACGGAACGCCTAAACCGTACCCTCACAGACATGCTGTCCATGTATTTGTCTGACGACCACCGGGATTGGGACGTTCATTTACCCTTTGTGACATTCGCTTACAATTCATCCGTCCATTCTACCGCTAGATACTCCCCATTTTATCTGTTATTTGGCCGACACCCGTTACTGCCCTTCGACACCTCACTACCCGCGGCAGACGCCACCAGTACTTACGCCAGTGATGCCATAGCCCGCGCTCATGATGCCCGCCGGATAGCTCATGCCAGGCTCTCTGCATCCCAAGACTCTCAAAAGTTCCGGTACGACAGTCGCCACCGTGATGTCCACTACACTCCTGGATCACTCGTCTTGCTGTGGCTCCCGTGCCGTCACGTGGGCTTGTGTGAAAAACTTGCCCCGTGACACAGGCCCTTACCGAGTTTTGCGCCCCGTGACAGACGTCACATACGAAGTTGAGTCTGTGCCTCAGAAATCCACGTCCAGAGCACCATCCTCTGAAATAGTGCATGTGTCCCGCCTAAAGCCCTATTATGCACGTTCTGTTTCACAAACGTAGAACGCACCGGGACTGTGCTTTTCCCGAGGGGGGGGGGGGGTAGTGTTACTGAGCGGTATTCGCTGGTCGTGCTGACGAAAAAGAAGTGCGACAGACTCTCAGAAGAAGAAGACGCAGACGAGTGCTGTGCTGTGATCATCCTCAGTGGTGTGGACAACTGCCGTACTGTGAATATTTCCCGTAACTATATATATATATATATATATATATATATATAAAAAAAAAAAAAAAAAAAAAAATATATATATTGTAAAGAAGACAAAGAACAGAAAGCGCTGCGGCATCGCCATCACCATCGCTTGTCTCCGGCGCCCATCTATTGCGCTGAAGCTGTGCCCTGCGGCTGGCAATTCGACCCTGCTCTGCCCGAATTACTGGCAGCGCTAGACGTTGAAACCATCTATTAAATGCACATTTCACTTGGTGGAGGTCAATCTGAGGTTCCCTGTACCCATCTCGCCCTGGAACTTTGCAGCAGAACGTTGACTACCTCAATGACGGAGTCGACTTCATTGCACCTACCTCCGCCCGTCACCTGCACAGGTGCGCTTCGTCAACGGGACCCCGCTACCTTCAGTGGAAGCAGCGATGACGACGTCGACGATTGGCTGACCACTTACGAACGGGTCAGCCGTCACAATAGCTGGGATTAGAATCGTAAGCTCAATAATGTTATCTTTTACTTGAGCGACGTCGCTAATCTGTGGTGTCGAAACCACAAGTCAGACTTTACCACCTGGGCGAATTTCAAGACCAAATTTTCTGATGTCTTTGGCCGCCTCACCGTCCGAAAACTCCGAGCGGAACAGCGTCTTCGGTCGCGACTGCAGCTGCCCGGTGAAACATTCACCAGTTACATTGAGGACACTGTTGATCTGTGTCATCGCGTTGACCCGACCATGACCGAGGCCGTTAAGGTACGTCATGTGCTCACAGGAATTGATGACGGCGCTTTCAACATGCTCATAGCGAAAAGCCCCACTACGGTCTAGGAAATCTGCGACCTCTGTCAAAGCTACGACGAGCTATGGAAGGAGCGTGTTTTGATTCGCCAGCCTCATGCATCCCTTGCTGGACTAGCCGCGGAGAGGGAGTCATCTAGCCTCTCTGAAGACATCAAGGCTTTTGTACGCCAGGAGGTCGCGCGACAACTGTCCCTGCAATCATATGTTAAGGAGTCGTCACCAACTGGCCTTGTTCCGGAGCTTCGCCGTGCAATCCAGCAGCATGTGTCTGAAGTCGTCCCTAATCCTGTTCCTCAATCAGCTCCAGTCGCACCCTCAATGCCGTTCCCCACGCCCACAATGTCATCGTCCGGCGTTGCGCCACTGAGCTACGCTCCAGCATTAGCGCCGGCGCCTCGTCAAGTATTGCGTCGCACGTATGCCGAAGTCACTTCAACTTCACCTCCTGAGCCAGCATATGCCTATGTCTTAATCCCGCAAATGTTATTCCTGTCATCGTTGTAAGTGTTCATACTCTTGCGCTCGTCGACACCGGTGCCGCTGTAACAGTTATCAGCCAAAAACTCTGCCGCTCCATCCGAAAGGTGACTACGCCCTTCGAGGGACTATCGCTTCGTACCGGATCCGCTCAAAGTTTACAGCCGACAGCTATCTGCACTGCTCGCGTCGTCATTGCTGCAGCCTTGTACATCATCGAATTCGTCGTTCTCCCCACATGTTCTCATGACGTCATTCTCGGCTGGGATTTCCTGTCCAAGCATCATGCTATCATTGACTGCGCCAGTCCTCAAGTAGAGCTCATTGAATCGAGTGATGCACCGTCTGATGCCCTGCTCCACGAGCCGCGTCCTCGTTTTGCGGCCAAACTCCTCGTAGCTCATGACACAACCATCCCACACGTTAGCGCTGTTCTGGTTCCCCTCACTGCCTCTTTCACTACCGCCGCGACAGTCCTCTTTGTGCCCTCTAACGTTGTCTGCCGCCGCCGCCACTTACCGCTGCCGTTTGCCGTCCTTGACATGAACAACGGCGCTAGCACACGTCTGGTAGCCAATCCTCTTGCGTCTCCCGCTATGTTGATCGAAGGGGAGTGCCTTGGCCGCATCGAGCCCGTGGACCTTCTGTTCCCCTTTGATGATGAGTCGTTCTCTGTTTGCCAAGTTGACGCCTGGACCCCAACTCGTGTGGCTTCCGATCCGCTACAGCGGGACCTTTTTGACCATTCTGTAGACAGCGCTCTAGAGCCGCGCCACCGCGAGCAACTTCTTGGTCTTTACACCAATTCCGCTCCTCCTTCGACATCCCGAAGTCTTCCTTGGGCCGCACAACGACCGTTTCCCACCTCATCGACACTGGCGCTCATCCACCTCTCCATCAGCGGCCATATCGTGTGTCCCCGACTGAGCGCCGTGTTATTGCCCAACAAGTCGATGACATGCTGCAACGCGGAGTAATTAGAGAATCCTGTAGCCAATGGTCTTCTCCTGTGGTCCTAGTTAAAAAGAAGGACGGTTCCGTACGATTTTGTGTTGATTATCGCCGCCTCAACAAAATTACTCGTCGTGATGTGTACCCCCTCCCACGAATCGACGATGCCCTAGACTGCTTGCAAGGCGCAGACTTCTTTTCCTCACTCGATTTACGCTCCGGATATTGGCAGGTGCCCATGGCAGAGGCGGATCGTGCTAAGACCGCCTTTATTACTACAGACGGACTGTATGAATTTAATGTTATGCCATTCGGACTCTGTAACGCCCCAGCCACATTTGAAAGAATGATGGACACTGTACTGCGCGGCCTAAAATGGAACATCTGTTTATGCTACCTCGATGATATCGTCGCCTTTTCAACCGACTTCACGACCCACCTGACTCGACTTCGCCATGTCTTCACCTGCCTAACCCGCGCCGGTCTTCAACTGAACCTCAAAAAGTGCAGCTTCGGCGCCTGCAAGCTCACAATACCCGGACATGTTGTGTGTAAAGATGGAGTTCTGCCTGATCCTGAGAAGCTGCGCGCCGTCGCTGACTTTCCGAAACCGACCACTTCGAAACAACTGCGAAGTTTCGTGGGCCTCTGCTCGTACTTTCCTCGTTTTGTTCGGATTTTGCAACTATCATAGCCCCCCTTACACAGCTCTTGAAAGGCACCCCTAACCTCTCCTCTTGGTCGCCAGCTTGCGATAATGCATTCGCCACACTGCGCAATATTCTGACGTCATCGCCAATGCTTCGCCATTACGACCCTACTGCACCTACAGAACCGATGCCAGTGGTGTCGGCCTCGGCGCCATCCTTGCCCAGCGCGAGCCTGGTTTTTCCGAATACGTTGTCGCCTACGCAAGCCGTGCTTTTACCAAAGCCGAGTCCAACTACTCCGTTACCGAAAAGGATGCTTAACAATCGTGTGGGCTGTAACGAAGTTCCGCCCTTACTTATACGGCCACTCCTTCGAGGTAGTTACAGATCATCACGCTCTCTGCTGGCTCGTGTCTCTCAAGGATCCGTCTGGCCGTCTCGGGCGCTGGGCTCTCAGACTTCAGGAATACGACATCCGTGTAGTGTACCGCTCTGGCCGCAAGCACCCTGACGCCGACGCTCTTTCTCGGTCGCCGGTGCACTCGCCTAACTCATCGTCCCCTCCTCAAGCATCCTTGTCAGCACTCACCATTGAGGATATGCCTTTCGAGCAACGGCAAGATCGTTTGGTCTCTAACCTGCTAGATATCCTTGGCACTACTTCCGCGGCTACGCATCCTCGGGCACTCCGCCGACAGGCCTCCCATTTCACCATTCAGGACGGCCTTCTCTACCGAAGGAACTACAACTCAGACGGCAGAACGTGGCTTCTTGTGTCCACCACCACACCGACCGACAAAGCGCTCATGCCGGCGTGCTGAAAACCTATGATCGAATTCGTCAGAGGTACTA
>JAJIZL010024791.1:239906-252105 GCA_023969395.1 Amblyomma maculatum
TGTGTGTGTGTGTGTGTGTGTGTGTGTGTGTGTGTGTGAAAAACGTTTTTGAAAGGGGTAGTGCCACCTCTTCACTCATTTATAAGTCAGGAAATTCATCATGGACTTCGAGGTGATTCCTCCAACGTCCACTTGAAGGTTTTCTGCTTTTCCAATCTTTTTATTGCATTTGCAGGGTTTCGAGAAACTTTGAAATCTTCTCGCAAGAAATTATTTTTTTTTGTAATCGGTGACATCTAGCTTAGGCTAATTCCATTTGTTCTATAGCATTAGCGTAGCTCTTGAATTACCGGCAACGTTCTGCGCAGCTTTCGCGGCGCGGTTATAAAAAGTTGTGCTGAAAGACGCCGCGGCAACGGGGAGTGGCGTGACGTCATGGAGTGCGCCGTTTCAAGCATGTAAAAGGACTTGGCAAAGGATCCCAACTTGCATTACAGTGCAACGCCTTTCCCGTGGTTGGGTTACTTCGAACCAAACGTAGCAAAACCCAATTGCCAGCGACACCAATCGCTTGGAAGTACATCTTCAAATGGGATTATAAATATTAGAATTACTGAATAAAAAAAATAACATTTTTATTTTCTTATGTTGATGAAATATAGCTTCTAGGTTTCTTTCAAACAACGTGGCATGGTTATTGTCTAGTTTTATAGTGTGGAATTGTAGTGCATCTTATATTTTAGTGTCATTTCTTGCTCTCGTAAACTCCGCGGAACCTTCCAGAATTGGGTGGGCTTGCGGGCGGGAAGATGGCGGCTCAGCGGTGTCTTCGTTGTATCGTCAAACGGAAGAAGAAAACTTCTCGTCACGTCTTCTTCATGCCATTTGGAAGCGGCCCACAACATGAACGTAGTTTTTAATGTTTAAGAAGTAGGCGCACCTCGTTGTGTTGGTTGCGGTAAGCTTATATCGTGAAAAGCTTCTTGGAAGATGTTGCGTCAGCTCTTCTCCGGAGAGAAGTTCCGTCACGGCAAGTGGCGGCATGCACTGCTCGAACACCGCCTGAATGCTTCGCTTTGAATTTTTTAAATAGGAAGGTGAGCAAGCGATTATATAACTTCCTTTCTGGGCGCACGTGGCATTGTGCACAACCTTCTTCCTGTTAGCTTTACTGGTCACTTCGGTTACTGCGTCCCATTAACCACCATTAACTTCATGAATTCGCTCGAGGAATTGTTACTGACTGGTATAGATGCGTGTATCGGTTGCTGCGCTGGTTGAATGTCAGCAGCGGTAAATGCTGTGGTTGCCTTTGCAGCTGCTGCAACAAAGCATTTGGCCTGGAATTTCACTTTCATCCCAAAAGGGCTTTAGATAATTTAGACAGTTTTTCACGTGAACATAGGCCAGGACACTGCAGCTGGTGTGTTGTGTTGAAAATAGGTATTTCCTTAAATATTTGAAGTGGTAAGAAGAAAGGAGCTTCGTTTTTGGCACCCGGACTTGCATGCGCTATAATGTTTGATGAGCTGCAACTTCATAAAAAGTCCTGCAACACACCTTTCGATAACTTTGAAGACCTAATTGTGAAATACTGTGACAGGCAGGTGTAGTATCTTTACGACAAGCACTAGAGTCCATGGCTAGAGGCGTTGGAACATCGTGGGAACAGCTTGCTTATTTTTGGAGCGTATGAACGCCTTTTAGGGATTTTATTGAGAGAACTGTGTCTCGAGGCAATATCGGTCGTCCTTTTTTTGTTCCATTCTTGATGAAAGAGGAGAACATTCTTGGCAGTGTGCAGCGGTGCTGTATATGATGAAATGGTTTCCTTCTTTACGAGTCAGGCTTCATAGATTTGCGAGGCAAAGAAAGGCCAAATTTTATTATATAGCTGCTCATGCGAAGGCAGCACACAGGCACAAAGGCAAAGTACTTGAGTCTAATCAGATTTCCCAAGTTTTATAGCGGTTGTTAGTGAAGCGTTGTTTTGTGGCATGTATACATTTCAGTTGCATTATATTTGGGTTGATGGGAAACTTAATTCCTTGGCATGATGTGTGCAAGCCGACTGCTATTTGTAAGTAGATCATTCCACCAAACACGATAGACTCTCATGCAATAGTGTATTTGTACAGAGTGCTTTCATTAATTCTTGTGGAGACTCCAACGCTTTCGTTTCCACGCGCGCTCTACTTCACTTTTATCCCCTGATTCTGCAAGCTCATAGCTGTGCACAATTTATCTTGTAATTAACCATACATACCAAAAAAATGTGTTCATAGTACCAACTTCGTTATGTGTCTCTTTCGTCGTAAAGCTTGGCCATAATGCTGATGCGAAGCACTACTTCGTGTTATTATTGGAGATGTATATTTCATCTTGTTCCAAGGCCTTCTATCCCATTCACCGCGTCATGTCGCTGCTTTATCACGTCCGAGATATGACATTAAACTGCTGTTGCTTCTCCGATACGCCATTCTGCCTTTGTGTTTTTCATCGTGTGCAAGCACTACGATGCAATTGTCGCTCATCAGGCTAATGCATGCCTGAAGAATGCATGTAGATGCAACTAGCGGTGTAAAGCTGCATATGCTTACATCACTCGCACAGAAGGGCAAGGCCAACAACGACGGAGACTGAACGATGATTGGACAAGATAGCTAAGAAGAGACCCTGTTCAACACCAAGAGTTGTCTTAAATTGGCTGCTAAATGTTCTGCCGCTATAAATTTCTACAAGAGTTACGGGGTTAATTTTTGCCGACTTGGCCGAGCAACATTCAGCCTTTGTCGTCGTTGGCCTTGTCTTTCGTGTCTAGGAGAAAAAAAAAGATTCGAAATCAGCACGAAACATACGCCACTGTAACGTCGTGTTTTTTTTTTTTTTTTTTTTTTATTAGCGCTAGTATTTAGAACCATTCTGAGGGGGCGCTGCGGAGCAAAGAAACTCGTGCCTGACTCAGTCTGTCCCCATGTGGTCTATGCGAGCTTTGTTACCATGGGATCTACCTTGTCCGGCGGAGCATCGAGCACAGATCTGACCGCTTTTTCTTGCCCCCTTGTGAGAGAACCCTTTTATACAACTGAGGTTAGTTCTATGCTACCCTGGACTGCCGATGTGGTGATTATATGTGGTAAAAATGTCAAGAAAACAGTGTATATTATGCTCCAAACGTCTAGAAAGGGATGTCAAGCGCCTTTTTGACAAACATTTTAAAAGCTGCTATCATGGTTGGACCTGCACGGGAATTGTTAAAAAGACCTTCCAGACAATGAGCGAAAGAACACCCCTGACTCGAAATGTGAGATTTGCGAGACAGCGAAACAAGGCAGTCATTCCTCAGAATCTGACAGGAGTGAGAAAGGAGACCAAAGACACAAAACAGACAAAAGAAAGGAAATAGCCAATGTACTACATCACAGGCAATTGAGAAATAATAGAAAATGTTAGTTTCAAAATACGATTAACACCTGGAAAAGATGCGTAATCATGAATCCGAAATCGAAAAACTCCAGGAAACATCAAAAGAGGTTTCGAAAGAAATGCCGGAAAAAGACACTGAAATCGCACTGCTTAAAGAAAGCGTAGACAAAACCGAGTGGTATTCTAGGCGCAAAAATATTGATACACATGGAGTGCCAGGAAAAGCAGAACAAGATTTGCACCAGGTGTTAACTGACGTATGCGTGAAACTTGAAATATCGGCACCAGAAAAGTATTCGACTCAGGCAATACACAGAATGAAAGCAGCAAAAGACAAAATCTCACCACTCATTGTCAGGTTAACCGGTAAAACCACCTGAGGCCTGTGGCTATCAAACAGCGCCCTCCAAAGTGAAATAAACGAAAACCTGACTCTGTATCAGAAAAAGCTGTCTGGCAACATCGAGTAATTGCAAAGCTGAAGGATTACAAGTTTGCCTGCAGGCGGCATAGCAAAGTTTTGTGAGAAAGGTCGAGGGTGCATCAATGATTAAGGCTGAGACAAAGAATTATCTAGGAAAGATAGTTTAATGGCATCGTTTGAATCATTTTCTGAATGGGATAAAAACGTGCAGAATGCGATGTGTGAAGACGGATTAAGCCCAGAAATCAGCATACTGCACGTTACCATTCTAAGCAGAAGAAAACATTGGAATCAGTTATGTGCTCACTTATTAGGAAGGGTAGTAGTCGATGTTATCGTTCTGACGGAGATAAAACCTTGAAGCACCCAGACCGGCTCTCTATGGCTTAGACGGCTATGAAAATTTTGTGCTATGCCAAGAAACCGAACCAGAGGGGGCGTACTTATTTTTATGGAAAACACGTGTATGCTCTACGATTAAGTGAACGTCTGGCATGCCGAATTTAAAGCGCTATCAATCATTAAAAAATACGTCAAATACTTGGTATGTGGCATCTACAGACCCCCTGCAAGAATCCGAAGCCCTATCATATGAACGAAAAACGGCTTGTGTCGGTTGGTGACATCAATATCGATATTATGCAAGAATCTAGAACGGCGGTTGGTGACTACCTCCATTTATTATCAGAATATGGACTGATCAAAATAGTAAATGTTAATTCTAGGAAGGAGTTGCTGGGACAAAGAATGACGAACACGACCATAGATCAAAATATACTCAGGGTAAAAAAACAAACATATAGGTCAGGCGTGATCAATTTGAAATAAGCCGACCATTATAACATAGCAGTTGTGATCTTCTCAGACCAAAATAACAGTGGTGAAAGGAGTCACCCAAAACGGCAAATTATAGACAATAAAAAGCTGACAATATAAACAAAAATGTTAACTTGGGCTCTCTATTAGCTTTGCGCCACCTAAATACTAACCAAAAAACTAGTTGAAATATTTCAGGAAATATATGACCGTGTAAATTGGTGCATCACATTGAGGCACAGGAACCCTCACCATAAATGGATAAATACAGAGATAATAAAGCTTTGCTACTTAAAAGGCCAGGCTTGGAAAAGGTGCCGGAAGCAACCAGGCGATGAAGAAAACAGACGGGATTTCTGCATGTTGCGAAATCTTGTAACAGCAAAAATAAGGTAGGCAAAAAGAGGATACTACTTACATCGGTCCACTGTGAATAAGTACGGCGGAAATACAACATGCAAAATAGCAACATGAACCTATGGGCAGAAAGAAACAAGGTAGTATAGAAGAGACCATCAAAAAAAAACTTTCCAAACCAAAGCCTGCAGGTATCCTGTGATGATTTCAATGACTCATTTGTATGAGCTGTAGCACACAAAATTAAATTTTGTGTGCTTTTTGGCGGCTTTAATTTTCAATAAAATGCTGTCTTAATTTGAGGATTATAATATATATAAGGCGCTAATGGAGTCTAGTTTGTGATATGGTGTAACGTTATTCGCAACCTGCTCAGAATGCAAAATGCAAATGATCAACATGCTCATCAAAAGAATAGTACATAGTATCACTTATAGAACAGAGCTACATTAAGCTTCTGCATAAGCAAACTACTCGAAACTAAGGATACTAAATAAGATTGAAATGTTTCGGTTTTCCCTGGTTGCACGCCTCTGTATCTCGAGTGATTTCAAAACAACTGTCAAGAAAGACAAAAAAAAACAGAAAGATACTTATAAGCTGTGGCAAAAAGACAAGAAAGTATTATGTCCCACTATATTTAAAGAACTAAGCAGAAATATTTTGAATATTGAAAAAATATTAACAATGATAAAAAGCATTAGAAAATGGAGCTTTGCAACCATGCGGGAATAAAACTGTGTATGGCTTTGCATGGATCAGCTGTCGTTATTGTACATGTTTGGATATTTAAGTGATTACTATTACCTGACTTTTCGAACCCAGCTTTTTTCCAGGTAGGATGGGATACTGCTATTTGATGTGTTTTTCGTTATTTTTATTTACCTATCTTTTAATGCAGGAATAAACTGCCTGTAGTGTTCATATTTGGATCTTACTGGATATTTGGATATAACTTGAGTTTTCGCGCCCCTTTTTTGTTTTGCCATATAGGATTGGATAGTGCTATCTGATGTTTGTTTTATAAATATCTGTATTTGGAAATAAGGGCGTATTCTCTGGCTGCCACGTTAGCCAACAAGCGCTATGTGCTCGGGTTGACTAGCAGATCTTGTATGAAAAGAAACTGGCGAATAAATTGTATCGTATTGCATTGTATGACGAAAACAACAATTCCAACTTCATGAATGCCTAGTCGGATATGAAAATCCCCGAAATATCCTGGGAGTGAGCATCTATGCGTGAGTTCACTCGTTATGCCAATTTCCGTGAACACAGAAACGTCAACAGCGTCTTTCAATAGAACAACTTGCGAAAATATATACTGACAGTTTCCGTGCGCTCCTGCTATTCACGTGCACGAAAGGAAAACTACAACTGTGCTTTTAACATTGTTCTAGAATAAGGAGAAGACTTGCTAAAATGATGCAGAAAACATTAGTATTCAAGCTAATTTGGAGAAATTCGCGGAGTGCCACCCGAATAGCGTAACACAAGGGGAGATGAGGTGATTTCAAAACCACAAGAAACTGAAGTAGCTCTTAGCCCAATAACAATCACGGTTATCTCTCGTCATATTTTCTGCGCAAAAATGCTGGGAAACAATTTTCTGCTCTGAAAGCTCACGTAGCCTAACACTTCACTTCTCTTTATTTTCTTAAAGCCCTCCTACTGAAGACATTACTTAAGAGGTGGGGTTACAGATGTACAAGAAATATTATTGCAAGGGCAGGTCATTTCCTCCGGAAATGATTTTTCACCATTTCAAGAAATGAAGATGGGCATGTTACGACGGCGAGCAAATAACCAGGCATCACGGAAAGAAACTGTGGTAAATTTTACAAAAAACATGCTCTTGTATCCCTGCACACTGCGAACCGTTGCAAGGCAATAAGCCTAGTAGGGCGATAAGATATTCTTACATGTACCGCTAAGCCGCTGACAGTGGCTTTCAGATCCTCGTCTTAATCCGATGTTAAGGTGTGTATGTATGCGTATTTCAAGGTGGCACGCTGTAGTGTACTATACTGATTTGAGACTTAGGTGGTCAGCGAATCTGCGCACTTATCACGGACGTCTGCCTCAGCCAGCAAGGAGTCATACCTCTCAGTAACTAATTCTGCACACACCTGAAGTCCTTGAAAATAAAATTTATTTTTTTTAAGTTCACGCATCCAGGCTAGGAGGTCCTCAATGTTACCACTGACCAGAGAAGTTGACTGAATATGCTACTTGACGGGTGCTCGCACAGCAAGCATAACAGTAGTTGCAACATGCTGAGAAGCAACATAACCTGATAAGGTTCGGGAAACCACCGAAGGATGACACATCTTGCAACGATTCGTCTTTGTTTGCATTCCCACTGAGACAGCAGTCGTCTCGGCAACGCCAGACCATTTCGAACACAGGCGAAATTGATAATTTCTACAAGGCAAGAATCCTATATCCATATCCTTACAACAATAGCCATGCTTGTCAAAAGTCATTCCACAGGTCAAGGTGGCAGAAAATCTCTTTAATATATCTATATCATCTCTATGACCGCATCCCCTGTGTATCATAATAGAGGTCAGTGGAGGCTCGGAGGCGGCGGCAATTGCTACAGCTAGCAGAATCTAGTCAGCAGTGCCCACCCTTGGACGTTTCCCGAAAAAAGGCCGATCGCCGGAGATATTTGTAGGTGAAAAAGCATGCTACACGTGGCTTCTATACACTCGGTGCTCCGTGGTTCAACGTATAAGTATAGCCTGGTAAGGCATAGCGTGGCCAGAGAGTGTGCTTATTGGCCAGAAATATGCGAAGCACAATTAAGGGACGTGAATGCTGGTTCGGGGGCGCCGCCTGTGTGTAATGAAAAACGCTCATTTCAAATAATTTGCATTGGAGATGAACCACCTTATTTCTCCTCTTTTTTAGCACAGACAGCGGAAGGCATTTAAGTTCGGTTCAATGTTGTTGAACATGTTCGATGCGTCGAAAAGAGGGCTATATTTAAAAACAAATGAAGAATGAAATGGGTCGGGTTGGGAAATTTTGGAAAGAAAAGAAAATGAAGCGCTTAAGTCAATCCTCTTGCCAACATCGGTGAGATTGTGGAGACGTTCGCGGTGCAGCAGTCGTAAGTGAGGATGCTTGACTGTTCACAGGATAGCAGCGAAGTGATGAAGATGCCACTTGAGATTATTTTCCACCAGCCACCGTATCCTAAACTTTCGACATATTAAAACAGCAGTTATAATATACGCGTATTTGCACTTTTTACCTGAAGACTGTGATGTTCGTTATACATTGGCAGCCAACATCTGTGTACAGTCACTTGAAATATTGCAAGCCTTTTTCCAAACGCTTAACTTGAGAGCGTCAGCATACCATGTTGAAAACAATTATTCTTTGGCATTGAAGATGACCGTCAGTTTCGAAGCATTGAACAACGCCCGCAGGACAGACTTTCAATAATACAATGGTAGTAACCTCACACCGACAAAAACTTGTCCGGACGTATCGGGGTGGGCAGTTTGAAGCATCACAGACTCTAAATCACGGCCATACCTATGGAAGGTGACAATTGGCAGGTGGTACGACCGGGAACTCGTTGGTCGAAGGTGCAATGTCGTGCCGGTTCCCACTTCTTCTTTGCTCAGGGAAGGCGGCGGACGTGTGGTTGTTCGGCGCGTAGTGTCTTCAAGAGACCAAATTCCATAGTCGAGTTAGAAGGAGTTGCCACCTCGGGAAGCTCATTTTATGTGTAAGGGTGAAATTGGGCCATAGCACTCGTCGTTCCAAGCTTTGCCGAAAAAGCAATCACTTGCACGCCAATACAAGGCGAGACGACAGCGTCAAACTACCTGACCGCTAAATTAGGATTAACGCTGAATTCTAAACCTACATCTTAAAGAAATGTAGGCTGCTGCAGAACGTCCAAAATGATTATGACCCCTAAAAAATATTCTCATCGCACAATAAATGACGGAGGAATGACTATGAAAATGTAAAAGTATTTAATGTACATATAAAAGAAATCATGTGATAGTAAAGTTCTCAGGAGGAAACAAGCCGACATGCGCTTCTAGCTACAGCGCGCGAAGGGCATAAAGCCTAGTAATTATATTTTAGAACATTATTTTATACCGTGAGTTGCCTTCAGACATAGTTTCCCTGAAAAATACCAATCGGCACATTATTTTCAAAATGTTCAGTCTACCGGTAGGTCGCACTGTGCCGATGCTCTTAGTTACTAACTTGATCACTGGATGCTATGATGAGGTTATTTCGTTCCTTACCATTGACCCTAGATTAATTCTGCTCGAGAGGTGGGGATGAGTGCAAGCGATTTTGATATCAGGCGTAAACGAGGGAACATTATATCACCAGTCTATAAAATCGAAAGAACAGCATCCGAACGGTGTACGGAAACGCATGGCTGAACGCCAGACCGTCTGAGTGCCGCCACGTGACGCGGCTGTGTTTCGAAAGATACGGGCCACTTCCGTTCATATCAGCGCTGCCGAAGTCCGGGAAGAATGAGATAAAGACAGCTTGCTTCTTTCCGAATCGGTCGAAGACTTTGGTGAAGGCTATGATCCGAGTGAGGCTAAGGATGCAAACGACCGACTGCTGTTTCTGTGGCATTGCTTTCATATTACGGAGCGCGTGACAGCGAAGCAACTTCTGAAGATGAAGTGCTCCTTGGCTATGCTAGCGGCTTCGATCGTATTCTGCGCCGACCAACAGGGTGAGAAAGTATTACCGTGCAAACGGTTGGCAGTTCTCCAGTGTAGTGTAGTTCAGGACGTTAAGCCGGGAACCGAACGTGTGTGTAGTATAATGTGAATGAATAATTTTGGTGATCGCAGGTGAGAAGGATTAACAATAAAAGTTAATTTTTCTTACCCTAATTGTTTCAAGTCAAAGCTGGCAATTTATGTGTTCATTAAAAATTTCAGAATATTCAGGACAAATAAATTAGTCAAATTACGCGATGTGCTGTACATGCAGTGTATCATATATAGACTAAGCAACCATGAAATAGAAATCTCGCGTTGGTATTTTAATATAAACCGTAAAAAAGACAAAGAGATTCTCCGCACAATGATCAAAACTCTTTGACTTATATTACAAACCTGTTAGTCATAAAGTCAAAGATGTGGGAAGTTATGCTATGTTTCTACGCCTTACTTTAAATCAGTGTTACTCTTCAGTGTTACGGTTACTTTGCTTCTAAAATCTGAACACTAATGTGAAAAGATTAGTCACATGCCGCTTTTGCAATAAATTGGGTTTTTGGGTTCGCTGCTCGTGTTGTTGCGTGGAGCTTTGCAGTTCGCTAGTTCTCAGTATCATCTCAGACTCCATGTAAGAAAAGGAGCTAGTCACCAATCAAATTTAGAGCATTGTGTCGTCCGCTCAACGTCTCACAATGGTCAAAGAACGAGGGCTTGCAAATAACTCGCGAAATCGTATCGCGTGCATAGATTTCAAAACAGCAACGTAGTCCTGGAGAGCTCAACATGGCTTCCAAATTCGAATTACTCTTCTAGATCGACAACCAAAGTTTTGCAAATAAAAAATAAATAAACATGAGGCTTACTTACTGTATAAACGCTCAATAAATATTTGATCTTGAAGCATGCGACAAGTGTTCGAGCAATGAGTACCGTAATTGCAGGTGGGGCGTGGAATGAAGCGCGGAAAACGTTCCAGTTTTTCACAGTCCAAAAGTGCAATTGAAACCATGATGGGAAACCGGTTTCGTATTTGTTTCTGAAAAGATTAACATAAATTCTTATCCGCCCGAGCTCGACCAATGTTTTCGAATAGCGGCTGTAATTTACCTAGTATTCAATCAGGTAGTAATATTATTGTAAATAAAATCCCTTCGCAGTGCTTCCTGAAAGCTGACAGAAAATTCTCTCTACGCTCAGTATTAGATAGAAAATCTGCGGGAAAGCACAAATTGCAGGAAAGGAACGTCAGAGACCCCAGTAAAAAAAAAAACTTTTTAAAGTGTTCCTCCTAGATTGAATAAGCGGTTCATTCGCCCATCTCTTAATTGTTCTTCTAAAGTGCATAATTGCGGCCGTAATTGGATAAGCGTATATCACTACATCGCGTTGTCATGTAAATGTTGCGCCCGATAAGCACAGGCTACCTCAGGTACGGCATGTGAGCCAATCCAAGATCCAAACATGTTTTTCTTGTTCATATCGGTCCTTTATTACGGTATATTATTCCTCGAATCAGGGAATACCTCTGGTCTACAATAATAAATACGCATGCATCTTTGAAATTAAATAAGGATCGTTGGCACCACTGAGAAGACAATAGTCGAACCTTCGTTTTCTTTCTGCTTTGTTTTAATTCTGGAACTATAAGAACCTGGTCCAGTCAAATTGAGAAATATTTACTTGTTTAGTTGTCATATGAGTTCTCTCAAGAAGAAAAAAATGAGGTGTGGGCGGTACTGATCCCGGAAATAACCTTGTTAGATCGTTGCGCTGTGATACACCCAGCTGGGAAGGGAAGAATAAGGGTAAAATTGCAAATTTCTGCTACCAAACGTTACTTTCTTGTCTTCTGGGCATTTACCAGAACGTCTAAGCAGTCTTCAGCCACCTGCTGTTAGCCTTCACGTATCAAAGCAACCAGGCTCCGACGCTGCGCATCATCCGATTCTGCTTGGGTGCAGAGAATTTGTCATAGGTGCCTCAATTTCTCTCAATTATCGCTCTCAATTCTTCTCAAAATCATTTTTATTTCAGTTATCAATCGTAACGTTTGTCGGTGTATAATATCTACCCTATATAATAGCCAGCGCAGGACGTCTGCACTCACGGATGCGGGATCGAATCCCGGCAGCGGGGGCCGCTTTTTCATGCAGGCGAAAAGGAAGGTGTGATGGGGAAAAACATTTATTAGCACCCGTATGCTGTGCGATGCCAGTGAACGTTAAACAACACCAGGTGGACATAATTTCCGGAGCCCTCCACTACGGCCCCTCTCATAGCCTCAGTCGCTTTGGGAAGTTAAACTTCTGATGTACTGCTGTACACTGCTTAGTTTTCTACCGGGGCAGAGACCTCGTCAGGCAATCATGCCTTTTGTCTCTCCCACCCGCAGGAAGGAGTGATTTCCTGCAAATAAAAAAAGACTGACTGACTGACTGACTGACTGACTGACTGACTGACTGACGGACTGACTGACTGACTGACTGACTGACTGACTGACTGACTGACTGAC